>QNGE01000827.1:62556-166598 GCA_008508345.1 Paragonimus westermani | reverse complement strand
CACGAAGGGGTTGGCCGCCGTGGGTCGTGTTCGTCTCCCGGGCTGGGGTCCTCGCGACTTACAGAGTTGGTGACTGGAGACTCTAGGTGAGATGGCGGCTAATCGAGCTCAATGGCGTGAATGTTGTCGTTGTCTGTCCGGGTTGTCTGTGAAGTGAGTGCATTTAATGACGCGTGGCAGTGAAAGCCGTAAGGAAGCTGTCTCGCTGATGACGCCTTACTCTCACTTGCTGCTCGGTTGTTTGTTTGCAAGATGTAGGCACCTTGATGTTGAATGTTTGAATATGGACGTAGTCACTTTCAGTAGTTAGGTCCCTTCCCGTCACCTTCTTTTTCCTTCTCTCTTTCTATATAGGGTTTGCTTTTTCTTCATGGTTGTGTAGTAGTTAAGCATTGGTGTGAACCACTGATGTATTGCTGTCTATGGTGATGATGATGGCTGATTAGAGCGGAATATCTTGTAAAGTCTAGGCATTCTGAACGGACAATATAAAATGAGTGGTGCTCAAACTATCGACAGCGTGACTTGGAAATATCCGCTCACCCATCACAGTTTCCCATGTAGCAGTTCAAACACGGGCCGAATCACGACCATTTTGTAGTACAAAACTGTCTACACCACCGCTGGGTCGTCTGCCGTCGTGTCTGTACTCGCCTATTCATTCTCTGGTGAAATCGTCATTCACCGGTCTACTTTCCGCATTCCAGTTTATCTCCAATGGTTGACCTTTGGGGGTCGACATTTTGAGCTCAATGAAAGTGTGCTGAGTCAAATGAACTGTTGACCAGATGATGTGCAGTATTCAACACAGGTCGCGCAATCGGTTGAAACTAAACAAGAACTCCTGAGTTGAGAATTAGTCGGCAGCTTGCATTCTGTGATAGTCAAAGAATATCAGAGCATCACAGGCCCACTTTGGTCGCACTGGCTTAGTGTATATGTTTGCACCTGTAAATGTTAACTGGCCTTGATCAAGTAAATCGTTCTAGATGAACAGAACAGCGTGCTAAGATTTATTATGCTGTTTTATGTGTTTTCAATCTAGGTGTATAGCTTGACGCTCATGGAACCGATTATTTCTTACGAACCGCGACCGGCTTATGTACAACAGTGCATTATTCCGAAGGGCTTGACTTGCAGAGACTGGCAGCCCAACGACCGGAAAGCAGTCGATCAAGCACTTCCACCTCCCAAATTGGGCGAGAAAGCCGGACGAGGTCTGGACATCATTTACCCTGAACTTGATTACTTGGGGTCCAAGAAACCACTTGACCTGGGAGTCCCCTTGATGTCTACTCACCGTGTCCCAGCGAAACAAGAAAGCAGCAAGAACACACAACCCCATTTGCTAATTCGTCGTCTGGTCCAATACCAGCCTCTGACTGATGAGAAGAGAACACGGTAGATTCAAAGCCGTTATTTTTCAATTTATCGGTATAGTAGGAACTTCCGAAACATTTTTGAAAAAAAAACAGCAGCTTATAATGTTTAGGCGTTTCACGTTTCATGATAACTGTTCCTAAATAGATCGTGAACAAAGTCCAGATTACTGAACGCAATTAGTGATTACTATTGTGGCTCTGATTGCAGATATCGGCGATGAAAACGGAATTTGGGTAGGAAAGACAGTACAAAACGAACGTTACAAACTGTCGAGAAAAGCCAGTCATTATTGGGAAAGTGGCTACGTTTGCGAAAACAATTGTGAATTTCAACTCACAGTGTTGACTAACTGCTAGCTGGCACGTTTGTTGGAAATGACAAGAAAACCAGAGAGAAAAAGCTACACATTTTTGTCAGGGACAGTGATCTACTTACACAGCTTGTTGATCGCAAATAAGAGAATCCCAAGACAATGCTGTTGAGCTTAGATGTGTTTAGGTGAAATCAACACCCAGCTTGCGGTTGTTCAAGTGTTGACCGACTTTCCATAAATGCTTCCACTTTTGTAAAGTGGTATTACTATTGTTTTTAAATGAACATATATTGAACACTATGGACACGTCAGTGCTTACCCTTGCCAGGTAGTCTAGGTTTTCTGCCCAGTCTTTCCTTGCTGTAAATAATTCGTTTTTTCTATCACCACGTATAATATTCCGAAATGTCACCGCAAGATCTTTTGGGGACATTCGGTTGACCAAATAAAAGCTGATATTCTTTCTGCTGTTGTTAAACAACATAGCATTTTCATCGAACCGTCTACACAAATGTTTTTTCGACTCAAGGGTATTCGACATACTGCGAGCCTACTCAGAGCATATCTTGAATCGGGCTATCGAATGGTGTCTTTGTCAACCAATCCGAAGTCCGCACGCAAAAAGAAATCCACCTTTCGAGATGTCAGCAAGTATTTTTGATGCAAGCGTTTTATCAAAAGAGACCAGTCACGTAATACCTAACAATGCTGAATCAGTCAACGAAGTGGGCGCGGAAAAACGACTGTCTGCTACACCTGCCCCAGAAAGTAAGTCGGCCATGAATAAGCATATATATGATAGCAAAGCGTTCATTTTTTGTCACTATCCATAACTGTTACAAGTCTTTTCCTCATACGCTGAAATCCATCAGTCTTTTGTGATTGATCTATAACCTAGCAGGCACCCATTGTTGCCTTAGAAACATCCGAGAAAGATTTTTTGCTACTGACCGGTCTCATTGACCACAGATTGAATGGCGGTGATCTGAAATAACATCAAATTAGAGCAAGGTGGCGACACGTGAAGGAGATGTTACTCTAATGAATGGGAGCCCAGATAAACGTGAAATTACGACAAAAACAACACGGATTTATATCACAATTCCAGTAAGCCTTGCAAACTAACTGCATAATTGCGAACGCAAATGGAATCAGCTACAAAAGAGAGGGCTGATTCACATTGCTTCTTTCTGAAGAGGGAGGTATTGAATCCAGTGATTCTCGGTATTGATGTAACAGCCAGCGTTACCGATTTGTCAAGCTCAGTATATCAGGATGGGACGTGGATGAAGGGTTCAGCAAATTTTCAGCAGAATCTCACCAATTGCATAGAACCAGGAGCGGCTGGCAGGCTGTTAAACAGGGATTAGCATAACATCAATTTAGTTTGCTCTCTCTTTCCGTTCTTACAATCGAGCACACATATCGATGTTGACAACCGCTTCAGCGTACGAGAAGCGACAATGAATACTCGGTGTGTGAACGACTTTGTGTAGATAAGTTGTAGGTGGTTGAGGATAGTGCGTCACGAAGTGTCGTGTGATTGTTGGTTAGGGCTTCTTATAGGCCGTACCAGTTATTGCACTAACCTACTCCCATGAAGGTACTGTGAAATTCATCAGGAGGCGACGCGTTCTTGATACTATCAATAGTGTTGCACTTTTCCCGCAATATTTAACTGTTTTCAAGTCCATTCTAACCTTGCTGTTAGATTCAAACTCACTGACTTCTTACTATGTGGGAATGGTAAAATACTGCAATAGGCAAACAGATCATAACCACGTCGTTACTCATGAGGGTGTACCGACGATGTACATCTTGGTTTATACTCATTTCCAGTCGTCTTTCTGGTAACGAAGTAAGGCACTGTTGATCACAGTGAATAAGCCTAATCAAAAAGCGTGCAATATTTTCAGAAATGGAAAGTGAACTAATGTGGCCTCTAACTATTGGTCAGGTTTGCTAAAAATATTTTCAACTTAAACTACTCAAACACAACGACCTAGTACTGACCAGACTCATACTAATCGCAGTTTGTCCATCGGTTTGTCACTAATGGTGGAACAACAAGGAAGTCACAGAAAGGTACTTCTAACATCGGTGGCTAACATTTCGCGCAACACCGATATCAAGTGCACATGTTTTAAAAGATGTGTGAAAATACCGAAAATCGGATGTCACACAAGTACATGATGTGGAATGATACATTCTTGCTTTGTAATGTCAGATTCGATCATCAACCCAATCAAAAACAGTACATCTAGGTCTGACAGCCATACAACTAGAGAAAAAGGAGAGTGAGGGAGACCAAGAGCAAGTTGGTTTAACCTGGCTCATAAACGGTAATTAAACAGTGTATGAACATCCATTCTGTTCTGTTTACAAGCTATCTTTACCATATTGTTACCTTGATATGTTTGGCATTTATGAGATCTTCTTGAACTAAAGTTTGGATACCTCGGCTTCTGTTGAGAGAAGTCATTTCCATTTAGGCAACAACGTCACTTAAACTTAAGCTGATTGAAAGTTTTCTATTTGATACCTTTGTTGAGTGCTTTTTTCTGTGAATCTGCCCTGCGTTCACATCAGCTGTTTTCGGTATATTTTGACATTTAAACAAGTCCCATACCGCGATTACTTGGGCAATGCATATTACGAGAATGAAACAGAGAAACAAAATGAGTAAAAAACCATCAAAGGAAGGGCTCCCGTGTCTTCTTATTCTATAGTTCCGGAGCATTTTAAGTTCTTCATACGAAAGACAATTGACGAACAATGTACTATGTAACTTAAAGTTTGTATGTTTGTTCGATCGACAGCAATGTCATTAAAACCATTTCGTACTCGTGAAGACAAACTGGAGTGTGTGTCTAAACAGTTTGGGTTTTGTGGGCGGAAGGATGCAAGATATTATGTAATTTTACGCAAAGGGGATCTTTTTGTTCATGCAGGTGTTCTGTCCAGTTCCGAAGCTAGCCACACTGGACTCGATTTCGGACAGTCCGATGGCACAATGATGACACCGGTACAAAGGGCAGCTTATGAAGCAATGAGACGTGAACTGGAAAAGGCCAGACGCAACAAGGCTGTTTTGCGGGATAGAAGTGTCCCTAACTACTTCCGATTTGTGCAGGGTTTGAAGTTCATCTTAAAACAGGTATTGTTTTGACTTCCTGATTACTAAGAACAGATTTTTCATTTTAAAAATCACTACAGTGGGTCAGTAGCTGTTTTCCTTTAGTCTTAAAGTGACCATGGCGTAAGTTTTCGAATGATTCCGAACGAAACACGAGCGTACTCGTAGGATTTGGACTCGGACTGCTCTGGTTCACAATGATAGGGATGGGTGAAAAGTGTGTATCCATACGAATGAGCCCTGGCCATCTACAAAACACATGATCACATGTCTAGATCCCAGTTATCTCGATTACTGTTGTCCACATATGTGGCCACTCTTGGGTTATGCAGTCCAGTCGCGGCCTGGTAGGTCGCATGGAAACAAACGTCTGATTATCATGATGAAGAGTCTTGTGAATATACAACTGGAAGATCAAAATTTTGCGCTCGTTGACCTCGGAAGCAACCGCGTCCGATCGTCTACTTCCACTCAGCTAACATATCCCTTCACTTACTGAACGTGAGTATGCACTGATAGTCATAACTGAATATCTTGCAAGGAGAACTTATGCATTGAGTGGACCATACGTTAATGGCAGAATGGATGGCGATCGGCATCACTGAACACTTCAACAGCGTTATTTCAGATATGTTTAAAAAATCAAAATACTAGCCTTGATAAAACACTTTAATTTTGAAGTCTAATTTGAATATCATGGGACGTTTTCACCAGTCTGTTCTACGTCGAACAGTAATAAAGATTTCAGTAGAACATTTGCCGTCGAATAATGAATAACACAGACGTTTGCACATACGATGGATTGAGTTACATATATAGTATTGACGCAGATAGATCAATGCAATCCGAATGACACTGAATTTCATACTCCAAGATTCACGACTACTCCGCTGCCGATATCACAGTGGTTAATTCAAAAACACAGCTACACATGATTGCCGTCATTACATGTCTTTTAGTTTATCTGATCTGTACTGTCTGTCCCTGCTTTCAAGCATTCATTTTGTTCTGTCGAGATAAAGTCTACACATATTCGACGAACGATACAAAAAATTAGTACACTTTTTAATTTAGGGTAGAGGCAGTTAACTGGAACAAAGCAAAGTTGACCGTGGTTTGGTGCTAACAGCTTTATTGAATATGCTCAGGAAACATCACCTTTGCCTGAAAGAACTGATTAAATGTATTGATATCCGATACGATAATTTGCCTTCAGGCTCCCAACCCAACTAATGTGACAAATGAATTGACTACAAATCAAGCATTGGATGTCAACAACGATTTGAAGGACATCTCAAGTGAGTACTGTTTTTGTGGTCCGGCTTGCCTGTGTATGAACCACGTCCTGTAGGTTCCGAATTCACGGCACACCAGCTGTCGACTGTCAACATCACAAACTGGCAGCCGGACGTAGTAAGTTTATCAAATGATGTGTTGTGGCTTTCCCACGGTTATTAGACGTTTTCTTGTTGTGTGCTGTTCATTTCATGAGAGACTAATGACGTCTAGCTATAGTAGAAACGAAAGAGCCACGAAGGCACCTACACCCTTTCATGTTCGTGTAGAAGAAATGTGAATTCGCATGGAACTGTTAACCAGCGCACGATAGGAATTACCTACACGAGTGGTCCAAACAATTCCTGAGGCGACTAGTGAAAGCATGCAGCTCACAGATGCCTGTATTTTCTGTCACCCAAGTGCAAGTTGTCAGTTGGATTAGGCCAGTGTACGGTCATCAAATTAAAACACTCCTGAGACTGAGGTGAAAAAATCCCACTCAGTTTCGACGCACAACATTCTGCACATGCAAGACAAAACACCCCAACGATCGCTAGACCACCCGAATAGTATTGCAATACTGGTGACCTAAGCGAGCTGGAGAGTAGTAGTTATGAGTGTGCGAGGATGCAAAGTTTGGAGACCATGTTAGAAATCAAAAGATGTTTGAATGGTAAAGTTCGATTCTTGTACAGTGCCGTTTAACGAATACGGTTGCCGGCCTCCGATTCGGATTAGCCTGTCACAGTAACCGAAGTCAAAGGACGCCTGCCCTTATCCACCAATGCAATTGGCTTGCGCTGCACCACTTGCAGTTCCACCCACACACCACATATCCAGTGTAAGCCCGAAGGAATAAAACCGGGAGCTGTGTCAGTGGGGGCCTTTGTGTCCAGCCGGCCAATGCTGGTTGGCCAGTTGATTTGCTAATAAGGAAAGGAAACTCTTATCTCTCGGAAACTAAACAGAGAGACTGTAGTGACGAGATCTAAACTAAAAAGAACGTGTATTACAAGAAGCATTGCAGTATTGGAGTGCAGGTTAGTGCATCCCAGATAAGATAGGTCTATAAAGCGAAATTCTCATCGAACTATGGAAAGTCAGGCAAACCATTCTTCATAAGATACACCAACGGAACCGAAGAGAAGAATGGATAGAAGACCACAACACTCAAGTTTCTGAAGAGAAGAGCGGATCAATTGTCTACGACAGAGTTGGCCGATGCAGTCATTAACAGAAGTAAAATGGATACACTAATACGACCTACCTGACCAAAAGGCAAGCGCATTCGCGGCCGCACGCTTCCGCTCGCGGCCGCGCAATAACTGCACGATGAACTTTCGGACGCCCGCCCAAACCGTATTCCTCCAGGCCGTCCGGTTCAACGCCAAATCTTCCCAACATTCAAAATCAGTGTTACAACGTGAAAGACTTACATGCACAGCATCGTGGTACCTCCGCTTCTGACCACCGGGATTTCGCTTACCTGACTTCACTTGTCCGTACAGTAACTGCTTCGGGATACGGTCATCGCCCATCCGACGGACGTTTTCGAGCCAACGGAGCTGGTTCAGCATCAACAAGGCTTCCATCCCGTCCATGTCCGCTCGCCGCAGTACCTCAGTGTTCGGAATCATGTCCGACCACCGAATACCCAAGATGCGCCTCAGACACTGAACATGGAAACGGCTCAAATAGCTCACGTTCCGCTGATACAGTGTCCACGTCTCACTGCCGTACAGCAGGATAGACAGCACCATTGAGCGGTAGACACACAACTTCGTGGCCATCTTCAGGCTGTGGTTCTTCCAGACACGCCTTTCAAGACGTCCGAAAGCAGCGCTAGCCTTTGCCACACGCGCTCTCAACTCGCGGTCCACGGACAGATCTGTCGACAAGTTGCTACCCAAGTAGCAAAAATCCCCGCAGCCATTCACAGTGTCTCCAGCGATGCGAATTTGGGTTGGAGGTAAACAAGTAGCACTTCCACCAGGAGAAGGCTGAAAGAACGAAAACGTCTTACCTGTGTTGTTGTCCAATCCAAAGTTGAAGTTCACGAACAGGGCATACAGGGGCTGGTTCCGTTCCTGGCACTTTTCCTGAAGCTGTCGAGCAGCAAACACCAGGTCGATCGTACTCCGACTAGCCCGGAATCCACACTGTTCCTCGGGAACATTAACCTCCAGAACGGTCGCATTCAGTCGGTTCAGGAGGATTCTGGCAAGCACCTTACCTGCACAGCTCAAAAGGCTGATACCTCGGTAGCTGTCGGTGCATTGCTTGTAACCCATCCCTTAGAACAAGTGTACGATGAGGGCATCCTTGAAGTCTTGCGGCATCACCTCGTGCTCCCAGATAGAGTGAACCAGCTGAGCAGAGCGCGTTCCAACGCCGGACCGCCATTCTTCAGGATCTCACCTGGCAGCCCATCCTTGCCTGCAGCCTTCCTGTTGCGCAGTTGACCACTCGCCCTCTGCATCCCCAGCAGATCTGAGGCAAGAGCAAGCGAGGATTTGAAGTTCTGTCGTGGCAGGCTGTTCACAGACACTCAATCCATTGTAGCAGGGCGGTTTAGCATGCTGCTGAAGTGTTTGCGCCATATTCTCACGATGTCCTTCGGCTGGCTGCAAGAATAGTCGGTGTCCACGTCTACCAGTGCTTTAGTAGACTGGATACATGGACCGAAGATTGCTTTAAGCGAATCGTAGAACTCCTTATGTTGCCGGTATGCGCTCGCCCTGTTTCCTACACCGGTTGCCTTAATTCCGCGAAAATGCTCGGCCAGTTGACGGCGGATACTCCGAAACCTAGCCTTCTTCGCTCCATTGGCCGGGTCCATTGTGGGTTTAGCGGAAGCGGCGTTCTTCTCCCATACCAACTTGTAGATAGCCACATTTTTATCATTAAACCAGTCCGGACGTTCTTAGCGCTCCACGCCGATCGTCCCGGTGGCTGCTGCCGTAATCTGTTTCTTCACTTGTTGCCACATACCCTCGGGGTTAGTGGATGCAGGAGCGTTTTGCAGACGAGAGACGACTGCACCTTGGAAAGCAGTCTCCGTCTCCCAGTTCTCCAGCCGTCTGATATCCAACTTCTACCGTTGTCGAAAAGATCCACAATAAACAGACTCACATACATGAAAAAACAATTTGGTTCTGACCCGCCTACGATCCATGCTACAGTCAGCGCCGCGCATCACACGCGTGATGCGAACTTCAGGAATGTCGCGCTGCCACACAATCACGTAGTCAAGCAGACGGTGGTGACTGCTTCGTGGATGAGTCCACGTCGTGATGTCGCTCGCATCCGGCAGGAATCCGGTGTTCGTGATAGCCAGCTCGTGAGAAGCACACAATGCCGTAGGGTCCTAGGCCTCCCGGCCAAGCTAACGAGTTGCGCCCAACTCGAGCGTTCAAGTCACCCAAAACAAACAGTCGGTCATTCAATGGCGCAGACCGGATTGTGGCGGACAGATGATCATAGGACTGGTCCTTTGTATCATCAGTGGGACACATAGTTGGACGATAAACACTAGTGAATGCTGCATACTTACCTCGACCGAGTCGCAGGCGCATCGACAGCATTTGAGGGATGATGCCGTGCGGTTCGCCTATCACCAAAGCATTGATGCGATCAGCAACTGCAAAATAGACACCGTGGTCCCGAACACTGCCTGTCGGGTAACCTATCCAGTAGAACGTGTACACAACACCTGCTTCCCGCAACTTACCTTGATCTGCAGGCGTTGTCTCACTCAAGGCTGCTACGTCTATTCCATGCCGGCGCAGTTCCATCGCGATCAGGGCGGCGCGTCGTTCTGACAGTTCTGTAGCGCCGCATTGATCCAACAGTGTGCGCACATTCCACGTCCCAATGGAAAGCGTCTTGCTCCCCCGGGTCTGTCTCAAGTTGTTCTTCTGGGCACCAAAACTTAATTGAGCATAATCTGCTCGGGGGTTCCTAGTCGAGGGGAAGTATGAGGGTGAGTGTCTGGAAGTAGCATATTTTCTCCTATCCACCCTGTCATGTGCAGCAGATAAGGCGACCCGGTTTATTCTGCGCGATGGCCGGTGCAGTATGGTATTTGGTTTATTTCGTATGAACATTGTATGTATGGGCTTTGCATACTGCCAGGACGCCCAGACCTGTGCAGGAGAGCGATTAGGGCTCTAAACCAAAGCCTTTGGCTAAAAAGCTTAAACCGCAAGGCAGCAGGTCACACACACACACACACACGTAGACGCAGCAGCATCAACCACCAAGGAGATGATCGACAGCCATATCAAAACAAATCCAGCACCCACTAACAGGAACAGTAACATTGTACACACGATCCTAGCAGACAGACAGAGTCAGTCCAGGCGAAAACAAGCACCTTGCCCAGCGAAGTCACAGCACACATTCACCACGCACAACGAACGCATCTGCTTTTTGTCTGGCTGCTCCCCTTTGGCCAATCTGATAAGGTTGAGCCTGCAAGGACCTAGATCCCATTCAGCACAGCCCTCCGGATCAAAACAGCACGCAAGCCTAACCACCACGCCAGGGTAGCAGCCTACACACATACACACACACACACACAATCTATGGCCCGTCCACCACAAAGCGAAACAATGCCAACAACAACAAACGCCGTAGGTCACCACACGTAACAAAAAACAGCACCACAGAACAGACAGGCGTTGTAATACTACCACTGCTATGTTCCACATACCACTCCATCCATTCTGAAGCTCCTTGACTTCTTGCCACCTGATGACAAATTCTCCTTAATCGACGTAATGTTGGCATCTGGTGTGATGATATTTTCCTTGTTCGTTCTTCTAATATCATCTATCACTTTGATCATTCGCTAACATTGCTCAGCTCAGTCGTGTACGCCGGCCCCTGCCGGAGGAGTACTACACGTAAACTTCGCTACTTAGATGGAAGTATTCTTTGGCCCAGACGTCGACACCTATGTTCCGATAACACTAACACTTCACACCTTTCCTCGGATTGAACGCTCTGGTGTTACCAAACCACTAAGTTACTGATTACTCTTTTGAGTTTGTCTGCGAGGGTTTCGGACATTCTCTTGTGCAAATTCCAAATGAATCACAGAAGGGAATCATGACGAACAGCTGTTTTCAACAAAGCACCGTTGGATCAACACAACAATAGAGGTTCAACGGAGTTGAAACAGAAAGTAAGCAGAATATCACCGGTAACCCGTTGTTAGAATGATTAAATTATAGGGGTTTGGAGTTTTGTAAAACATCACACTACCCAACGAGATTCTGTTAAACCCCTCTCGGGCATTGTTTGATTGTTTATTTTGCCAGTAACCCTTCAGTGGAATTACTGCAATGTGGTCACATTTTGAAGCTTTGATTCACTGAGAGTTGTTAGGTTTTACCATGTCCACTTGAAAGATTTCTTTGTGCTCACCTCAACCAACACTTGGTGGGCCAATAACGCCAGTAGTAAGACAGACTCTCAGTCGCCTCTCTTGGCTGAAGAGCATTCTCCGGTGATTTGATAGCTGTGCTCAATCAGCCTACTTGTCTACGGATGTCACGACGTCGTCTAGTTCCCAGGTGCCGTTTGCACATTCAAAATCCCTCGATTTCAAGCACGGTTCCTGTTCCATCAGACAGTCTTCGATACACGGTGATTCGCCAAGATGTATATCATAACATCTCTCACACTGTAGGTGTTCTCTGGTGTGGAATATCAATGGTCATCCGACAGATGAAAAGCTTTGTCGTAGCCACAACGCACTGGAAACGGAATTGGGCTCACTATTTCCGCCGGTTAGAGCTCTCCGATTCCGGAGACAGGTATTGGTTGTAAGGGCTCTCATCTTTCAGTAACTGGTATTGTTGGCTGACAAGTAAGCAAGCTGTCACAATTTTTGAGGTTCGGCCTGTATGTCTTTTGTGTTAGAACGTTCTGGTGTAACCGATGTGTCATTTCATGATAATTTGCCACCGGTTTCCTCATTTGCCCCGAAATGACCATCACGTGAGAGCTGCTACCTTTACGCTTCCAGTTTCTAGTCGTCTTGGCGTTGAGAACTACCATTTTTGCTATCTGCTGCTTGCTACACATTGTGCATCATACACCATCTAAGGGATTGTTGAACAAGACCATACTGAACTGGTGCATTTGGGAGCTATTTATATTAAAGATTACACCTTTGAGGATTAAACGTTGCCAGTAACAAAGATAGCACCGGCTATCTGTCACGTTTGAATAGGGACCAACTCTTATAGGGTACGTCCAAGACTAACAAGAATTGAGGGCAATTAGTTGACACAGCAGCAACCAATCGAGGTGTCGACTTATGCGGCGTTCCATATAAATCATCTCCCATTTTTATCGATACGTTGGAATGTGCTCCCATGGTCCAGTTTGGACAGCATTTTCCGAGTAGACTCCTCTTCGTCGGTAACTACGACACCGGAAGAGTGATATGGTTTTATCGGGACAAAGTTCTTAGCCTTCAGATTCTTGATGGTTCCAAATTGACGAGTTGTGAGGGCACATTTATATTTAGATGGCGCCATAGTAAACTCACGGGCAATGACGATCAGCTTTACCTTAAAACAACTGTGGTTGTCCCATTTGTTGATTGGTACTGAAAAGGCGATGTGAACGTATCTACTACTGTCCGTCTTCTTACCGTTATGTTCAAAGTTACGAAGGGAACTCATTGTTAAGAACACTAAATAATGTGAACAAGTGTGTATCTGAGTAAGAGAACGCCGATAACGAACATTGATAACCGAACAACAACCAGTGCACAGGGTAGGAAAAACAATAACTAATATTATCCGTTTACCCAAGTTTTGTCCTTCCACCATCCTCTACCCAAAAGACATTGTTCAAAAGTTGCTGGCGTGTCCTTTGCTAACAATGGCTTATTGAAAAAAACATTCAACAGCATTTTTTCTTGCCATCTTTGTGCACTCTAAAATAAAAGAATGGCGCAGTACACAATGATAAAAACAAGCAGAGAAACAGATAAAACGGAGTGACTGCGGCATCGACTACAACACAATAAGTCACTGGTATATACGCGGGTCAAACAGTTGGACATTCCGAAGTTCGGACATTCCCAAATTCAGATCAAAGTATACTGTCGTGAATGAGAAATTGGCCGCTCGGTGGTTAAGATACTCAATACCGAGACGATACTTAATAACACACACGAGATTACAATTCTAAAACTTTGATATCTTTAGGAATTTCTCCCACCTATGGGCAACCTGAAAATGCTCATCCAAACGTAATTCAGAACGTCACATTCTACATATGATAAGACTCTGACTATCATCCAAGAGAACAGAAACCCTTGTCGCACACACCACTATAACAATTAGCTATACTAGCTGCGTTCTAATTAGCACATTTGTAGTCCTGATAAAAGATACGGTAGACAAGCTGCGTGCCACAGATCACACTAGGTTCGAACTAGCCTCAAGAAATGTACTCATCCACGTAGCATGTGTTCTATCATCCGGACTTCGAAACCATGTCAACAGCTTGGAAATTTTGTGGCCGAAGTCCATCATTCAGTCGATCTCATGGTCGCCGGTGTTCACAAATGATTCAAATGGGAAATGTTAAGAAACCTGCTGCTTCCCAGAAAAAGCATGGTGGAAGAAGAAGAACAACACAATTGTTGATTTACAAACAGCTATATCTGGTGCCTATGGTTATACTTCCATATAATATGGTCCGGAGCCGGTGACGTGAGTCTTGCAATGCTGAAGATCTACAGATGTACACGATCCTCAATATTTGCTTAATCCCAACGGAAGCCCATTCACCTCGCAGTCAACCTCCACAGAAAGCTATTTCCACTTTTACAACCTGAATGTGCGGTCTATAACAATGAGCTAAACGCCCTCAGTCTTCCGAAAACCTGCGGACACAGCTGATTTATGACGAAGTCACTGGAAAATAGTAGACAAAATATTACAGCAACTTAAGTTAGGGAGAATGAATATTAACGTGGGGATTTTTCTGGTTCATCTTTTATCGTTATACGAATGAGCTGACGTGAGTCAAACAACTCGTACTACAACGGTTTGTATATCGTAAACCCGCATGGGGCAGGTAGTACTACACATTTCTAGATTCGCACCCAGTGGTTACAAGGGGCGATAAGTGAGAACCTTATTTCATACAACTAAAAACACGTGCAAAGCGATTCGACTGGAGGAAGAGAGGCTTGTTAGAAAGATATTGGTGAATAATGTTCGATCGGAAATTTTCGTGGATATCCACAGTAAGATGAAACTACCAAAATTTGCAATCGGCAATGAGAAGGAGAGGAAAGAATGAAGTCCCACGACTACAATTCAACGGTGGCCATTCAAGCAGTAGATTGTGTCATACATTGGCACCAGCGTAGCACAGCATCAATCCAGCTGCTGAATAGCGCCCGTTAGGCACTAGAGAGTTGGCTCTCAGTAGTAGTGATACATATTGAACTGATCAACTAGTCTCTCACTTAACCGAATAGTTTAACAGCAGTTGCAACGATGTCTACATAGATGGAACAGATCGGTGCTTGGATCAAGGTGTGGCGGAGCATACGTCTAAATAACCAGTAACAGCGATGATCGAAGACGATCTGTTGACTATCAAATTCGAAAAACCAAGCCTCATCGATCGACAAACACATCTTAGCAACCCACCGCTAGGTGATCCTACCAAATTGCGATGGTAACCCGAAATTATCGGCGACTAACGAGGCAAACTCCGGCAACATGGGTGGTTTTTGGGTGCAACCAATCACCTTGCTACGGACCTGATTGCATTATTGACCTGCGAGCGATGGAAACCGATTAGTTCGTTTGTTAATCCGCTGGTGCAGTTTGTACGAAATTTACAGGTCCTACGTCAGTGACTGATGAGGGCAAACCGAAATGTAAACAGTTCACGACACATCTCTGTTTTCACTACAATCATACGAAGGTATTAATTACCAGTCGACCTAGTGTCGGGGTATGGACAGATGGTCATAGACGACGAAATGTTCCTAACACAAACTTAGTAAACCAGCACCCTGGCATATGAAACGGAAATGCTGGAGGCAGTGGCAACCAAAAACGCTCAACGGACACCACAGCCAACTTTGTAAAAGAGCGTTCCTGGGAATGAGCAACGGATATAGACGGTTTAGGCGGCGTCAAATTGGTTTATCCGACAGACTGAGACCCGTAGATTGATATAAGAGCACAATCACATCAAAGCACCCGCGCATGTTCCACAGATCTTTGAAAACGCCATCAGATATTTGCGAAGAAAGACGACTGAAGGTGACCGAACTGTCCAGATATTTATCGGCTGGAACGTTGATCAAAGCCTTCACCTTCATGCGACACGATGAAAATTCCCGCTCAGTGAGAACATCAAACACGAGAACATTCCGCTTCTTCCTCGTCAAGTCTGCCAATTCTTTCAACGATATCCAGCCCTGATTGTTCTCAGCTACCTCCGGTTTGGGACATTTGGCAGGCTCATGAAGTTAACGGATACACGCCCATACACACTCACAGAATTCCATGAATTGAACGAATACACACCCATGCACACTCACAGAATTTCATACATTAGTGAAATGCATTTGTGACTTCCTGTTATCTTGCTAAACTGTTTAGATTGACGCCGCATTTTTTGTGTTAAGGCTACCGCTTAGCGTAAAAGAACAGTTTCGAATTGTCTCTGATCACGGAAAATCTTACGGCATTCCGGAGGTCGCGTGCTATAGGGTAAAAATCTCAGTTTGGTTGGAATTTTGAGTATAGGACCTATCGCGCAGTTTTCTCTAGCTCACAGTCTTCGATACGCCACTGCTATTACCAGCCGTTTTAGGCAAAATATACCTCAGAAGGTCTCAATAATATCTTTTGCCCCGTATTTTAGAGCTACCTTAACTTGACCGAATGCATCTTTGATCTCAGTAATATTATGCCCTGCCAAATTACATAAGGTGTATCTGAACTTGTTTGAATAATAACGTTTGTAGACAAGCGACCGACCACTTAGGACCAAGTGAGTGGTGATCGAAGTTGTCAGGATAAATGTCGATCATGAATGCACGAAATCAACCATGTACGCAGTCATGGACGTCAGTTTTATCGCTCGCTGTGAGCAGTCACAGCCCTTAATGAACCACCGGTTAATCTTAGTACTGCGTTCTGAAAGTTAACTTCTATTCTATGCATATTAAGGTTTTTTCTTCAGCAAGGAACTTTATGATATCCCCAATTTTCCGGTTATTACCGTAATCAATAAAGTACAGTCTGACTGACAGTCGAAAGTGCGTCTAGAACGTAGGTTGTATTTGTTGGTTTGGGATCAGAAAGTGACACAGCACACTGTCCCGCAAGCCGACCAGAAAAAAAACTTACGAATCTGGTAAATGAATGCCATGACACGAAATAGAACGGTGCATGCATTTTCTCTAACGAATAGTGTAATACGCTTAATTAAAGATCATATTTCTTTATCCGGGTAAGCACAACCGTTTAAAGCAGTTTCAGTAAAGAGTCACAGCATTAATTAATTTCATCGAGTAAAACTCAGTAGCCAACGCGACAGTTCATAGGATAGCTAGTAAGAACTGAGTAACATCTGAGACCACAGTTAAAGATGATTAGATCGCTTAAAGACACAATTAAACAATTACAGAGTTAGACGAAAATTGGCGTTATTCGATGCATAATTCTTTCTAACCACACAGGACAAGAATATTGCTCTCATCCCCTGTTATGCGCCTGAACTACCATATGTGCACCGTTCGTCTGGGAGAGGGATATTTGACGACCACTTATCACTCTTCGATTTATCAAGTAGTGCACTTATCCGTCATGGCTTCGACTGATTAAGCATAATGTAGCTTACACATCTCACCAAACTGCACAATGCAACCAGTAGATATTTTTTCTTTAACAAGGCAGTCTCTCTTTTTAAACCACTACCTAATTAGTAAACATCTTGGCAACGATTACGGTGCTAACTCGTCTATATACCACGTTGGTAAACTTGATGAAGGTATGCTGGAGAGAGGCAAAAACCGTAACTTTTCGCCCCTAGTCCGCATAAAGTTAGCGATACCAACCGCTCATTCCCTTCTGCCCAACAACACATCATGTCATCACACAAGAAACAATGGGCATACTGACCTATTCCTGACCAGCCAAAGACGTATTTACGTACTTTATCCAGATGAAAATGTACTCAGCTCACTGGGTTCGTACTGGTGAAAGCTGGCCACAGTGAATTCGGTAGATGTAGCATCTCATGAGAAAGAAGGTATTGAGGCTTCATAGCTCTTCTGAGCAACGCAGCATGAAGTCATCGGTATATCAGTCTATCGTTTGCTCTTGTATATCAGTCTACATTCCTTAAGATCACTGGTATAAGCCTAGTCAGTCGGTAAGGTAGCTGTGGTGTTTGAACAGCTGTTACCCAGTCAATTGTACTAGGTCAGCCCAGTTTGTAGCGTTCGATCGATAGCGCATAGCGAAGTCCTGCCAATAAGGATGAACCAACGTCAACTACGCTCGCTTACATAAAGAACAACTTTTCGGAATCAAATGCAGCCTAACTAGTCCGGTAGATCTCTGCCGAATTCGGTTACAACGTTGGATCAACTTGGACCCAAAGTATCATAGAATGCCGTGACGTTAGTTACCATAGGCAAGCTGTCCGAGCTGACGTAAGTTAAAGAATGATAAGGGTTGCCCACTTCGGTAGACTAGTAGTAGATGACTGGAAAACTCTTAGGCGGATTTCCTGACATTCCATCCCCCAGTAACAGGCAAACTCAGCTATTTTCCACTAAGCATAAAGCTGATGACCTAGGTACCACACACCACCTTGGTTGTTATCTGGATTGTAGAACTAACCCGGTAACGTTGGCACGAATATTGAACGGCTTCTATGGTTCAATCATGTGTTTCAACTTATGAGCAGAGACGATCATTTAAATTTGTCTGTTAAAAAAAGACCCCAGGCTAAAGGTTGCTCAGTAGCTAGTATTTTCGCTCACGGAATTAAGAAGCGTTATCTTAGTGGGTTGGCTTCGCGTTGAACAGCGGCAGTATAGTTGAGCATCGTAACCGGTCGGAGATGACATTGCTTAGTAAGTGTTTTTGACATCTGTTGTCCAGTTCTGTTACCCATTCCGTAATACTTTTTTGCGATTAGCTGGTAATTGTGAGTGAATTTGACGGTTGTTTGGTTGTTTTTCACAGAGGACAAATCAACGAATACTGGGCCTATGAAAAACATTTGCAAACCAATTTCACCACCCTTCATGGCTACTCCCAGGGAGTCTACTGATACACAGGTGGAGGACGCTGGCGCAAGTGGGACCGCAAAGGAAAACGTCCCACTCAGTTACAATGATCTGACCAGAAAACAAGAAATTCCGCGAAAATATCTGTATTATCGCCCATCCAATCACACAGGAGGTAAGTTGACGTGTGCTACCAGTTATTTGGACATAACGATTGTTAGGCCGGATGCAGTGCTCACTTAGGGTGGTACTCAAAACGAACTGTGTCAAAATTGCAACATCTCCCCCAGTTCGACATTGGAACGAGTGAATCTATTTTCATATATCACGTTAAGCCCAGTTTTCATGTGGATTTTCGGGTATTGTTTAGGCTTGCTATTTATTTTGGTCTGAATTTGTCAGCTCTCAGTGAATCGTACAATCGAATTTGGCTCATATCCACAAGTTTACTAGCTAACTTAGGACGTTGTAAATCAACAATAATATGAAATTTGCAAATACTTTTTCAAGAAAAATCAGTGATACGAAGCTCTTCAGTATTCTGTGCACCGTAAACAGAAAGCTACAACAAAGTAAACGTATAGCCAATTGGTAACAATTATGTCAGACAGTACAAATAGGGCGTAGATACGGTTTACTAAATGCATTGATTGTAGTGCACATTTACGTAAACCAACAGTGAAGAAATTCAAGAACCAACACTTTCCTGTAATCGATTCGCCCAACAACTGAACGGAAACTCCATATTGCTGGTCTTAGTTTGGCCAGGCCATACAACGCTCACTTGATGAAAACATGGCTTTTAGTTATCATTCTGAAAGTCTTTTGAGGATCTCCAACTGCTTTTGATGAATATCGGGGGTCATGATATCTTCTTAGTTCAACATATGGTGGAGAGTTCACCGGTGCGTGATGACGCTTTCAAGTGCATACGTCCGTGGTTGTTACGTTAGGACTTAAGTTTTGGGTGCACACTAAACTCTTATGCACGGATCTACTAGTACTTTTAAATATTTTGTAGATTTCATTCTTCTATATGGCAGTTTGCAACTGATAGAATAAATCCGAATAATACATGCTGATTTGAAACAGTTCATTCCTTTCAGAAGTTTGAACAAGACCGTTAGAACACGAAAACTGGCAGATGCATTTCATATTGACTCGTCAGAACCAAATTTACAATAACATGAAACAGGTTTTTGATATCAAGCATTTAGAGTAGCAGAGTGGATAGTCAATTGGTGGTTTAGGAAAGGTCACTAAGTCCAGGGAAAAGTCAAGTTTACGAGCAATTGTTTCTGAACACACAAAGTCAGCATCAGTCGACTGATTGAAACCGCCTCAGCAAACCGCAAGAAACTTGGATTCGAGTGACGTAATAGGATTCTGAATGCACAAATTGGGTCAATAACGTGACCAGTGGTCAGGACGTGTCTTGCGACTGCGGACGCTGGTTGCTTGCGTGTTTCAACCACATTGTCGTTCTTCCGTAATACAGAGTTCTGCACCAAATTAGGCAAATGTTCCTTCATTCTGGAGATCAAGCACCTCTCGGTTCTGCCTATGTAACTTTCATTGCAGTCACATGTAAATTGGTAGACACAATGTGAGGTGGCACTGATAGGCTGATCTCCTTTGATTGAAGGGACGGGCAGTTTCTGGGTCCGGGCTAATACACAGAGTTCCGCTGCGTTAAATGTTCGTTTGATCGAATTCACTAGTCTTTGAGTTGTTTGATGCATGCAATAATCACCTTTAAATGGCAGTTCTATACAAACCCTCTTTTTTCTTACTGTGGCCACCTGTTCAGAAGGTGGTTTCGGTTTACTGTGCCTTTCTATGAACCTTTTTGGATACCCGTTAGATTGTAGTGTAGATGTGATCAAGTCTAATTCTCTCGCAAGACTATCCTGTGTACAGATTCGCCTTGCTCGTGTGAATAGTGTATTCACTAGTGCGCGTTTGTGATGGACCGGTGTGAAACTACTGAAGTTCAGGTATTGACCGGACCACGTGGATTTCCTATAGACGGCTCGTTTGATAGAGCCATCCTCCCGGCGACTAATGAGTATGTCTAGAAACGGCAGACAGTTGTCAGTCTCAAATTCACACGTTACTCTCAGGTTGGGATGACAACCATTGAAGCGCTGCACTAGGTTATCTATTGCCTGCTTAGACCGACTGAATACTAATGTATCATCGACGTAACGTTTGTAATATGACAGACTCGCTATGTCTGTAGCTAACTCCTGCTCAATCCTTAACATGAAAAAGTCTGCCAGGATGGGCCCTAGTGGACTTCCCATGGCTACCCCGTCTATTTGGCGGTAGCACCGATCAAGAAAACGGAAGCTGATGTTTTCGGTACATAACAATAAGGCTTCCCTCAGAATATCACTAGGCAGAGGCAAAGTAATGTGGCTCATTTCGACGAGCTCACAAATATAATCGATTGTCTCGTGTAGCGGGACATTCGTAAACAGTGACTGAACGTCTATGGAACACATCAACTCATTAGCAAGATTCATGTTGTCCAAATCACTGATCAATTCAAAAGAATCCTTAATAGAATGTGTTTGAAACTTTTGTTTCAATGGAGTTAGGATTGCGACTAACCAGCGTGCCAATTTATGATACGGAGAATTTGTCATCGCCAGAATAGGCCTAAGGGGCATTCCAGACCTGTGTGTTTTGGGAAGGCCGTAGAGCTGAGGTGTCGACGACCCACATGGTTTAAGAGCTTTGTATGTCCTGTCATCGATTAAGCGCATGTGTAAGAGGAGTTGAAGATGCCGTGCTATGCGACCTTCTATTTCAGTGACGTTGTCTACGGTGTCTATTTGCTGAAACTTCGTTCGGTCCTCTAGTATTGACAACATCTTCTGTACATATGTGTCCCTGTCCAAAATGACTGCCCCAGAACCTTTGTCTGGCTTAAGTATTACTACATTTTCTGATTTTTCTTTTAGTGATTGCAGGTGTTGCTTTGTGATAGCACACTGGCCGTCAATCTGGGGCATGATAAACTCGTTAGCTATATCAGTCAGTTTGGTCTCAAGGCAGCTTAGGTTGTCAGCAGTAGTTGGCTGAAGGTCTGATAATTGATCAATTAAGCTCTCAAACTGGGCTTCAGCGTAAATGTGATTAAGCCTGTATGATGATATCTTATAATCTAGACCCAGAGCTGAAGCTTCTAATTGCAAATAATTCAATTGTACTGAAGAACAGTTCAGTACATACTTACTGGGATCCAGTGGAACTGGTTCTTCAGCAGACTTATTAGGTGACTTCTGCAAACGGTTGATGTGAATTCTCTTCGTACGATCGATGATCGTCTTACAGAATTGTGTGAACACAAAACGACCGCATAATGGTAACTTTTCTACTACGAACAGAAGACGGCAATGTGTTTGACGCGAATCCACAAGTCGCATTCGCGCAGTTTCAATGTGTGCGGTTGCAATACGCCTGAGGTTATTGTTCGTCAACTTCAGGTTATTCTTTCTCAGTAGGCGCAGGAATTGATGAGGATATCGACCTTCACGTGTGCATTCAGCAAGAAACGATATCTGGATATCGACCGTCACGTGTGCATTCAGCAAGAAACGATATCGTGACAAGTTCACGAGCTATCTTGCATTTCAAGCGACGAATTCCCGTTGACATTTGCAAGTTGTTGCGCCGTGTGGCCAGCTTTTCGTACCATTCTGACTCATGTATATATGTTCTATCCACCGAATCTGTTTTTTGATTTAAAGTTTGGGGACGCCTTGTTGGAAATTTCTTTTGGCCAAGAGTGTGTTATTTGTTAAATCCAATGTTTTCACGTAGCCGTCTCTCTAGAGAACGAAGCTGAACGCTCCGATTATAAATTTTGTCTGTACTTCGTTGGTGTTGATGAATAACGATTGCTGACATTCATTTTATGGTCACTCACAAACTTTGTGTCAGGCCGTTTAACACAACAAAATCATAAAATTTTAGTCTCTCCGGTCTTTGGGTAACAACTGATTAGCTAAAGCTGACGCTTGTATACTTCGTTATACTAATGGACTGTGAGGATTGCAATCACCGAGCTTTCCTATAAAGTGTTTCGAAAATACTAAGTGAACAGTCCACTAATCCTCTTCACTGGGTGCCAATCACAATTGATCCACCGAAGGAAAAGTTTACTAAAATTACTACCCCGAAACCTAGAGTTAACAGCTCAAATGGCTTCAGGGGATAATCTAGGAGAGCTTGAGATGGATACATGGTTGGCGGCATCCGATTCGGATTAGCCTGTCACAGTGACCGAAGCCAAAGGACGCCTGCGCTTAGCCATCACTGCAACTGGCTTGCGCTGCACCAATTGCAGTTCCATCAACACACCACACATCCAGTGTAAACCCGAAGGAATAAGACAGGGAGGTGTGCCAGTGGGGCCTTTCTGTCCAGCCGGCCAATGCTGGTTAGCCACTTGATTGGCTAATAAGGAAAGGAAACTCTTATCTCTCGGAAACTAAACAGAGAGGCTGCAATGACGAGATCTACACTGAGAAGAAAGATTTTTGAAGTGTAATACAAGAAGCGTTGCAGTATAGGGGTGCAGGTTAGTGCATCCCAGAGAAGATAAGGATGAAAAGCAAAGTTCTCATTGGACTATGAAAAGCCAGGCAGACCATTCATCATACATTACATCAACAAAGCCGGAGAAAAGAATGGGTAGAAGACCACAGACACTCAGGTTTCTGAAAAGAAGAGCGGATTAATTGTCAATGACCACGATGTTGGCCGATGCAGTCATTAACAGAAGTAGAATAGGTATACCGATTTGACCTACCTGAGCCTAGCGTACTCGCCGCCTCTTCGCCGACGGGGTACTATGAGTACGTTGGTGACCTACCAGCCCCAAACGGCCAGCGCATTCGCGGCCGCACACATCACAACGCCATATAGTCACGTCACCGCGACCTATGGCACCGATGGTTCCTTTGCGTACCGCACGCTTCCGCTCGCGACCACGCAATAGTTGCTCGTTGAACGCTCGGACGCCCGCCCGAACCGTATTCCTCCAGGCCGTCCGGTTCAACGCCAAATCTTCCCAACATCTAAAATCAATGTTACAACGTGAAAGACTTACCTGCACAACATCCTGGTACCTCCGCTTCTGGCCACCGGGATTTCGCTTACCTGACTTCACTTGTCCGTACAGTAACTGCTTCGGGATACGGTCATCGCCCATCCGACGGACGTGACCGAGCCAACGGAGCTGGTTCAGCATCAACATGGCTTCCATCCCGTCCATGTCCGCTCGCCGCATTACCTCAGTGTTCGGAATCATGTCCGACCACCGAATACCCAAGATGCGCCTCAGACACTGCACATGGAAACGGCTCAAATAGCTCACGTTCCGCTGATACAGTGTCCACGTCTCACTGCCGTACAGCAGGATAGACAGCACCATTGAGCGGTAGACACACAGCTTGGTGGCCATCTTCAAGCTGTGATTCTTCCAGACACGCCTTTCAAGACGTCCGAAAGCAGCGCTAGCCTTTGCCACACGCGCTCTCAACTCGCGGTCCACGGACAGATCTGTCGACAAGTTGCTAACTGATACTCTATGCCATAAATCGCCTAATGGCCGAGCTTCCTGTGAACTATGCAACAATGGATCATGCCAGTCGTACACTTCATCTTCTGTCACAGTACTCTGGAAAAGTTTGATTAGCCTTAAGCTCAAATATTCAGAAATGAAGCTTCTAAAAGTGCGTTTCATTTGGTTGGGCAATTCATAGAAAATGTGCACGTGATTATGTGACCAGGCTTTACGGAGCGCCAAAATGGTTAGCGTCACACGGTTTGAATCCTCTGATCTCATCACTACGAGGAATATACTCGTTTGGATTGTCAGTGATTTACATGGGGAACTCGCAATATTTTGACATTTGAGAAGAGATGCGGATGAGCGTGGTTGGTATTCAACACTTAATGAGTGTTATCTAACTTAGGTAGTTTTCTGCAGGCGGTATGCCAACGGATGTTCGAAACGGGTTATGTTTGGACATGATTGTCAATGACACACTGAAAAACAGACGGTCATTGACCTTGTTGAACGTGGGCTGCTTAGCTGGTGCTGTGTGTGACTGTGAATCGGACGAGTTATCAGTGTGGATGATTACTTCGAGCAAACTTGGCGATCAAGAATTTACATTCTTTGTCCATTTTTCCTACTTGTTAGTCAGAGTTGCGAGGACCACCTAACTTACTACGCGTGCGTATGTGTACAGGTAAGATATTCAACTTTATTTATCAAAGTGGTAACGATATGGTGAGGGCAAGCAAGTATAATGGACGGCCACTATTCTTTAATAGAAGAATGATCGTCTCGATTTCCTGTCGTGTGGCGTGAAGTGAAAAACTTATTTCCAAATGTCAAAAAGTATTGTTTCTGATACGTTCACCTCATGTTTTCTCTAACAGACCAGCTGATAGAACTTGCTTTGTTATAATCCTTAAGTTTGACGTAGTTTTATCAAGTATATATAAGCGCAACCGACAGTCGGATCGAGTTGATTCAGTGATTTCGAAAAACGCACCTAGATTTCTGCTGATTTTTTTGGTCGGCTGTGTTAAATGACGATTGACGATCGTGACTTATCTCCTATTGCCATACAATTTATAAGGCTCACCTGCCTGAAACACCGTTGGTTCAGTTTGAGCATCTGGTTCAATAAATTCAGTCCGTGTCAATAGATGTCACGCGCCGTACCAGACGTTTGAATGCGGTAGTTGTCTACTGGCTGGTACTAATCAGTTATTCTTCGTGGTTGTTTTGGTAGCAGACATCTTTATTCTACAAACGCGCAGCACCCACTGGCTTTAGCGGCGCTGTAATCACTTGAATAACTTCAGTGGAGACATGGCTTGATGTTACCGACAACTTGTAACTGGCATCATTGTAAGGCAGGAGAATAACTTGTCTGAGCACACCCGTGAGCATCCCCTGAATTGGATCAGTAATGAAATCACTAAGGCAATTACCAGCGTAAGTGATGCACACCTTGTCGATTTGCGCTATTCTGCCAATCCGGCTTGTTTATTCGATTTATCGAATGAACAGCGGCCAGTCAAATGCCGTGAACTGTCGAATTTTGGCTACGACTGAGGCCCAATACTCCAAACATGTTCACACAGAAGCGCTTTGTTCTAGCACTGCAGTTGTCGTGGTCCATCATCCACACCATAATCGACCAAACTGCAGCGGTTTCAATTGCGTCATAATTGTAGAATAATTTTATGATAGGGTTGCTTTCATGTTCACCTATGAGATGGCTGACCACATTTAAGCCTGTTGCTTGTTTTCTTCGCTTCGCCTTAACAACACTGTTTCACATAAGCTGTGTATTTGACCTGATGATGAAAAACCGAAGACGAGCTTGTTCGCCACATTGTTTTTTTTAAAACTACCCCGGGGATTTTAAAGCAGTGTAAACATGAAACGATTGGTTCACTTGATTGACCTGAACACAGTGTCAATACTTTCTACAGCATTATTCAGAACATGCTTATCCCAAGTAAAATGTAACCAACATTAAACATGAAAACAAAGTTGTAAGGGGCAGACAACACTGCTCAAGGGATTAGGCAGATGAGTGAGAAAATGAGGCCAAATAAGTGGATATTGGCTGCAAAGTTGACCGCAGAGCCAAGACATATTAGGCCTCAGCACACAAGGAAGGTTGTGACATCAAGAAGCCTTTGTAAAGTGACGGATACCGTTACAGTTGATCAGGAAAATCACAGGGGATAAGTTTTTGACTTGTTATCCCTATTTAACCCGTAATACAACTTCAATGGTATTTGTATAAACAACAGGCTATTATAGACGTAGACTGTTTGTCTGTAGCCGAGCAGACTGGTACTACTTTAATCCAGTGTACTACACAATTTTCATACCTTTTAAGTTCTGGATAGAAAAACTGTTTAGTGAACTTTTGTCACCACTGATCGCCAGTCACACAACGACTGAAGTTTTGGGTACTCCGTCCGCACAGCCACCATTGTTGGAATAATGACACTGAGGTTTTAATCAGTTGTTGAAGATGCTCACTCGCTCACACAGTTTATACCGATATATTTATTTCTGTTAAAAATTTATCTTCCGTGTTTATAATACGTGCTCTCTGAAAGCATGTTCTAATTAGGCTTCTCTTATGAGACACGGAACGGAAGCTGTCAATCTACACACACTATCGTCCTCATTTAAGCCTTCAGTCTATCTATTTTTCTTGCTACCTTGTCGATGAATATTGAGAAAGGGAAATTTCCCCCTCACTATTTGACCTTAAATAGGGATGGGTGTAATTCATAGCTAAAAACGATCTAGGTTAAATACTAAGAACTAGAATGTCGTTAGTATGACACCTGCGTAATGGTGATCTTAAAAGACGTCAATATAATTTAGATTATGCTTCAGTCATGAAGTCCGTTACAAAAGGACCTAGTGAATCACCAAATACATTCCCACCCGTGAGTCAGAATTTTATAATGTAGAAGTATGGCCTCAGCTATCCTAACACAGCCAACAGAATGCTGAATCCTACGCTGTTGGTTAATATCAGATCAGCTAAAAACAACGCAAATTTTCATGATGGCAAATGCCGGTAAATAGGAATGGTATGTCAAACGGAAGTTCAGCGTCCTGATCATTTGGATCGTCCATGCAACTGTCAAGCCCGGAACTATCTTGCAAACTACACTTACTCAGTTATTTCCATATCCATAAGTAAATCAGCCTGCTAACCGGTCATTTTATTCTGTGGTGTAAGGTATCTTAAGTAAAAGACCTGACGTGGAACATTGGATAAGTGGGCTTTAGTTAACCCGTATTGTTCAACAGAAATCATACAGTTTTTCAGCTTTCCTACCTTCCGCCTAATTTCAATCTCCGCCTGTTAAACGTTGTTGGTTTTATCCTCATGCAAAATCTTACCGTTATGATACAGAATTACAAATCTCACCTCTACATAATCTGGTACCTCCACTAGAACAATCCTCGATCGATTATCCGAGAATATCAGCACGACGTTCTCGTTTTATCATCTTTGTTCTTTAATCTTCGGAAATTGCTACTGACTGAACCGGAACATTCTCACTGGCGATAGCACTGTAAGTCGTGCAAGGCAACAGAGAGTACTTTGCCCATAGTTCGATTGTTTAAAAAGTACCACTATGTGCCTTTTTGGACATCAGCAACTTTGACGTACGCAGCGGATGAAGGCTTAATGCGCTTCTGATGAAAATCATTCAGAAGATTCAGCTAAACTAGTGTATTTCAATAAATCAGAATCACACTCCTCAGAATAGACCAATCGACCACCGTTCATTCCACGTCCGTCACCCTCTAATGAATGTGCAACTCTTGTGCTACATTACAAGCATAGTAGTAACAGTATACATGCGCAATGTTTTCGCTTCCGCCATTGATCTTCAGAAGGAAGACCACTGTATATGGTTGTTTTCGCTTGAGATAAAGATGGAGCATTTTAAATTCTTTTACTGTCTGATGGGTGTATGTACAGTGCACTTCTCATCTCTACTTATGACCAGTGCCACATTTTCGGCGTAGTTTCTTATAGGTTCACAATTTTCAAAGGTAACATAAACTCAATCTTCCTGCGTACTTTATGGACTCCGACAGAACTACCGACTGGTCTATGAAAGTACTGCATTCTTATCGTCCGAATATTATCGTGCGTTTGTCAAAAGGGAGTCACTGACGACAGTAAATGGATAGAAGGATGCCATAATATCGTGTATTTATAGGTCACATGCAATTTGATAGGCTGGACGTTGAGTGATGTCCACAATCAATCACCCAACTATGGGTTGAAATGTAAAAACACCAAATGTGACGTTTTTTTCTGTAAAGCGATGGTATTCTGACGCCAAAACCTGCGGTGTCCGGAGCATGGGTTGGTCTGACAACTGTGTCAATTGATCCGTAAGTCCCAAGCGATGAACTGGTGATTGTAAATCGCGTAGCCTCTGTGGATGGAATTGAACCAACTTAGATTGGTCGCATTAACGGGGAAAATCCAACTTGATGCACGGACTCGTCGAAAGTGGTCACTTTGGAGGGCCAGATTCTTACGGAGACTCCCTAATGGACCACCTTATTAATATAGGAACATAGCAGGTAGCGGGTTACAAACATGGAGACAGAACCGACGGTGAAAAGAACAGGTAGAAGAGAACGGGAAAACATGGAGTCAAGGTGCACAGTTGGTATATGAACAATTGATCTGTTTGACCTCAAAACAAAATCTTTTCCAAAAAACATTAAGGATGTGAAAAACTCACATTTGAAAGGTATAATTACAACCCATCTAACAAGTTCAGCTTCCTGAAAAGCTGAATCATTGCATAGTTCGCAACTAAGCCTTAAATTAATTTGTCACAGCCAATCCCTACCACTGAACTTGTGCAAGGTTCTCCATTTGTTTGATGGTGCAATGCTAACTATTGGTGTAAATCTAGTTAGTAAAAAACGGCTTGAAGGCAAACGTAAGTTCACGTTCAGTTTGTGATCACCATAGAAAATTGGGCGCGTGAACAAACTGAAGACAGTGTGCATCGCCGTTTGTATGAGAACAAACGATGCAAACCTAATGTAACTGAACTCCTATTTGTGAAGGCTGATAAGACAAGGCTTAAGGTAATGTGATTGTCGCATTCACTGGTAGGAAACGGGCTAACACGAGAAAAGAAGAATTTCTAAAGGTGAGGGCCGAATTTTTGTTGTAGATACCAGAAAAAGTGGCAGAAAGAAACAACAGATGGAGTACGATCCTTATGAATAAGAACCAAGTGAATTGGTCATTTATCCACCGGTAGGTTGTGCAGCCAAATATCTTTTAAAATACATCTACTGGACAGCTTTTGTACGCGTGGGCTCAAATGGATGGAAGGATAGTCATTTACGGGTGTAGTACAACGGAATACACTAGAATACGTCACAAATTCGCACTCATTCAAATCGGCCGTACACCCGGCTATATACTCCGTCCTCGAAATGTCTGCACACTTACGCTGGGAACTTTTTGGCTGCATGTTTGCTTGCAAAAAAGACTAATTTATGAGCTGACTCAAGTGACCGCCTAGAAGGACATCACTCTTAATTGACTGAATAACGTTAGTTAACTGGAGAATAATTGTGCTTCTAATGGTTTGACCCCCCGCACCAATCATAAAATGCAGAATTTCAACCAACCGAAGGGTTGTCAATAAATTCTCATCTTCGTTTTGTATAATTTCATGAAAATATATGATTTGGGAGGCTACTGGTTAGAAGTAGACAAAAACACTGTGAGTAGATATTCGGCAAACAGCATTCTGTTCCGGTTGAGAACACAAACAAGACCGGCTTCATTTGCAGTTTTTTTTTACACCGGTCACTGAAAAGGTATAGGATCGGTTCCAGATTTCCAACTTGCACTGGTTACGACCTTAAGAGCTGACATAATTACCTCAAGGTATTGTGGGCTCAGTAAATGGAAGTGCATTAACCAGTGTCACAGTTTAACGTGGAATTGATGAAAACAGTAGAGGACGATAGAGGATCAGACAAGGAGAAAAACAGTTCTAAAAAATGTAAACATTTCTGACTGAACGGAAGAAAACTCATGACAACCGCTAGGCCTCTTATCATTCAGTATTCACTATCCGACAAAAACTGTCACGCTGGCTGAGATAGCCATTGGGTGCTGAGTCTTTCGTAAGAAACATTCTAACAATAATTCTAACTCTGGAACTCTGGATTAGGTTAGCTGAAAAAACTTTAGAACCGACTACTCAGTTTGATGTAGATTACATTTCAGCATCCTAGAACGATATGTAGAAGTTATTCGTGAACAAGTTTACCTATTTAAGTCACTCAGTATGATTTCCTTGCGTTAGCTACATTTGGTCTGAATGAAAACAGGCTTATTTTAGTATTTAAAAATTTAACCTGTATAGCACTTTACAAATTAGTTTCTTTAACAAGAAACATAGTGCACAACGTTCATACCAAGCTGTGTTTGTTGGACAGTGCTGTTTCTTTTTTCTTGTCCCTCCGGGTATTTCCATGGGAAGATGCATATCGGATACTGCCATATGTGTTGCATCTTGTTCAAGCATTCGTTATCAGAAATCCACCTAAACCGTTTGCTTCCACGCACTCCTAAGTAAACTCACATCTTTGGGCAACTGGTTGACATTTCATGGATTAGATTCTGAAACATTAAGTCACAGAAATGATCGGGGAATTTAGAGTCTAACAACCAATGCGAATAGGTGTAATAAGCCATCTGTCCACATTCGAATATTCTGTTGACTTAAGTGAAGAATGCAGTAGCACGAAAACGTATTGTGCTTACAAAAATAGCAAGATAATTAGTCGGCTTATGAAAGACTTTCATTAGTAGTTCATTCGCTCATCACCTCTCTACACCGTGATTAATCTCAGTGAAATTTTGGTCCGTTTCCTTGTTAAGAGCTGCGCACTTATAAGAGACCATAGTATCATAGAATACTGAGTTAAAAAGGGGGTTCAGTTAAGAAATATACTTCCAAAACAAATTAAGTTTTAAATGCTAACTTCACGAATAATGCTTTCTTGTTGTGGAAGCTGTTTGAATCTGCTTATAAGTTTTGTACTTTTTGGTAATGCAATAGCTATGTCTGAAGGTCAACGATGGTTGGTTAAGTTTTGCGACAGAGGTTTAAACAGCAGAACAACACTAATTGGTGAATTGTTGTCAGCGAAACAACGAAAGACTTCGTCCTATTGTCGATAACCTAATCAGTGTAGTGCATCACTGTGGTCTAACAGAGTCCATCTCTCCGTGTTGCGGTCACTCGACAATAGTTGCATTATTCAAGAAAGAAGTCCGGGGCTTTTGCGATATCTATAAGAGAATTAGTTTGACCCAGGTTGTCGCTAGGGCTCTGGCATCCATTATCCTTTGAGAGGCAGACATTAGGGTGAGAGAGACAAGGTTTCGCCCTAGACGAGGATGAGTTGCTCAACTCTTTACTCATCAAATTCTGAAGCGGTGTCATGTCAAAAGCCGGCCAAAAGTTGCCGATGTTCTCGATTATTAAAACGCATTTGACCGGATGGATCGATCTACACTTTTAGAGTCGCTGAAACATGGTGAAGTGCTGATCAATTGTGTGAACATATTGCCCGCGTTTTATTCCCGTACATCCTCTCGGTTTAGGGTTCACAGTGAACTGTCTGGCAGTTTCAGCACCAGGAGCGGCGTTCCTCAAGGCTGTCCACTCTTACCACTTTTTGTTCAATTTTGTCACAGACGAAATAATGGAGGACCGTCTCCAAACCCGACCATATGCCGGAATGGATCACCTACCTGATAGGAGACTGCTTTTGATTATGCCGATGGAAAAGTGTTAGTGTTTAACAGCTTTCCTTCAGGACAAACAATTCTAGACGCTACTTGTAACTCTGCTAATTACTTTGGAATGCGTTTCGCAGTCCTAAAGCTCGAAGTGCCTCTGGAAGATTGCTGTGATTGCGTAGAAATAATATTATGCAGGTTGTTGGCCTGGGAAGCTGCATCATCGGGAATATAGGAGATGGGATAAAGATGCATAGTTCTAACGCTAGGGCGGTGTTTGCCAATCTAGGACACCTCCGCCGACATAGAGGTATCTCTCTGGAGCTTAAGGGTCACGTATATAAGGTGACAGTGGAGGCTTTGTTACTTCATAGCAGCGAAACATGGCCGTTCGTAGTAGAAGACGTAAACCGTCTGCAGGTAGCTGACCACCACTGTCTGCGTTCAATCGCCCGTAACGGGTAGTTCAAACGAGTAAGCAGCAAGTAAGTTATGATGCCGGTATTTGGTATAGAATACCCAACGAATTCTGTTTTTAGTCCTTACACTTGCACACTTACATGGTTAGGCCATATTCTACGGATGCCACTCAATCCTGTGCCAAACCGAGCACTCTGCCGACGCTGAGGCCAATTAGCGTTAGGTGTGAGGTGGACAGTTGGTGATTGGGTGTAGAAAGAGGGAACCACTCAACATAGTACTGGTCATTGTAGGTTCGGTGGCTGAAGCAACTTACAGAGTTGTCATGATCTTGATTATCTAGTACTTAGTTTGTCGGTAGGTGTGTTTGATCAATGTTTGCACTCATTCATATGGCGCATATAAATTATATGTTTTATGTCTGTGACTAGTGAGAGTAAACGGACTGTTAACATAATGCAACACGTATCTGCTCCGAAGTAGTGATTAAGGGGAACCCAGTGTTTCATATGTTTTGTTTTGTGGATACAAAAGTTTCACATAGATCTCATCATAATTCAAAATGATTGTCATGGATACCGACTGAAAAGTAATTCAACAACTAAAAAATCGACTTCCTAACAGTACGTATTAGACAGGAACGAAACTAAAAGCCAGTAAACAAAGTTTATAGCTTATATGGATTTGGAAAGTCCGTTAGAAAGATTTGAGTGCCGCTGGGCAAGACCCCCGACTGCTGCCATCCAATACACACTGCGAACCTTCTGGACTTGAACCCTGAGTTGTCATCTTACCGGGCAGCCGAATATTTAATTTTTCCTGTTTCTCTTCTGTCACCTTTAGGTTTTAGATGTGATTAAACAACACATGTTGATGTCTCTTCTTCCAACCTAGAAGTGTCTCAAGTGGTTACGTAGGTAAAATTACCTTGTGATTAGTTGATTTGAAGTGTGCTTTCATTTGTTCCCATTCCGCAGGTCAAAAAAACCAGGTTCCTTTGGATGCTGTGGCACAGGCTCGCTATCGAAGACTCCGGGTTCCAAAGTACTTGTACGCATTCCGGCCTCAACGTAACAGCACGATGGATGATATATTAGATGACCGCGTTGGCTTTACGACACTCAATCACAAACATGCCATCATCGAAGATCCCGTTCGTCGAAAGGTTCTGTTCACCAGCCTGATAGGTGGGTCTGAAAATGGGCTGCGAGCTTTACGCGCAATGAGGGGACTTCGTTTGCAACCCAGCCGTGTGGACTGTGGTCAACTGCCGGTCGACTGTGTACGAGTGTTTCGCCTTAGACTGGTTAACTGGGGGCCGGAGACCGCATTTTTCCGTATCAAACAACCGGAGAAAACAAGCGGCATCCAAGTGACATACACTCCCGGTCCCATTCCGGCAGGTAATTAATTTTAGACCAATAAAAATGCTCACGATCGTGGATCAACTAATCTTTGTACTAAAAATTAGACCACTATTTTCTGCATATCCAAATTAGGCCATTGTATTACATAGTTATGCATATATTCACTTCCGGTTACTGATAACGAAAATGGAAAGTTGATAATTCCGATAAATTGGAATAGGGTAAGCACGAGTAAAGAACAGCCTGTCTAATCACACGGTGTCCTTTTATGCGGTCTCTATTGCATGCTCCCTCGAAGTAATTTATTCCGACCAAGCAGCTGGACAACTCTCCAAACTCATTTGCAGGTGTCATCCAACCTTGCTCTTAACAGGAATGGAGAAAGAAATAATCAGCACAATTCTGATGGTGGACTACTCAATATGTGATCTGATTCATTTGCTAGGTAACTTTGAGTAGTGCTGAATGCATCAAGAACAATATGGCAAACTATCCAGATGATTACAGATTGGACCGGTCTCATCGTATGCACCAGGAACAATTTGATCAAGCTTTCTAGACGCCAAATTTGGCGACTATGTTAATGAATAGCGGAAAACGGTCACACTCCTGATGTTACATCCCTCTGATTCCGGCTACCACTGTGTACTGCCGCACGCATGTGGCCTGTTATCTTAATGCCCTGTTGAATGAACACTGGGAACATGAGTTTGTTTGCGACGAGTGTAAATAGTTACCTGTTGCACATGGCCAGATACACATGGCAGATTAGTGGCAGCGCATGACTGTATCAGTACTTCGATCAACCATAGCTTCGCTTATAAATAATGATTAACCATGAGGGACTAACTCTGACCGATAAGTGGGAATAATGCCCACGAGGATATGTTAATTCAGTTAGCAGAAACTGTTTATTAGATGACTAGTAGAAATAAGTTTTTATGGGGTTCCTCAACAAGTGTGATATTGACCAAAACAGCGGTCCATCGTGTGCAATAATGAACAATTTAGTGAACGCAATTTTACATGGTTGTACTTCACCCAAAGACTGTATAGTGTGAATAATCTTAAAGTTGCAAGTGTCAACGTCCAGGAAACCATGCAAGTTTCAAACTATTGAGGAGCAGCTCACTGATTTATTGGACAGCAGGGGCCCTTGTTCAAGACGTTGAACCATAAAGAGTATATGCATGAACACCAGTTTTAGCTGTTCTTCACATGTTTTATAGGAATTGTTTCAATAAATATTAATGAGAAACTCACATATCCACAGTGGACCTTTTCGCTCACTCTTGCTACAATATAAACTCTTCATGGAAAACGATGGTGCCATTACTCTCAAACATGTCTGCACATATACGGAGCATATCATAAGACGATTAGCATGCACAAATTGTGCACAATGTTCTTATTGCCAGAAAAAGCGCCGAGTTATCTGGATCAATAATCTTGTATTACCTCACTCCGTAGATGTAGACTCAAAATCTACCCACAGTATAGATATGGACCAGAAATGTTTTCCACAAACAAAAATAAGTGAAGACTTTTACTGAGAGATATTTTTCTCGGCCAGGTTGGATTTCTTGGACAGCTAATTAAACCTTCAGAGATGGTCAACTTGTCTTTTGTGGTCAGACAACGTCTGAAACGCAGCTCAAGTGTGATAACACATACAAAAGTTGTTCATATTTCACTGACAACGCAAGAGTGGTATCGCTGCAGTGACCATCCATCGGATACCTGACTAATCTTGAGCACACATTCTACTGTAAAAATGACGAACACAGAAAAGGAGAACAATTCAGACGTTCATGTACAAGTTGGATGTCAACAACCACAAAGGCACTCACACACTTTCGTAAAATTTTCAATAGCACCTATGGTACGTGTGTTACCCTGAGGTGTAATTCAACCGGAATCTAGTTAATCCTCCATCGACGGATATTCCGTCTACACAACACATGATATGTCGGTGTATTAAGATAATGTCGCATATACGTACAATGAGCAGTGGAGGCAAGAAATAATTAGAACCACGGCGTACTATACCAACAGTTGGAATTATCATTAAACAAAACTGGAAGGGATTGGTTAAGACGTATCGGAGAACGCAAAATGTGGATGCTGCTTGAGTCGGAATAATCGATGTCTTGTTTAGTAAGTATAGTGATTCCGATTATATCAGGTGGGTTGTTATGTCCTGCTTGCGGGTCAGCGATGGAATTTAATGGAAAACGCTATTTGTTCATTTCCGGGTGCTAAGTAATCGTAAACTTCGGTAGCTGATTTATTTGATATTACGAAGGAATTAGACAGAGTTGCGACCAATACGCTTGTTTAATATATTTGTAGACTAGAGTTCTAGTCTCACTTCGTACAGGAATATTAACCTTAGCCAAAGTGAAATTGCAGTTGCCGCCTATTCAAGACGCTGGTGAAGTGAAGATATTTAGTCAAATTGTGGACGCTGCTCTTATATATATATATATATACGACGCGCAAATTGTAACCGCCTTACCGGTCACCGCAATAATATTCAGCCATTAAAAATGAAGTCAGAGGTTTCATATAAACCAAGTCGACCAGGAAGTGAAATATGACCTTAGTAAGACAACTAATCCGTCACTTAGACAATTAGGCACTGAGTAGTATTCACTAGTAATTCTAGGTACACCATAAAACTAAGATCAGCTCTTGGCGCTGCCCTGAGTCTCAGTTCTCCAAGTTTCGACTCTTCAACAACAGTTGCTCGATCGAAAGTAAACTTCAGCTATACGTACTGCCCGATAGAGGACAGTGTAGACATCTGTTGCTTGGATAGCATGCTCGATTTTCCCATAATGAAAAACTGCTTTTAGAAGCCTGTGCTCTTTATTTTGAGGTCATGGTAGATGCCTTTTGGTTTGCGATTCACTGAGAATCGGATGATCATAATCTAGTTGAGCGTAAAATAAAAACTGGCGTGTATTTCATTGTAGAACTCCAGATACCGTGAACTAGTATGTTAGTATCCCAACTACTCTTCTGACACTTATGCTCGAGTCATTAATTCTGTACTGATAGGATCTAACTGGGTTAGAGCAGTTGTCCACCACTTTATTGATAGTCAGTAAATCAATGGTTTGGTATGTGGCCATTTGTTTATGAGGAAAACGTAAGCACTTTTAAATTGGAGCTTTCTTAGTGTTGAAGCTGGACTCGAGGCGTTGTGCAAAGATTTTCCAGTTAGGAGACTACTGCAGGTGGTGTTTAGACGTGACAAGTGCGACTAATGTTGTCAGTGCAACACTTTACTATTCAGTGTGCAACTCAAAAGGTTGCGTTTAATTCTACTACTAATTCCGTCTCAGATTTTCCATATATTAGTGCTTTCCACACTTTACATTTCTAACAGGTTTGTCGAGAGACTTACAAATCAAGGTTTGCATCGCGCCTCAGTCGCATTCAGAACAAACTTCTGACCGTACAGGACATTCAGTGCATGGGACCGATGAACAGGTGGACAGCTTCAAAGACTCTAATGCACTTATTGCTGACCGGCAGTTTTTCAAACATCATATCAAACTTATTACAGACACACATATCATGAGCATCCCCATTTGCGGCCAAATCAAGTTTTGAGTAACTTAGATGAGTTATCCTAGGATTATCAAGCAAACAGACAGATCACGGACTCCGGTAATTCAAATGAATTGAAGAAGGCTTCATTTCTTGTACGACAGTGTTGTTAGATTTTCCGGAATTTTTTGAACAAAGTGAGAAAAATTTTCATGAAAAATTTTCATGAGACTTATACGAATTGGATTGCAAAATAAGGTAATAGATTTTCGTGCGCATCGAACTTTCGACTAATATTCAACAACTCCCAAATGATTTATTTCTCAATAAGATCTGATATATTTCCAATGCCATTAATCACTAATTTTGGAACATATCATATTGGCAAAAAAATTATGCTGTAAAAGCGTTCCATTTTATTACTCATCTTTGCTTTTGTCACTGTGTCAACAATGCATCAGTGGATGACACTGCGTTAGAGTTGTCATTCAGCCTTGAGATGGACAGTGAGCTTCGATGGGAAGAACAGAGAACAGAGGAAAGAGATGAGATTGAATTTAGAAAGTGTGCATCCAAAGAGAGGAAGAACGGTGGGTGAACGTTCGTACTAATTAGCCGACCCACACAAAGAGCTGCAGTCAAATTGGTTGGGCGAGTGAACCTGCTTGATTCAAAACGTCTGACATCCTGGGAATTTTGCGCCCACATATGGATGTCAGCAACACCAGCAGTTCTATTCTTGCCGGTTCTAATTTTCTGTTTGATGATTGATAATTACTCAGAGTAAAGTTTATCCTTAATTTGTTCGACGTTGAGAAGACAGTAAATGTGAAGGGAAAGACCAAGCGATCAACTCTGTGGTTCCTACTGCCAGGGGCCTATCTGTTTTGGAGATTGTATGCGCCCCATGGCAGTGCTGATCACGTGTGCCTCATGACCGGTAGTAAGATGCAGATGAAGAATGCAGGATATTGGTACTAGAAGGTCTTAATGCGCTTGAACTTAACCCAACAAGCAAAGAAAACAAGACAGGAGTGTGTAGGCAGATGTTGTTGAAGATTTCCGACATGGAAAGCATGAAGCCGATAATAAGCGCCTACTAAGCGGAAAGGTCAATAGCTGGCCTATCTTGTGGGCTTGGTCTTCAGAAGTTAGGAGATTGATGCCACCTTGTTAACACACAGTTCGTTTCCGGGTCGTAATGAACATACCACTGTGAAGAAGGAGCTGACGGCGGAACTAAAAAGGTCATCTAAAAAGCATCCTAGAAGTTACAAGCTTGTCCACAAACCTATAAGGATGAAAACTAAACGATGACTAGGGTGTAAGCTTATAAGTTAATCAAAAGCGCCGATTGCTAGACAGCATTTGCTTAAGCTGCCTAGTGTATTTGCAACACTGCTGGACGTGTACGGGTGCATGAGTCCCCCCAACAAAAGAGTAAACCTATGAGGTGTTCAGTGTGTCCGAAGGGATTCTGGTTTATCAAAGAGTTACGAGTAGTTTGCTAACCAAACAACTCAAGTTGAGACGGTCTCATAAACGCAGTGGGTCTGAAATTGTCTGTCAAACAAAATTAAGAATAACTCAGCTGCATGTGCAATAAACACCCGATCAAACTCGGACGTTAGCTCCGAAACTTTTGTAACACTAAGAGGCCGTCTACTGATTGGTTGCGTTGTTAGCACCTACTGCACAGTAGAAATCAATTGATCGGTACAGTGTTTGGTACTTCTACCTAATCACGTTCATGATAGAATGTTCTTATGGACTCTGACATCAATAGATATAACTATAGCTTTATGCTTCGTTATAAGACATCAAAATAGCTGGCGACCTATCCTCTTGTTACATGGCTATTGACGGATTAGTTAACGTCTTCTTACTATCCGACCACCACACAGTTGAACAACCACTGTTATGAGGCGTTGACAAGGTCATCGTTCTTTTTCGATTAGTCATGATCAGTTTTACTGAATCTGACATACACAAACCCTGACTAGTCTCTTCATTGTTTACATGATTGACGAAGGGAATTTACCTGTTCGGGAAATCGTGAGCATAACAAGAATTTCGCGTAAATAAATCTGTGCTACTAATAGTAGAACAGTATGTTAGAGAACGGTCTTCGAATCCACGGAATTGTTCGTAGATAAACATGCTGGATTTGGTCAGCTTTCTTTCATTTACACCGGAACCGTTGAACATATTATGATCAAACAACAGGATAGGTTAGGTAGACGACAGAAACATAAGGTGACACATTTCATGCAGTCAAGTACAGAGCACACAATGGTAGGGAACCAATACCTCATTAAAAATCTGGTGTCAGTCTTCTGGGGTTTTTCTTATAACCGCTCCAGAAAAACTCAACAATGGCGTTGGCGGATTCCAGTATGAATTGTTTGAGAAATCCTCTTTGAACAGTTAATTCAATAGATCATTTGGTGGACCCCGTCTGACACAGTAACTGAGTGCAAATGTAAGACTTCTCCTTTCTAGGTGCGGTTTTGTAGCTGAACTGCTATTACGCTTATCGCTTCTGGGAAAGCTGTTCATGTTCCTGTATCAAATCATTCCAAAGCCGAGATTTTTCACAATCGGGTTCCATCTGGATGACTAAATGAACTTATCTTACGAGGAGCATAACGCTGTATTAACACAACCTATACTTTAGGCTTACATATTCGAAGGTATATGCAGGCATAGTAATTTGTAGTACTCGTTATGTGAAAAATTCCACGTGTGGAACACGATTTTAGGTAATAAGTTACTTTTATCACCTTCCAGTTGATACTTTTCAAATTAACATAAGAGGAATCAATATACAGTTTGATGTTATTTCTATACTAGCAATGCATGTGTATGGTTTCGATTTCATTAGAAGTTTTTAAGATTCGTCTGGATGAAATTATTTGCCTGCCGTATTACTTAAAACGAAAAATCTGTCATTTCGAGGTGTTCACTACCTTGCCACCTGAATGATTAAACCAGGACGACTGATGAAATGCCAGAACTTTAATTACCACGAAAAGATTGAATGTGTGTAATTGGAAGTGAACCTGTGAACCAACTGGCCCAAAGTATTATCAATCTGATTTAAGCTGAGTAGACACTTTGTATGGTTGAGAACATTATATGTCTATGTTCTGATCAAGGTATTCGGAGGCGAAAGTGTCAACAATCGGCATCTGTGTGTACGAGTGAGGTTTTATTTGGTGGTCAGAAGAAAATCGTAGTCAAGTGTGTCATTGACTGAAATTAGGATATTTGAGACATGTATGATACGCATAACAGCATGAAACTAAAAGTGATTACATGTCAGATGTACAAAAACATTGAGTCACGCTACCAGAGTATATATATCAATAAAACCCAGTGAGGCAATCGATCAGTTCCGACTATTGCTGGCCACTCTTGAGGCACACCTCAAATGCGAATTGGTTATCAGTCTGAAATCCAGAAATTATGTTTTGTGATCAGGCATTGGGCTCAACAGTCTCGCTGAAAAAAGAGCCGTTTTCAGTGATCATCACTTAACCCTTCAATACGACACGAGTGTGCTCACTAGTCAGCTTCCATTGAACATGTTTGTACCACGTTTCACGTCACCACAATGAACCTCTGCAACTAGCCACCAGCCATCAACTGTTCAACCCAATCGGAATATCACACAAACAATGGTTTGTTCACTGCTGGCCGTATCGTCGGGTTTACTTGGGTTGGAATGAACTACACTTCTAAAAGTTCAAGATAGTCCATTATTATACCACTGTGTTTACAGCTGAATTGTTGAGATGGGTCCTGTAAAATTGTCGGGCCCGCCAGCCATCAAGGTTTATAAGTACTACGAGAAGCCAACTCCGTACGCGTTTCCTAAACTCGTACATGATTCAACTGTTTGGGATACCGATGAATCGCTAACAGCAGATTTGCGACCAACTGTTATGTCTTTGTAAAACGTTGTTTACAAAACGTAACACAAACGTGATATCGACTCACATATTAAACACAATGGGTCTGTGCGTAACCTCACAGGTTCCGGTACATAAACGACGAGCGCCGCAGTCGCCGGTTTTAACCACAGACTGATGACAGTCTTCAGTGGTGTTGCTCGAACCATTGCGTGTGCAGTAAGGCAAACCTAATTCGTGTTGAGTGTCCAGTTAGCGTACTGCAGCAGATTCAGGGACATCACAAAAACTGCAGTTGCATTCTATCTTGAGCACCACCTGCTCTACACATAATATCACGTCGAATTATTACACTGTCATTCTGCTCCGCAAAATCCATCCATCTCCGTCACTTCCTATCGCATATCGAATCAAAAAGATCGTTCCATCGGAAACCAATTTTGTACAGCGCTTGACTGATCAGCTTTGTTGGCAGGAACAACAAGCTGACAAATCCTGGCGCATCACAGATTGTGTATTTGAATTTAATAGCCCACATCTAGTTGCAGAGTTATCGTGAGGTCTGAATTAAAAGCAGCCTGTTTCTGACCCGCACTCAACGTGGGTATTTCGGTCAATGCCACTAGCACGTTCAGCGAGTTCAGACTATGGGATACTCGCCGACAAATTCTTGTGAATGTTTCTCCACTTTCTTAACAAGAGTCCACCATGATCGTGCGTTTCACGAACTTGGCAAACAAATGCTTTATCCTGGCAGAAGGTGTTAGGCGAGAACAGACGGTCATCCACGTAAACGATAGACTGAACTGTATTCTAAACTATTTCGTTGTGCAAAGCTGAAGAAACATTCACCTGTCATTTTCAGGGCAAAGTTAGTACGGAACGTTAACGAAATGAGCCCGAAGGGGTGTGCCGTCATTTGGGATCCAACTGGATCAGCGTTTAAGTCACCCTCAGATTACCACAGGAAACGTCGAACATTTTCTTCACGCACCCCTACTTGAACGGACATCTTTTGGCTGAGGACTAAGAGAACAGTTTTCTGTGCAACTAGTCGAAACAGAAAAATCACTTGTGTCGACTGGCATTCAATTAGTCCAGTTCAACACACCTACAAGCAATAGCATAGCTAAGTGATATCTCTGCCTAAGATGTTTTGAAATATCACACGCATTCTGATAGCTTTGATTGAATGATAGCAATACGCACCCCCTGGTAGCTTTGTGTATGCGCATTTTCTAGTAGTGAAGTGGGTTTATATGACGGCAATCATTTACTTTGTCCATACTCTCCTGAAGGGTTCCCATGTTCAAGCCCTTCAATTACCGGTCGTAACCCTAGCTGCACATGGTTATCAATCTTAGTAGTAAACAAGCTCACGGGCATAAATTTCATCATTTACTCCATTGTCGACTCAACTGACAGTCTCTGACAAAGTCATTCATGTGGCAGTTATTGTCTACCAAAACCTCCGAGAATAAATTCACAGCTTTCTCTTTCAATATTCGCGCAGCGCAGGATCCAGTCAATTTCACCGCATAATGCACCTTGATTAGTTCTCGTAACTGACTTGAATTTATCTGACAAGAGCTGTTTACATTAAGGGTCGAAGTAGATTACAGCATATGTTTTTATCGGTTATTTGATGCACTGTCATCCTGAAATATCCGGACACCTTGAAAGATCATTATAGATAGCAAACATTCTTGCAGTAAGCTCATGAGAACCAAATCCTCGACGGTATGATCCAGAACCACTAACTCACGTGTTCCAGTTATTCGGAGGTCACTTCGTTCACAGGCCCGTACATTATCATGTTATGACGCCTAATGTGAGGTCAATGGCGCAGTGGTTAACACGGTTGCCTCATGATTGGAATGTCCGGAGTTCAAACCCCGGCCGTGGCAAGGATATGCACTACTGACGAGCTCTAATGAGAGCGAAACTCGAGTCTAGTGCTTCTTTTCGAAAGAGGCTGGCTGGAAAGTCTATCTGAATGCGAACGCTGCGATCAAATGTGAGTGATGGTCAACTTGAAAAAGACGCTTGAACTCTTAAGCCATCGTGCAATCGCTCAGCCCTAGAACTCTATACAGATACTCACCCACGTAACTTGCTTTGGTGAAATCCTGAAAAAAACATCGTCCTAATCGACCGAAAAACTTGTCACCTTTATCGACAAACATGCGGAAGTTGACTGACTTATGTTCAGTCGAATGAACTGAATCTGGATGAATGAATGGTATTCAGGAAAAAGGATGCTTTAGTAAACGGTACCAAGAGAAGGCAACTATCATCAGCCAGTGTATATGCAAGAATGCCAAGTTGCCTTTTAGAAACAAGTCTGGGTCAGCTAACAAACATTCGAACGGCACATTTAGCGTAGCCTAGAGATAGTAATATTTTCTGAGACCAGAAACTAAACTGCATTCAACTCTTCCTGCAGCGTGGACACAATTAATTAAATACTAAGCAAACCCTAGGATAATGAGAATAATAAACGTGAGTAATCCAGTTTCATTCGTAGCGATACGCGCATATCGTGCTCTTGAACAGGCCCTGTTGTCTCATGGTTTGAACAGGTATTTGTTGTGAAGGTGCTGACAATTTGCGAAAGGAAGCGTGCTTAGTAAGTGTTCAGGAATTGCTTACCAAATGTGTGGAACTGGATTCATCAGTGACCGCTACAACTTGTCGGACCGGAAACAGCTCCAACCAATGAAAAGACTAACCACGCGCCTACTCAGTTACTGGACTGCATCATTTATTCAACCGTTAGTCACCTAGTTACAAGGCTGATGCAACCGGCGTGCAAGCTTCATGCGTAACATATAACGTGCGTATTCTCGTTTGTGTACCAACAAGAGTTTTTGGAGCGTTCAGTGGATACTTGTCGCCACGCCTAACTGATCCCTTCCCTCGCTGTAGGATACCATTATCCATGAACCTGATGTCGCCGGCCTCGCCTACAGAAACGACGTACACACCGAACTTTGGATGGCTTCCATCACAAATGTTCATGTTAATTTATTACTCTGACGGAAGTGAAGTAGGTAATCGGTGAGGGTCAAACCTCTGTCTTCTGACGTGGCACACGGAAATTGGGACAAAAACGTACACGTTAGGTTGGGTTCCAGTTCATGTGATAGTTAATCAGACTTCTAAATCACACTCGTCAACACGGTTTTCAGTAGTGTGAGCTCATTCCACGGCGACCCCCCACATAATTAACCGTAGCATAACACCGCTCACCCTATATCGATCTCGCGGAGTGCCCGCTGCATTACCCCGTCCTACACCAGACTTCTGATTAGTCGCCTAAATGACCACTAGTGTAGCATTCATAACCTCCTCACAGCGACCACCAGTCACCGCCAAACTTGACCACTAGCTGAGTACATTTAGCTTAAGTTGACTGAATGGTCATCACTTCTGATCTATCACTTTTCCCACATCAGAGCTGATTTTATCGACTTGAGTTATAATTATGAGACCCAAATAAGCATTTGCTGAATCAATTGATAGAGATGTCATTCAGTATAAGAGTGTGATTAGCAACCGAGCGAACTGAGTCAGAACGATCAGTGTTGAATACGCTGCAACTCAGCTTCCTCGTGAGCTGACAAACATGGAACTGGGGAAGGTATTCAATGGTTTAAAGCAGAGGACAGTGTGTTACACTCAGAAAAATGGGAGTGGTCTGTTTTGGTGCATGGTGCAAATCATCAGAATGGACAAGCTACCTCAATGGATTGCGCAAATTATAGAAGCTCAGACAGGAGGTATTCTTGAATAGAAAATACCTCGCGAGTTGTGATGTTCTACGTTCTTGACCTGGTTGTCAAACATTAGTCAAAAGATACAGTATCAGCCCGCATGCTTTTTCTGAAGGAAGCGCCTACAGAAAGCTGACCAAACATCCCACGATACACCAGTCGGAAGACACATTCAGTGGAGATGACGATAAACAATTTATTGGTACTCTTCCGATGTATCGCACTGAGGTAGCGCAATTTCAATGAAAACAGATTACAAGAAGCAGAAAGAAATTTTGTCATAAAGTGGTGCGGAAATTGAGGGGGTTGATGCAGTTGGTTAAAGTATGAATCAGAAACAGATGCAGTATTGAGAGGATGGACTGAGATGGAAGCTGATACACTGTCTGTACACACTGATCGGTACGCTCAAGATCAACTAGGCTTAACACGAATGAATTCGGATCTCACCATTCTAGACTTGGAGCGTCCACCTGGCGCGATAATGCCGTTTAAAATTTAGACGTTTTCATTGAGCGGTCACGGAAACCTAACGCGCCAACATTTTAGATGGTAACCAATCGAACCGGTTGCTTCTTTTCATGAGGCTGAAAAGAGCAGCAAGAAGACGGATGCACGAAGATGTTGACATTTTGTATTGCTCCTTAAAATATGAACAACGATAGTCATATATATATATATAAGACTGATAGAGTTGATCGACTCAATAGGAAGAGAGAGTAAGATGGAAGGCAACATTAAACTATTAAAACCACAGAAGCCCGAGACTTTTATATAATTGTTTATGAAGCTTCTCCTATCATTAGACGCATGATGGGCACAAGTCAACAAAATGCTCCCGAGTCGATATGCAGGAATATGGTTTATTACACTGATCTGCGCTTCTTGCGTTTCACGGAGGTGGTCGCAATTAGCCATTTCAATCCAGTTTTGTGTGTACAAAGACATATATGTTTAAGTTTCAGATTCTAATACTTTAAAACAGTGCTCTCCCATGCTAATGGCTGTTTCATTTCTTGACCCCATCAAACTAGTCCTGAATATATTTATATATGTGCATATATCTAGTTATTGCAGCTAAGTACTGAAAAGACAATACAAAGTGGTAACGTCTTTTTGTGTCCGTTTACTCGCAGCTTTGTTCACCTGCGTGTACGGAACCCACTGTTTGAAAAGTGATGTTGCGAAAATATTTTGGTCAACTTTGTTTCTATAAAATGTGGGCAAATCTTCGATGAAGAATGGCGGTGGAAATTTTCTCCGCTTTAGTAAATAACCAGATGGTATTTGTTGACAAAAAGATACCGATTTTGTTCAACAGCTTTTCCGTCCACACACCAACGTCCAGATGTGCATTTAGAGTCTAATCTACAAATTTCTTTGTTCAGCGTTCACCTTTTCTGCCTTTACGCTCAGTAATGAACTTTACTGTTAAACTGACGTGTAACAATTAGGTGACACATAAGAATATGCCATTATTAGAGTCGACAAGGTTAACAGGCGGGGTGAATGGACGAAAAGCATGTCAAATCGTGGCATCGGCGTAGTTAATTATGCTACGAATTGCTCTTTAGGGATGAACTATCAACCTGTGCCAACAGGCCGTGTTTCGAACGCTACTGATTCTAGCGTCTAAACGCCTGTTTGGGCTAACATTAGCATATCATGCAAATTCTGCTTGAATTTGGAGCAGTGGCAATTTTCGTAGTGTTCCGTTTACCTCTTGTGCTGATGGTTTCTACCTAAGGGGGAATATACTAGTAGCAACATAGCAGAAGAATGCATATGTACACTGTGTATACCGTTGATCGCAGTGGAAACAGACATTCTTTTTATACAGTAGTATGTTATCACTTACACAACTTGCTACTGGCTGTCGAACCTTCTTCCAGCGACCATGATTGTGGACACACAAGTGTGGTTTCCTTAACAGCTATTCGGCTGACCTCGAAAACTGTCTGAATGATGCGGCCCATAATTTTATATAGGACGGCTATAACATCTCACCATGCAAACGCTTGATATTGCACTGGCATACCTTATTGAGGAAACATTATGGTAATCTATGGTTGTCCATTTGTTGGCATACAAAGAAAAAACTTCGGGAATTTATGACACTCAATCGGAAACTGACGGACTCTGGGTAACTGTGTTTAAAAAACTCCAAAACTGGCAGTTTCAGCTGCTTGACTTAGGGAAAGTAATAGTACTGAAAAGCCCGAAGTCAGATGGGTGGCATTTGCAGAAATTCGGATACCTGGCAATTGTTAAAAACATACGGAAGCTGGATTCAGTTTATGTGGACGGATGAACATTAACTTGTGGTGTTTTGGAAAGTCTATTAATATACAAAGCATTTTAGGTTACCTTTGTCGAACTGCGGCCAATGTGAACATTGTATGTGTAAGTGATGATATGCCAACGAGTTATATCATCAATACTTGCAAAACATTTCATAGCAGGATTTACGACTATTGTGCAGAAAACTTCTGAAGGTGAACAAATCTGAGTCAGCAATTCAAAACAACACCGTGTGTTGACGACTGATCACACGGCCTCTCCTCGGTTAATGGGTACGGTAGAAATAAAACAGTCGGTATCTTAACCCGAATCGTTCTGTTAGAATTTGACTGCATTTCACATTTTAGATTGTAGGTGCGGTGGTTGACTCTAGAAATGGGAAGTCACAGAGGCTACGCTTGAGATAAGCAAACAGTAACGCTGAAAAATACAGCCGAATGCTGCAACCACTGTTTGGTTTTTACGGACTACCAAACGATACACGAATATGGTATCACACTACGACAAATTGTCTCTCTATCGAGCATACCGACCTACAACTTGGCCAAAGATCTATCTAAAAGACTACGATATCTCATCGACGGATCAAAACATTCTATCAACAATGCCGTACAATTTGTGAACAAACTAAAACGCGTCAGGATAGAAAAAGACGAAGCAATGATTTCGTTTGATGTCACACCACTGTTCACGTCCACTGACATCACCATAGTCAAAGAAACACTACGAATTCCGCTAGAAGAACATCTTCGACCGAATAGATCGTTGAAACCGGAAATCAAATGCAATCTCATAGTGCTATGTTTGTTGAAATACTTCAAATTCAATGGCCACATGTACGGAAAACTTAAAGAAAGTCCAATGAGTTCACTCAGATCCGGATTTATCGCAGAAGGGGGTCATGCACAGGTTAGATGATAGCCCGCTACCAGCGATCAAATCGGAACTCTGGATACGATATGTTGACGATACATTCGTAATCCTTAAACGCGCAATGATTGAAGACACGCACCGACTGTTAAAAAACGTTTTCAACGCTATTAAATGTACAATGGACATTGGAAGTGAAAACTAACTACCGTTTCTAAATGTACTAATCAGCTGTAAACCTGAAGGAACACCGAGGACATTCGTTTATCGGAAGGAAACACACACGGATCATATCCTTAGTTTTTACAGCAATCACCCAATCTACCATGAGTGAAACTGCATTCGAACTCAGTTCAAACGAGCTGAAACAGACCGCAGCACCGTAGAGCACCGAAGAAAGGAATAAAACTACTTCTGTCGAGTATTTCTTCGCAACGGATACCCACGAAATTTCATCAGACGAGGTCTATTACGTAAAAACAGAGTCCAAAATTACTGAGCCACCAACAAAACGAATTGCATTGCCATACATCAAAACTGTGTCAGAAATGAGTGCAAGGCTTCCGAGACCACACGGTATCACGCTAGCACACAAGCCAACAGCAACATTACGAAGGATACTAACAAAACCAAAAGAAAAATCCAAACCCGCCAACAGAAGAAACGTCATTTAGAAAAATTCAGTACAATGACTGTGGACAGCACTACGTCGGCCAAATCGGAGGAAAATTATCAACACGAATACATGAACACGAACTGGCCATCAAGAGGCACGATCAATTCTCCCTGACCTCCTCCCACGAGGATGAAACTGGAAACGCACTCAACTTGAATATCGTAGAAGTCCTTACTCAGTCAAACAACAGACAAGCAGGAGAATTTCTCGAAGCCTGGTACTTATCACTGGAGCCAATAAACAAACACACCAAGCTGGTCAAAATCCATAAAACAATGCGAACCAAGGATTTGAGAAGACATAGACGCCATCAAGCCGAAATGCCGGTGAACCCAAACGGAACAGCTTGAACCGATCAGACTGAAGTCGAAACAGAACAATGAATAGCCAGTCAGACGAAAGTGAAAAAGGAAGAGATGACTCACTTAGTCAGTTTATAACCAATCCGACTCGAGGATTACGAGAATTAACCAATATGACATCGGGTCAAAGTTCAAGCAAAGCAAAATCAACCAATGGTGGGTCAGGTGAAGGGTCAAACATGACGGAAAGCAGCCGACCAGAATTCAGGTGAGTAAGTCAGCACACTTTGCTACATAAGAGCAGGCGTCCATCGAACTTCACCAAACTCCATGCTAAAAACTATATGCTGAAACAGTTGCGCACCGATGATGCCACTTTGCTTGATGATGAAACGTTTTCACCCCAAATGCCAAGCTCAGCGAACGTACCAATACCAAAACCATCAACCCCTGCTACGAACACCACCATTGTTCCCATTTATTAGTTTCGAGAGCCTTACTTGGTTCCTGACTTGTTACATGCAATTGTATAAACTCTCATAAAGAGCCTATAAAAACAGTGTGATAGACCAATATTAGGGGGGAAGACTTTTACTGTGAATTAGTGCTGAAAAAATTGAGGTGCTTGATGATCAACGACACACCGACTTAATCGAGATAGGGTATCCTGACAATCTGATGTGCTGAGTCAACTTGAAAGGGAGCAAATGGAACGTAACGGGTTCATCACATTGGAGGTGTTATCAACAGCTGTGGCTATCCCCTTCAGAATGGATGATCATTACTATGCGCGTAGCAGCAATCAGGTAAACTCTTTGTATAACTTGTCACCGTAGATTATCAGCACAAAATTTAATACTAACGTTGTCAAATAGTTTGATCGTCGCGCTTATTAGTTGTCTGGGTAAAGCACTGAGAATAGTACAATGTTATGGGGACGTTGGATTACTCAACGTTTTAGCCATTGCAAGAGGCTTTATTCATAAGTGTTGTGTTGGAAACGAATTGACATACAACCAGAGATCGACTGGAGTTTCCCATGTTCCAGACAATTTAATTTGTGCGTGAATTTTGCTGGCAAACCCAGTGTGCATCACGTGAGGATGAGGCTGATTTACATGAGTGGTTGTGTCTGGTCTTATCTGTTAGTTCACGTCACTCAGTGACTTGCCATCATTACGAGTTGAGAGAACCCAAGCATAACATCCTGTCGCATGAGAATATGGACTTTCATGAACCATAAACCGTAAGCTTGGTCGAAAGTTACGCAATACACACTGTCATAGAATCCTTATATTTGTTGTGGATAGGCTGGGGTGGTTCACGATGAGTTGTTTTCAGACGTGGGACAATGCACTTCCGAAGCATTCATCATTTCCACTAAACGACCATGAGTCAGCTGCCATGACAGTGAACTCTCGTATTTATGTCAGTGTGAATCCCTGGGCCAATATCTGCGTGAATACAAAATTTTGTCCGTGTAGTTTTGCTTCATCTGGGATAGTGATGTTGCACTTTTCGGCACGAAGATAATGGAATCGGTTGAACCAGTTTTATCAGGTAATCTTCTCCTCCACACTGAACTGTGAGAACGTAAACTGGGTATACCTGATTCACACTCAATCACAGTATTTCACTCAGTCGCATATAACCTTGCTGTGACATTAGACAGCCGCATTCTCGTTCTTACACATGATAAGCATGTCTATTCATTCACCTTGTCAGCCAAACGGAAGAGAGATCTTTTGAGATCAGAAGAAGTCAGTTGTTTTGTTCCTATGTTTTTATGAATTCCACGGGAATCTTGAAACGATTGGTATCAAAACATCTCACTGAGATGATAGTTCATTATATAACCTACCCCGGAAATCTCATATTTGTTACACTGTAGCCTTCACTTACTTACAAAACGATGTGTTTAAGAATGCTGCACAGATTAAACTTGAACGCACAGTTTTCAGTCAATGTTCACTTATGAAGATATCGTCTGTGAAAATGAATGTTGTGTTCCCTTTCGAAAATGCTTGAAGGATTGCAAAGTATTCTGCTTACCATTAGGGACTGCTCTCAGACAGGTCATGAGATTCTTTAGCACAGTGTCTCTAGCAATTGAATAGCGCAGTTCCGTTGCGATAGCTTACATTTCTCTGAAAGTCGTTGATCTACCACATAATCCGTATTTCAAATACTCTAAAGAAGAAAATCCAATGTATTCCAATTTGAGACTGATCTTTCTGCCTCTATGATTTTGTGTGGAACTGGTGCCAGTTTAAACTGTACGTTAGACAACGTGGCCAAAACAACCTTGTCTCTATCAAATTAATCACATGCGACTTTACCATACGTAGTTGGTCGATTGCTTGGTAATTCTAGCTTAAACGAGAGCCAGTGTGAATTTGTGACTCTAATGAAGGACGACAGGTGAAACAAACTGTCGAACACGGCTGGAAAGCAGTACTGGTGTATTCGTGCAACAATAAAGCTGTTTTCGTTAACAAGCAGTGGTAGAATTCCTCCTTTGGTCGCGCCAACCTCGTGAACGGGAAATATGGTAAAACTGTGTTCATCCAACAGCGCAATCCTGAGCAAAGTGTTTTGAGAACCCTGTTCGTTACCTTAGCACTTCTTGTGAATGAGCTCCCGCTGTTGCATGCGACCAGTGTACTTTTACCTAGTCATCCATTCACACTTACTCGTCTTATCAGTCGTCATTGTTCTGGCCAAATCGCATCAATAGGTTTCTGTTTCTATATTGGTTGGTTGTCAGACTCATCACATTCATGGTTGTGATCGTTGTGCACGCGAAGCCGTTTGACTTGCAAAGTTGTCTGTCGCACAAAATCTCGTGCCGGTTATGTTATAGCATTGGACACCCAACGCGTACACTCACCTGCATGGACTGACGTGTGTCCACACCTACTGGGCAGCAGCACATTGTCATTCGCCCTGGTGGCACGTATCCCATGGTGCGTACACACTGTCTCAAAAGTCTCTTTTTACCCCCTCGTCTTCTTGACGTCGAGACCTGCTCTTCAGCTCCCCAACGTACGCACTCTACTACTCATAAACGGAACTGACCGTTGCAAGACAAACATGTCACATTCGTTCTGGTCAAGTACTGAGTGGCAGAAATCCAGTGCATGCTATCAAGTCCCGTATTCCGTTTCCGCACGGTTGGTAGGGTTTAACGATAGCGCATGCAGGACAGTGGTGTGGATAGGATCGTCGATCCTGCGTATGGGGTCTAACCCGTCCAAGTTAATACACAAGTAAGAGTCATCCACAGAGAATGCAAATGTTCACTTGCAGAGATAACCTCCAATTTTCAGTCAGAATGAAACAGCCAGGGATCGCGCACGTGTCACCTGAAGTAGCTTACATGCGATCGCAATCTACGATGACTACCCATTTCTTATTGTGTAATTTCAGGATAGGCCAGTGTTTTGAAGCTTTCTTACCTCCGTTCCAGGAGCTATGATGACGGTTATGACATGTTGACGTGTATCGAATTCGGACCACGTTCGTAATAAACATTCTCGGGGAAACGGTGCTTAGACAATTTATACGACTGGAGAAATGTAGTGATTTCACACCTCCTCGTAGAAGTTGCTAACCGAGACCCATTAGTCGCAGCGTAGGCAAAGACCTTTTGTTGATAGCGAAATTAATCCTCCTCGCCATCCGTCATATGACGAGTGAGCCTAATATCCCTTCGGCATCTTTAACTATATTCCGGCTACCTATAATCAGTAAGAGGGTTCCCTCCGGATAGCCCTTACATGTACCTCTTATGATGGAGAACTAGCTAGAAGCAGGATTTTTCGGAACGCTAAGGAGATGTCGGTGGCGTAATGTTATCCAGACCCGCAGCATCCACCAAGATTGTACGCTAGTCGCATTGCATGTGAGTGTTAAATGGTTCAGCAACAGAGATCCCGTTTTGTGCACACCTGGATTACAGCTTGCCCGCTACCCGTTAATGTGGACGTACGTGGCATGAGCCAGTTTCATATGCATGGTGAAATGAATGTGCCAGTCTTATTACCAGTTGATGGTAATCTCGGCCATTGGTTATTTTCCCTTGTTGCTCAAGTCGCCTGAAGGAGAAGTGAACTTTCTGATCCGTGTTTGTTCCTCCACCGTATGTTCGTAAGTCTTGTCTTGACTAAGTATTTCGGACTAAGTTAACATTCGTAAGGTACCGGTGTCTAAGAAACACATCAAATTCCTCATTCTCATTTTATAATGTGATAAAAACATTGAAGCATATTCAATTCTGACTTGTTCAGTCGTTCTTAGTTAGACTTCTTAGTAGCTTTCACGTCTACCATTAGTAGAAATCCGGGATTAACGTGTTGCACACCAACACGCATCCTCTTGTTCCTTAGTGCGATTCCGTCTAATCCACTCGATACAAGAGGGCTGCCCATCGATAAAGCCGATCATATCGACATTGACGGAGTATCAACAACAAAATGGATCTGCAAAATTACACCATTGTCAACTGTAACCAATCTCCTATCGATTTCATCAAACTACAGTGTACTGCACACCGGCTGAAGAAAAAATACAATTCACTGTGCATACACAATTCCATGAGCTAATATCCGAACAGTCTGATCCATTCTCAGTGAGCACCGTTTACACTACTTACCCGTGATAGCAATCTGAGCCTCATTTATTTGCTCTCCGATTCGATCAGTCGCATAAAGCACATCGTAACCAGGATGGATGCCATGTGACTTTTGTTGAATTTTAAGTTGAACTCGATGACAAGTCTCACGATCAAGGCCGAAACTAGGAGTACGAAGTGGATCAAATTTTGAAGTTCACTCATGTGAGAATCCGACCTAATCTTATCCCACCGGCGTTTTCTCTCCCTCATATTCTACCTCCCCTATTTCTGACCGTTGATTGGACCTTGACCTAGATATCTTTTTTTATCGTGTCAGTTTACTAGTTGTGCAAATAACCAATAACCCATTGTTGTACTTTACTTGAGTGGTGTGTGCATCATCTTTTTGGAGCTCAGCTCGTTCCTGTTGATTTTAGAACAATTGACTGCTCGGAAGAATATCGTTAGGTATGAACGCTATATTATGCGGTTAGAGTACATCTTCAGCCTGTTCGGCAACAAACTGTAACGTATTTCCCAGAAAACGATCCGCCGATCGAAACTGTTGAGGTCGTCTACATACTCACATTGATACTTTTCCACTAACACTGTGACATTGTGATCCAATCTCGTCGTGATTATTTAGGATAGTTGGTTTTTCACCACGTGTCGCTCAACTTCTTTGTGGAAGATCGCACATACAGCTCCGTCTGCCGAAACAACCTACGGGGAATACCAATATGTTCCCAAGGGGTGATCCTAGCATGTAAGGACACAGACCCATTCGCCGATTATCTCATCAGAGGTGAAAAAAATTCTGAGTCTGTGTAGTTCTGCGGACACTTCCAAGCTATCAAAGGTTATTGACAACTTCACCTTTCACGATTTTAATAAACGTTTTAGAGGCAACCATCAGACTTGTAGTAGAGGGAAATCAGAACATGGATACACCTGTGTATACAAACCAAACAACTGTGCGTCCGAGTGGTATTATTATAGGGACTAATGGTATTAGTGAAAGAAAGCAAGGAACGAGATAACAGACATTGTGCGTCGACCTACTACAACATGCTGGGTTGAACAAACATCTAGTAAATGGAGTTAATACAAAACGGGATAAACCCGAATTTTTACATGTCGTAAAACGAAGGTTGTGATAACATTTGAAGCACTTACGTTCTGCTGCTGGTTTACGAGCGGTTTTTATACTACAGGATTCGAATTAGAATTTCCACAAATCATAAAGGTGGTCAGTTTACTTTCAGTCGACGTAATTGTGAATCGCGGAAACTCAACAGTAATAATGTGAGAGGTTGTCAAAAGTCCTTCCAACCGGTCGTTGAAATTGGTTAATGAACAGACGATAGCAACTCAACGGTTTGAAGAGACCAAGATCTCTAGGATCCAGGTATAAATCATATAGACAATTCAAAATTTGACCCTATAAGTTAGTTCAGTATGGTGTTAATAATCCACCAGTCACAATACAGAATAACATAGCTCCAAATAGCGAAAAGTGGCAGCGAGAAATCTGTAGATATGGATCAATATCCATGAGAAGTTCGACGGCTGTGAATTTTCTTCCGGAAGTGCTTTTATTCAAGAAATATTTCGAGCAAACAGGAAAGGCAGCGGCGGTTGAGAAGGACCTTTATCATATAAGGCAAGTGTGTTGTCTCGGTTTTTGCCACAATAGGAAATCTTCGACGACGATGACTGAATGGTGATGCTATAATGACACAAAGCATCTTATATCTGCATGTTGGTAAAACCTCACCGGTGAAATTTCACGGTATTAGTGGGCTGTGTGATGTTGCCCACATCACAGCGAACTAGGAAACCGAGTAGTTCAGTAAGACAAAACTTGTGGAATTAAAATATCACACTTCTGGCTGACCATGTCACACACCACAGGCACTCTACTACTGACATAAGGTAACAAATGGTGACTTGAAGGGGATTGCCGTGATTAGCGATCTGATCCATTCGAAACCTCACTGAACACATACGGCAGTGTTCGGAAATATCTCTCAGTCAACATAGTGAGTCTTAAAACAATTTTTCAAACAGTAGATAGAAAGTCTGTCTCGAAGAACTGGCGATGTGATCACAGTGAACATGACGAGAGTTTTTACACCCAGTAGAACTGTCTAAACTTTTGAAGCACGAGAAAACCTGCACTGGTAAGGTGTGGAGAAGTTGTGGTGGTACCAGTTAACAGGTCGAAAAATGAGGTTATGCAGTTCCGTCAGACGCGCTTCGTTGAGTACCTTTTTGGTGATGAGGAGCTGTGTAAGAATGTCACTGAATGACACCTGGGAACACTTAGTTCAAATAACATTATTCTGTCAACCAAATGTGATCTTGAGTCATTGATAACTGACCTAATTCCGCCTGTCTCTCTGGTCAGGGGAATTTTATGAGCTCCGTCGTTCTTCTAGTGGCATTGCTCCACATACACTCAACAAATGCAAAATCTAGTTTAAGATGAAGACTGTATGCCCGTATGTTTGGTCCCAGGTATGGGATGATTATTAAGGCGCGTCCGCATCATCCTTAGATGGTTCAAAAGAATGACACCAAATTGATCAGCAATCTCGATTTTTGAAACATTGTGCTTAGCTTTCCATTTTTGACTGTTGTATTGATCTAGAAATGGTCGGTGTCACAGCATTCGAACAGTTTCACAGTCCTGTGGATATATTGCGTGGGGGTACCAGGTTTCGTGTACACCGTCAGCCGATCGTGAGTGCTAAAATGCGTGTTGAAAGATTGATGCAAGTAATCTGACCCTCGTTGTAGCTTGTTAGGTGGGTGAACGCAGACACCATGTGCTTGTCTGCGTGGCAGGTAAGTCTGTATGATCCAACACTCCAGTGGGCTCGTCGCCTCACATTCACCCGTCTGATAAGATTGGGTCATGTGACCTACCGAATAGACAATAGATGCTTGGTATGCGGACACTTGCATTCCAGTTTTGTACAGATCACGGTTTCACCGGACAGTAAATCTTGTGTACCGTGCTGTTCTTCACCTACATTTTTTTATCCTTTCTGATATACGTTAATACTGCCTGATGATACCTTCCTTCTACATTCTGATGCAATACCAACCGTGTCATACATTTTAGAATTTGGCCCTAACGCTTTCGTAGGAATCATTTCGAAGTAAACTGTGTAACCGTTGTATGGAGCGTTCAATTTGTACCCTTTTTCATTTACCAAGGCGTATGTTGAGGATGGTTTCCTCCTAAGATGTTTGCTCCAAACAGTGCATATTCATTGGATTGACTTTGCAAAATGAAATCATGTGTCGCAAATACAGTAGCTGGACGTATTTTGAGACCCATTTGAAAATTCTTTTCGTATAGCAAATGGAAAATTATCAAGTATTCCCTTGTTCATCTCTGTATCTATGCCCGTTCAGTTGATTAAAACTGTGCTGTCGATTTTAATCTCACAACTGTGTACATGGGTCACTAACCGGAATGCGGCCACGGGCGACGGGATGAGCCATCATACGATGAGATCGGTCCAACGGGCGAGGTGTGGCAGGCGAACTCTCCCGTCCCACCAACAGAAGGCGTCGGCCACACACAAACCGGACAGAAGTGCACACGACGTGTGAGCGATTCACAAACGCGAGCAAGCCTGCGGCGTGGCGACTAGCGTGTACGATAATAAAGATGGTGTTTTATTGAACACCTTTTTGCTATAATGGTGCCGTGCCTTGAACACAACGCACTGAAGCTGCCCGTCATGCCAATTCCGTGATGGAGAAGTCGAACTGTGGCCATCGGAATTCCATACGACTTCTGTGTGGCACAAGGTTTGACAGCATTGGGAACACTGTTCACCGGACAGGCAAAGGCTGTTTGTGCATTGAGCATTCCAAGGCCGCACCCGCGTATGGAGGAACACGGGTGGCACTGAATCTGGAATTTACCAAACAAGACTGTCAGCGGACTGTGGATTGTTTTTATGACGTCGGGTTGCGCGGTATTCAAAACTCCCTGGTTTACTGTAAACAGTTATTACGTCAGTTGACTTTGGACCTGCAGAAGGCAGATGAGAAAAAACGGATAGATCGATGAGGGAGAGGTTTATGCAGAGTTTTCCCGCGGAGTTGCAGGAATGATCGTATGACCGAGTGTTTTGGGACCACGGACTTCGAACGGCTGGCTGGAATCTCACAACGCTTACCATTGTGGATGCAAGTCGGACCCCTAGAGGTCATGGAGGTGAAGGCGAAAGTAGAGCGAGTGATGAACGTAGTGGAAAGTTTGAAGACGAATGTGGAACTCAGAGAATAACAAGTTAGGCGAGCACGTGAGCAGACACACGGTAACCGTTACTTTATTCGCAAATGAGGTGGGAACCTTTGCCAGCCATTGCCCTAACCGACGTTTTCGTTCTTGCCTGGCGGTGGTAACGAGTTGTAGTGGGGCATTCCACTAGTAAAGTTCTCTTCAAAAGAGAACAAAAAGTGCGGTAATAGATACAAAGGGCATAGTCGTCAATTACAAGCAAAGTGCGAGAATTTTCCGTTAAGATCGGTAACTGGAATGCAGTAGCCGTCAGAGGGGTGTCGCTAAAGATGATAGAGACGCAGAACGCTGAAATTCAGATAGGTAGTGCCAGGATGGGACAAGCATGAGAGAGACGATAATAGATGCCGATCTGCTACGTCGACTGAGGACAAGCAAAGATTTGGAGAGGACCGAATTATATGTTAATGGTGATGTCGTGAAATTTCTTCGCGAGGGGGGGGGACCAAAGGACAGTGCCGAGTGGCCTGTGTCGATACGAACTTCCTACCAGAATACCCGTTCTCAGCCATAAGGTAGTTTGTTAATGAATTCGCTGACCCAGTTACCAATGCTGATGATTAGTACTCATTTTGTACGTGAATGGAACGTTTAATAGACTTACAACGGGGCGTGGAATGCAGATCAGTACACCGGAAGATATCATTCAAGTTGATTCTCGAAGTGGAGAGAGAGTTAGAGGAGATGCTAGAGAAGAGAATAATTCAACGGACAAGCAGACCATTTTCGTCGTCAGTCTTATTGATTAGGAAATCGGATGGAAGCAACTGCTTTTGTTTCTGCAACTGAGAGGTGAACCGGGTAACAATCACGGACGCGTTCCCGATGCCCACGATGGAATAGGTCTTCGCATATACACAGGAAGCTAAAATAATCTCTCATAAAACTGCATTCCGGCTAGCGGCAACTACTAATGCACGGAAGGCAGAGTGAAGACGGCCTTTTGTGTGAACAGACAACAGTATGAATTCCTTAAGATAATATTCGATCTGTGTAACGATCCAGCCACCCATAGACGTCTCTAACTTCGCACTCTGTAGGACCAGCAAGGAGCAACCGTGTATGTGGACGACATGGTTATATTCTCCAGTATGGTGCCGGAGCACACAGAAGATCATCATTAAAATCAGTCTAACTCGCCGGCCTGAAGTTGAATAGTATGAAACGGCAAATAGGTCGCAGTTCAGTCGTTTGCTTGGAACACACCATTGGTAACGGAAAATCCAACCACTGGCAGAGAAATTGACAACCAACAAGAAGTTCCCAACACCTAAATCGAAGAGGCAACTTAAGTCTTTCCTTGAAATTTGTAGACATCTACTGGCAGGAACCAAAACCAAGTGGTTGACTCCGAGAGTGAATGAACTGGCACATCTTTTGAACCTCCTACATCTATAAAACGGCCAAGTCGTCGCGGATGTGGGAAGGCAGAGCGGCCTCGAAGACTGTCATTTATTCCAGTAGGCCAGAGGGAACGCGTGCGCAGGTCTTCACACAGGACGGGAATGCGCGTTCAGTCTACTGCGGAGAAAGGTGTTTTGGCCCATGATGTAGAAAGATATGGCAGATTTAGTCAGAGTGTGCTCCAATTGACAACAAGGTCGGGAGATAATGACAACACCGTCAATGCAGTTCATTGTAACAGGACAGGCCGCGCACCTACGGGGTACTTTTGATACACTTTTGGTCCACTCTCAGCAAGCGCAAATGGAAATCGCTGCATAATTGTTATGGTCGTCTATTTCACACGATGGGTGGAAGCCATTCCAACAGCGCATCAAAGGTGCGGAACAGTTGCATATGCCTCCGTGGACAACGTTCTGACTCGATTTAAAGCACCAATCTCAGATGTTGAAGAACTGGGTGGTTCAGCACCTGAGAACATCATACCATTCACAAACGAACAGGTTGGCGGAACGATTCAGTGGTACAATGAATGAGCAGCTGAATAGTAGAGACAGTAACTGCAAGAAAGGACTTTCGGATATCTTGTTTGGATAGGACACGATGAAGCATGTGACAACATACTGTTCAGCATTTGAGCTAGCATACTGAAGGGAGTCAAAGATTCTCTAGGTTGTCTGTGTATGTGGGGTCACAGAGAGACAGTTATCGCCGCGAGAACGGCGACTTCAGGAACACCGTTAGCTTGAACGGTCGCCAAAAATACAACGCCGGAATGAACACCGACACAACGTGAGGCATAACGCACAAACTACACCCGTTCACGACCTGAGAGCAAGTGAAAGTAAGAGACTACGATCGAGCGGAAACATCCGGCTCCGACGCAGGCATGTTTAAAACGCGGTGGAACGAAACAAACCGCGGGAATACCAGCTTCCAACTCACTCAAGGTCCTCCTGGGCGATGGATCATTGCTGTACTTTTGACACCCCGGCACAATCGCGGTAAGCTCATCAAAGGAGACGCAAGAGTGGTGGATGAAAAAATCGGGGAGCGAGTATTCCAACTCTTAGTAAAATACCTGAATGCGGCGGTGAGGTAGGTCAAAAGATCACAGCGAACGGATTGTGAGCAACAGCGGCGACCGGATGAGCCATCGCCTAACGAGACATGGCATGCGGAATGGGATAAATGACCAGATCAGAAGCGCGATTAGTCCAAAGGTCGATGGAATATCTCTACACGGTCGTGAAGTATGGCTGGACCCCGCGGCGGATAAAGTGTACATAACACACACGTTTATCGTCTTTCTTTGGTATTATGCGGAGCGATTATTTCGTTTAGGCATACCTGGTTTGTTTGTAGAAAGCCGATCCTAAATTTGTCTTTATTAGTCTGTGCTTTGTGTAGCAAGCGGTCCTGACGAATTTTGTACTATAACTGCACATTGTTTTTGCCTTCTTCCCTTTGTAACTCTCATTGCCATCTATTAGCATTTTCTTTTTAATATTGTTTCACACGCACCCAACTTCATCTGCACGCGATTGTTTTCATGAACTCATTTCCGGTTGACTGGTGGCCATTGGTAGACTCGTGTTTGCTTACTCCATTTTGAACCCCTTCTTGCCGGATAAGTTTCGTATGCGAGTCACTCACATTCAGTGTGAGATAACACCTTTATTGTAATTTTATCAAACAGTAGGGTACAGATTCCAATCATTTCGATCGCCTTTTCCGACGGTTCTTTCGGAATCAGAAGATAGTCCCGTTAACCTGACCTGGAGTCGTCGAGTACGCGTCATAGAGTGATTTACCCTAAATCCCCAGAAGCAAATTAACAATGGACATAGAGCATCTTGTAGATGATTCAGAATACCTATTCCGATCTTCTTTATTGGCCATCAGTAATCGACTGGGTACCAAACGGGCTAGAAGTGGACTTATACGAACCATTTCAAAGCCATTCAAAGGGTGGTGGTTTTCACGAATCCTATGCGATAACCACACTGTGGGTCCCCCGACGTAAACTTTCCGGCTGCAGCAGGTGAGTGAATTAGCAAAAAAGAGGAAGAAAACCTAGACAAGCCCTTCTGTGTGATACCGAACAGGTATAGGACTATGAAATGACTTGTAATGCAGGACACCGATCCTCAACTGCTTTCAAAATTCGGCAGTGAATTCACCGTCACATTTTGCCGTGTGCATTTTTGGTGCATTTCCTTTGTGTTATGTTTGTTGAAGATCAGACTAAGTCTCATTTGTTCTCATGCCAAACAAAACAACCAAGATCCCTTTATACTATGTGCGGAGCTTAATGCAAACGAGATGTTGTTAACCTACCAACATTCCAGTTTGTTTATATATATATATACCACCAAACCTCTGAGTACGCTAGTTCTAACAGTTATCACTTATTGGTCGCTCATGCTGTAATACGATTATATTCGAGGCATATGCAACGTTTGCATGGATGATTATCTAGTGTATTTTGCAAGTTGCCTAAGTGAGGCTCCTCTTTTTATTGTGGAACAACACAGACTACTCATTCAACCGACCAACTTGGATTTTTACTTCTAGGCGTTTACAGGGAACTTGATTGGTTTATTCCTATGTTCGGTAGCCAATCCGATTTGTCCGGAGAACCAACCTGCCCAATCGCGGGCAACTGTTTGATTCCGTCTAGTTCTCTGACTAACAACCAAAAATCGTTCAGATTCTCGTTGTGCGGATAAGATGAAATTGCGTGGATTGGGAATATTTCGAAATTAGATTTATAGGACTTTTTTGTTCACGCATGCATCAAGCTTCAAATCTTTACCTTTCCCCACGTGTACAAAATCCTGTTAATAATAAGCCTGTGAAACCACTGCTGGCTGAAACCTCCAGAATCGAGGTGATTCGTTCTTTTTGTCGGTGGACAGGTGTGCGAGGATTACAGCACATTCTTCGTGTGGAACATCCAGTTCTTCGTACAATTTGGGCTGTGTTTGGTGTATTCATGTTGTTTGGAAATATCGGTCTTATCACTTTACTGCTCACTCATTATTATCGTTTCAATACAATTGAGAATATTAAGATTCAACGTGGAATACCTGTCGAGTTCCCTCATGTAACGCTATGCAATGTAGATCCAGTCAATTCGGATCGTGTGCACTGTTTGAAGAATGCTGATTTGCCTGGATGTGCTCATGCAAAGAAATATGTGTACATTTTGGAAAAGTATATGACTGGTAACAATTATTTTGAGCATTTCAAAAATTCTTCCCTGTGGAGTAAATTGGAAGACCCTAGCATGGTGGCCATATTTTATCAACTAATCGGAATGGAAGCTGCGTCGCACATCGGACATCAGCTAGATGATTTCATCATACCAAATCTTTGTGAGCTGACTACTCGTGAGAAGGGCGGAATTTTAGTAAAGCGAAAATGTAAAAGGGCTGGTTTGCTGGCCCTCAACTTTGTGACTTATAAACACTTCAATTGCTATACTCTGGCTATATCCGATCGTGACCTGAGTAATCGGGCTATTCGTCTATCAGTTGTTCTCTACCTTGACGAGGAGGAAGATCTGATGTGTCGTCCGTATTGTACACATGAGTTCACCGAATGGGCTGGTGCTAAAGTTGTCGTACACCCAGTAAACACATTTCCTGATATAGAACAAATGGGTATGAATTTGCTTCCAGGTGCCTCGAATCAGATTCTTATTGACGAGATCAGACAGTTTGAAAAGAAAGACTTGAGTAGTGACCCATGCGAGAAAAAACAGGACAAAACGTTACCTTTAGTATATTTCAATATTAAAACACAACGATTTGAAACGCGTGAGATGGCCTATACAGACACGTTGTGTGTGCAGTTGCGATCACAGGAGGCCACTATAAAGAACTGCCAGTGTGTGGATCTTTTGATGCGTATCCCTGGATCACAGTTAGACAAAGTTGATCAGCTGCCTTTCTGTGGGAATCTTTCTAGACCCGATGTGGATGCTAATTTAGAATGTAACCAACATGTACGTTTAAATAACTCGAAATTATTTCGACAGCTCTGTCCAATGCCCTGTGTTCACATGCAATATAATTATGAACTGACCCAACTTCGATGGCCACAAAAGCCGCGTATTTTGAAATATTACAAAGAACTGAAAGACCGCGTTTATTATAAACGTAAATTTAAGGTGTATGAGGAAATCGAAGAACTAGCCTTGAAAAATGCCACATTAGCGTTGGAAATGCTGCAAAAGACCGACATATTTGAAAAAAATATGCTCCAATTGGACATCAATCGGCCAAATGTGGATACCCTGGTTAAGTATACTGAAAATGAAGAGTATACGCTACCCACTCTAATGAGTCAACTGGGTGGTATAAACAGCATTTTCTTGGGTTTCACGTGTATCACAATCCTTGAATTGATAGAACTTGGATTTCGTCTCACTTGGGTCACGTGGCCTTCGCTCAATCCAATAGTAGGCTGGATGTCGAGGTCGAATTCGACCTCTGGTGCGGCACACAATCCGTCAATTGTTAACCAGGAAACTTCTCCTGAGCTGACGGCAAAATATTCAAGAAATTTGAACATACCCTTCTCTGATGATATGGCGCCTCTTACATATCCACGAAAATCCAATATCTTGGATTGCAAACATCCAGAGCTGAGACATTTAGAACTGCGACAAAGTGATCTTTCGAAGGACGATCATGAAGATCCTCCAGTTGAGATCACTAACGAAAAATGTAGTCCCTTGAAGGATGACAATAAGCATATGACAGAGAATAATGTATTGTTTTTTAATGATATTCGCGAATCGGAATAAACACGTTGCACCATGCAGATTTGTTTAACCAGTCCAAGATATTTTGAATTGACTCTATTCAGACTTCGATTCAGGTTGTTTTCTTTTCTAAAGAAAACGCTTTCAAACTGTACCAGTTTTCAAATCAGCTTTCCGTATGAAGAAACATTTGATTGTGAGTAGGATAATTTTCGATTTTATGCTCAAACTCTCTTACTGAACATATTTTATGAAGCACTTCGTACTGTGTTGGCGGACAGTGAGGAATTTTCAAGCAGAACAGTGCATGAGTAACTCGAATGAACCTTATATGTGATGTATCTTACAGATTTGATAATAGAATGCAGCAAGTCTATCTGTGGGATTCGGCGACTATCATGTTTGCTTTACTTTATGTATCCATATCTGCCCAGCACTTGTTCGAGAATGCCTACCCTGTTTCATCATTATATCAAGTCCTACTACAATGTCTTCGTGATTTGCAAATTCAGAATATTTATTCAACTTCACGTAAGTAAGCATTCATAATGTATTTGAATTATTGTATGCCTGTTTAACAAGTCTGTTATGTCTGTACCTGGCTTCCCGTATTTTTTTCCTTCTTGAGATCCAAATTCCAAAGATTTAAATTCCAATGTAAATGAGAAACATTTGTCGCGTGAATTATGCGGCAATAGATTGGCTCGCCTTCCGCAGTAATGATGAACTTCCTTGCCATTTACAATTTTTAATGGAGTGACTTTCATTCGAGAATATATCACTTAAACAAAAAATGGTTAGGAAAGTTTAATTCAGAATACACCTATGATTAATTATGTCTGTAATTGTAAAATTTGTGAGAATGTTCTATTTTTGTGTGAGAATGCTTATGCAGAAACTTGTCAATAAATGTTGAACGGAGACAAACCCGGCTTTCTTAATCTGCCAACGTCCGTTTAATTGAGTCAGTGGTGTCTGCTGAGATCCGTGTGATCAAATGGTCGCACTGTCGGCCCCAGTTGGTGGCAAATATCACTACAGTCTCTGCTTTATTTCAGCATCTCATACAACTAGTGATTCAGTTGCAATATAGTATTATCTCTAGAACTGAAACTATGAAACCCGTTCCAGTGACCTTTAAACGGTACAAACCAGTTTGATGTTCGTATCGCTTGCCTTAGAGTGAATCAGCTCATCCACTATACTCACACAAGATTATCTTTCTGTTAGTGGGTGCGGTGTTCTGTAATGTTTACTGCGTGTATGACTTATGGATGACAATGAAAAATGCAATAAACAGAAGCAACTGGTTACCTTGGAAACTTGAACCTAACGATAGTCACATACTAAGAAGACAGCCCGACCAATACCAGTCCGGACAAATCCCTACCCAGTTCTCTGATCGCTCGGTCTGGAGTCATATTTTTATACGATCAATCAAATTTTTCTGAAGCACTGATTACGCTCAGCGGATACGTTTCCTCCAAGGTTGTGTCTCATTTTACATCGAGTCTGCGTCACCATAAATACACTGGTACGAAGTGGTAGAATCGGTTATGGATACACGGTCTCAAACAATCAATTCGCGGCAGTGTTCGGCTTCGATCGGGCTCATTGCAAAGAGATAAATCAAGAGACCAGTGAATGTGTTCTGTGCTGAATCTGACTGATTCGAAGGCTGATCATATGACTGTAACTGAATGAAGGAAATAACCATTTCGGTTTGTGAAACATTTTTCAGAAAGAGTTTTTTGTATATGACAACGAAAAACAAAGATGATTAACTTTGAAACTGAAGTCTACGAACGTGGCTGACACAAATGACCCAAGCACAACAACTGTGCTGTCCGCATAATCCCCAATTGCGATCAGTACTCGTGTAAATTTCAGCTTAGCGGAGTTGCATGCTGTTGTGAGTAGTTTGGATGAACGGTCCATATTACTCGGAGTCAGCTACGCGGCCCTCTTGCAACCGGCGATTTTTGTGAGCGAATGTATGGAGAAAATGAAACATCATGGGATTGGGATGGTGTGTTTTGCATTGCTTAACATCATTGGAGGACAGCTCATCTGATTAGACAACCTTAGTAATGTCAGATTTCGAACGTTTGATACAGAATTCTCCAACTTTATCCCCTTCATTAGTCGGAATGCTCTCAGCATGCAATCCACAGTAATGAGACGGTCGTTAGTAACCTCTAACGCGTCAACAAAACCCTGATTTTTTTCCAATTTTGTCAGCTATAGAAACCTTTTACTATAGGCTTGACATTGCTCGTGCATTTCAGAGTTTTACTACAGAATTCCTGCCACCCGAAATCCTTTGGATGTACATGAATTCTCGTCTATTTATTGTGAACCGAATGAGTACTAAATGAATCCTAACAGTTGCACCGTTTTAGGTTTGTAGACGTTATTTTACATTCGCTTTAGTTTCAAGGTTTTGGGAAAACGGTCGATGGACAAGAACATAATAATTGTCGAATGGTAATGAGTATCGAAACATAAGTTGAGGTAACAGGTAGACTCAGAATGAAATACAGACCTGAGTCAGATGATATCTTACAGTTTGTAGATCCAAACAGTGCTTTGAAACAAATCGTGAATACCATCTGACACTGTCCACGCCGTGGCTTTCGGACACATCTTGCCAGCATGCCATGGCTTGCTGCACTGACGACTAACGGACGTATTCCGATAGGCCCACGATCTCGGCTTCCTAGTTGTAAGCGTTGACAAACTGAAAGCATCTAAGGACTTTAGGAAAAAGCGATATATGTTTTTCTTTGGAATTGTGGTAAAATCAAAGTTCTCATCTGGTAGCGCGCTTGCCGTGTTGAGGTATGCTGTTTCTGTCGTTGATTCCAATCCAGCCAAAACTCTGATTTTTCAGAGTTCGATTTCATCCAAAATGAAACTGGGTTTTCCTTAGCAGGTTTCAATGACATTCAGTAAAAATCTTTGGACCCAACGTAATGTACATGCAATTCTCACATGTAAACAAACGCTCCAATAAATCACAATATGTAGGATAACAAACGTAATTAATGCAACCTGTGGGCATCACCTCCTAGAATTTGGTGGTGGGCAATCTGTTATGATCTGTGTTTTACTGATGAGTAGTCGGGGATTTGGTTTATTTTTAAGGTGATCATCACTCACATTTGATCGCAGCGTTCGCATTCAGATAGACTTTCCAGCCAGCCTCTTTCGAAAAGAAGCACTAGACTCGAGTTTCGCTCTCATTAGAGCTCGTCNTTAATGAGTTCTGTGATCTCGACCTGTCTCGGAAGTCCTAATCGCGGGGTTATCGATTGGAGTTAACAGGCAGTAACTGTGTCTCCTCTCGAGACAATCGGACAACCTGATCATTGATCACAAGCGAGAGTGATTGAGCGTTCAAATTTGATAATTCGATCGTGCCTAACGTGAGATCTGTTTTTTGTCAACTGCTTCACTCTTATCGCTCCTGCTCCTCTTCATCCCCAAGACGAAACTACATATAAGTTGATTATTTCCAAAAGCAATCCCTGATGTTTCCAATTTTCATTTTACCTTTTTGCATTCGTTTGGATACCTATATGTGCACTCTACCACTTAAATGCAAGAGGAAACAACAATCTTTTTAAACAAGAATATTTGTAATCCAGGTGCATACTTACCAACCGTAAATTAATAGCTCAACTAACTGGCCTAGGAAAAAATTATACGGTAGGTTACCAGCCTGATAAATGTTGGACTCCAAACCTCCTCCTTCGCCTCATTACCAACTAGTCATTGATGTGTGCATCTCATTGTTCAAGGATTAATTGGTTGAGAAAAGTTCGAGAATCATTGACCGCTGCTTCCCTTCATCACTGTTTTCATTTTGCAATACATTAGCTTCAGTCACTTTCCATCTTCGATCAACTGGTAGTTCGTCCAGGTAGGTAAGTTGCGTGAGCGATAATCTGAAATGTTATTGGGCGCTAAACACGTTCACGGCAGACTACAGTTGTTCAGATGAATGGTGTAATATAAACACAGTTGAACGTGAATGACAGCTACAAAACATCGGAAGCTTGCTCTGGTAATAAACCGTAATCATCTAAAGCGCACGATTAGGTTTTTCGTCATTTACTCGCTACAGTGTCCGTGATCTTCAACCAGTCATTTTGCGAACATTAAGGGTAATTTTGGTCATTAATCCAACTCCTTATTGAAATGTTTTCCATTTGACGCAATCCCATGAATATCTGGTTCAGTTAAACAAACTGACCTCCTAACTAAGCTCTGTAATCTCAGTGGCTTGAAGGCTGGTGTCCCAGAACCACTGGTAATCAACATTTTGAAATTCACTTGTGCTGGAGCCTTCCGTGCAAAAAGACCGGAAGTGAAATCTTTGTTGTTAGTACGTTCTTTATCGTCATCCTTTTTCGAATACCATTACATTTGCTACATAGCATGCGATTACGATTTTTTCACTGAGTGATTTTGTAATTAAATGAATCCCATATACTTCATAAATAAAAATAGAGATTCGCACAATCTACTTAAATGGTATGAAAAAGTCAGATATTTCCGGGTTACAATTCACGCACCCTCTTGCAGCAACAACCCGCCATGTTACTGACATAAATGTTTGACAAACTGTATTGATTAGTATGACGGCAGAGCAGAAGTGAAAACGAGGGTGATTCCAAGGTTTCCACCCGTACCCTCCGGTTACACAAGGATGGTTATAGACACGTGATCACTAAGTACACAAAAAAATGGGGTGAAAGCAACTGAAAGCCCGTTTACCAAGGTATGTCTTCCGATCAATGAATTAGGACCGCTAACTTTTCATTGGGTTTACGAGACTGTGTGGGGCTCGTTACGGATGTGATTCAGGCAGTGCGGCGATGGTTTTCTTTGCCCTAGTTTCTGTCAACTACTTAGTTCTGTCTCTGTAAATTTCTTTTTGGCCGTAGTTAAACTGATAAACGCAATGCTGGGTAAATTAGTAGCAAGGTAATCTTGTCTGTTCCTTTAATGGCGATTAAAGCTGAAGTTAACTAGGTATGTTTACTGGATTTCCTGAATGTCCGAATCAACGAATTCATGGCATCTTTGTCGCAAAGTCTCTTCTGGGGCCCATCGTAATTAGGATCTAATTCCACGGCGCGTTGCGATGATGTGCGATAAACTCCTCAAGGTATTCATTAAGACTGGCAGTAACTGGGGTTGCCACGTCGAGATTTGTGGGTTCCACAGGTCCGCGTTTCATTTCTACCGAAACTGTTTAGCTAACTTGCAGATGTGTAGGTGCGTATAAAATTCGGCATCTGCCGCTTTTATAGTATGATGTTTGATCGAGTTCCACCAGGTACGCATTACGGACTGACAACAAACACGAAAAGGGTCAAGTGGTTGTGGTGCCTGTATATGACCCGAATTAAGTGGATATGTTATTCCCCACCGGACAACCAAAAATAACTGAAGAAATGCTTTTTCTGTTTTCCGCACACATCTGACTTGCAACGAGAATGGTTTGCCTTATCTGATAGACTGACCCACCAAGACCACAGTATAGTGGGTAGTTCTAGGAGTTTGGTACGAAGCACATTATGCCGATGTCATTAAGGTATCGAGTGGTTGTTGTAGTGCTGGCTGAAATCCCGTCAGGTTATTACCCTGTGCTCATTTCTGTCAGTTTTATCACAAATTTTCAACCACCTTGCGACGTATGTGGTCAGAAAGACTGAGAAGAGTAACATTCTCTCTTCCATTCTGCTCTGTATGTTCGAAGTCTTCTTGTAACATCCCTTAGGAATAGGCCACCCGCCTAGGTGATTCAAGTCAACGAATATGACTGTTTCTTTAAATGACATCTATCCAGTGACACTTCAGCTTACTACGGTTAGTTTACTTCCTTCGCACACCTAGGCCCTTCCGCATACAATTGGAACTTCAGTTGAAATAAGCAAGAAATGGATGATCTTCTTGATCTTCAGTTTGTTTCTTGGTCTCCAAACCTGAAGACCCTAACATGACATCGCGAAATGCATCTTAATTTGTAAGTGGAAATGCGTCGATCCCATGTACGAATACCTGAGAGCGCCTTACGTCAATTCTTGTTTTCATATGGATTTCGGTTGAGTAGGCACTGCATCTTTGGTGACAAAATTTCATAACCCAAATGGTTAAGGTTCATCACAGTGTGTATACGGAAGTTAACACTTACACAATTTATGTCGTATCGTTCTGGAAGCCCGCAAATTCAGTCCCTTCCTGAAATTTGTCTTTTTTGGATGCTCATTTCTAAGGACCTATACATAGCCTCCATGTTTTTCAACAGGTTTTGTGTACTTTCAACGCCTTTGAAATTTATTTATTTGATTGTAACTATCTTCACATCGTATTAGCTTCCCGTAACTGACCCTGCTCATACAAGATAGTTGCAGCATAGACACCATCACCTGAGTTGTTCATGTGTTGGACTCACCTGTTGCCAAGTTAGCGGTGCAAAACTGTTCACACTCTCCATCAAGACAGCAAGAAGACATACATTGCGAGATGCAAGCATTTCGTTTATTCTCATCAGTCGGTTACATAAAACATTCGGTTATATAGGTTAAGCGCGTAGCGTCAAAACAATGAAATGAACGAACTTCACTTGGTTTCAATCAGGCTTCACTGCCACGGCAACGAAATTGATTGCGTCAGTACCTTTTGCCAACAAAGGGCCGGTGCGTGACGCTTGATCAACATTGCCTCTGAGAACGCTAACAGTCTAGGGTCGCGATTGCGCAATAGGACTGTTTACACTCTGCCTTTGTTATTGTGGCTTAGTCTAGGTCCACGAGTGTAGACGTTAAACCATGTAATCATTCTCTGCTGAAATTACTACGACAGTTAAACCGCATGGTAGACCTATCATCCACTTGAGTTTCAGTGTAAGACTTGTTTTTTCAAACGGTTTCTCTACTGTAATTCAAGCTTATTCAAAAACGGGGTTATTTTAGACACACGGACTTTACATTGTTAACCCCTAGATACATTAAAAAACCCCTCCAAGTGTGCTGGAAAACACAGAACACTTTCCCATAGTGCCACTTTTTAGGAACCGGGGTAACGAGGTGGTAAATGAAGGAGTATACTCTGGGCACAAGGTGGACAGAAGTTAGTACCAACGTATTTTTCTCCCTTATATTTCTGTCTTTTCATTATTTCATTGATTAGGCGACATGCTTCCTTGAAAGAATTTGCAATAGCTACGCTTGGACTGATCTTAAACATAAGGATTCAGTGAGTCCACTTAATGATGTCTGTTGTATGGAATCAGTCTGTCGGTCTCTAGCACGTATCTGACATTGAATATACGTTACCAGCTACACGGACTAAATCTGCAGACTCTGAACAGAAAGAATCTTGAGTGAAACTATATATATATATATATATATACGCACTCATTAGCACCCACAAATAAACAAAGAGAGACAATCAAGGATGCAATGCTTACAGCTATGAACGACTGACGACGGGCAACACACTCCAAACCCTAGTCAAATTTGCATTTTGCCGAACTTTAAAAATCAATATGGGTGTTTTTAAGCGTATCGTTTTTATACAAAGTCCAACGTTCAGCAACAACAGCAAATTGGTTTCTCCACAGGAAAAGGGACTTTTCGGTCAGTACACATATGTAGAGGCATAGCAGGCCTCATCCGTGTTGTCTGGACCCTACAAACTGAGTCCAGTGTTCCGTCGGAGAGAGCAGTGTTTGCAGGTGTCCTCTTCATCGGGAACTTATAGCTGACACATTTTTGTCCATGTCTGCATTAATAGCGTTGACACGTCGTATTTGATACCTTAACGCTGTTCGACCTTTTATGACCTTTAATCCTACACTCTGAATGATAACGTGACGACCGTGTTCATTCATCGTGCACCAGACACGGTGGACAGATTCAGCACGTCTGACAAAACTGGTGTCTGTAGCATCCTATCTCGCAAGCAACCTCCCCCTCACACACATTATTCCGCACTTGTTTTGGGCTGCTATTGGCCACGAACACTGTTGTACTAAAAGCTACCAGGCCCCCTTGCGCTCGTTCACGTAAATAGAGATTTGAAACTGGAATGGCACGACATACCGCGCCCAGACTCATTGACAGGAGCTAAGCGGTTCATGATAGCACCGAGAAGATTGTCTCTGAGAGTTGTGCAGCTGCACATAGCAAAGGACCTACAAGTCAAGGATTGCTCTCATATCCACCCATCACTCTGTCACACCCCGTGGGCCACTTGTTCAATCAGTGATCCACAGCAACCATTGTTACGGTGCTATCAAGATTTTGGTGAGTTCAAACGCTTTGTTGTCTACTAGTTGAATATCACTCGCATTTGATCGCAGCCTTCACATTCAGATGGACTTTCCAGCCGGCCTCTTTCGAAAATAAGCCTGCTTGAATGCGAAAATTGCGATCACCTATGAGTGACGTTCAACATGGAAATAACCAAACCACTGACTACTCATCAGTAGACTTTTGCATATCTAGTTTTTTGTTCGTATATATATTTGGTACACTGATGTCCATGTTTTATATATGTGTATATTTTTATTGGCGTTGTTATCTTTTAGTGAAAGGACAGCACAGGCTTTACAGCCAAAACCATTACACACAGCAATCAACAAGAAGATGAAGTGCAGTAATAGAGTGAGGGAATACGTTTTTGATCTGAAGGCTTGATAAACAACCTAGAAATGTTCAATAACCCGACCTGACGCCAGTACCTAATCATTGTTCCTAAAGCATCGTCTCATTCTGTCAAGAAGAGGCAACCTCATAATGTCCATCGACTAGCTTCATCGAATCAAGCACGATCGACAAAACTACAAAATCTTCAATTGAAGGGGATTGCTCGGATGTCGCTGAACTCCTAACTGTACAAACCGGTGACCATATCTGTCGGACCAATTTCATCATGACGAGTGCAATCCATCAACACAGTCTCTCGCGGCTTTCTCTGGAGGGAGCCACTAGGGACTCAAACAAGTAACGATCAGATTGCGGAGGGTTGCCCGTGCCTTCCAAGTTGCTGGTCCACAACCCATTGAGACTCGAGCAAGTTACAACCGATAGGGATGGTCAGTTATGCATCGTGAACCTCATCGAATGGAAGATCTTTTAAATGCGACCATTTCTGGGCATTCTGTCTTGTCGACGAGACAGGTCGTATGGATAGATCGGTCATTGAATAAGCATTGTTTATGTGGACCGTCACTTGCCCATCCAAGGAAACGATTGTTAGGCGGACATTCTCGCAGCTTCCGCGCACTTATGTTGTAGATGCAAGAGTAGGGCTCTCACGATGAGCCCTAGTGTTGTCACCGAGTTGAGGTCGGCCATATAATTCATTCGGCACAGTGCACTGGAACAGTTCTGCATTCATACAAACAGCAACGATAAGGCTTTGCTGTTGGGCAGCAGCACGTCTATCCTTAATCTAGTGACCAAATACGGCCGTTCGTAAGGTTCATTTGGCAGCTGCCGTGCCAGCATGACGCATTCGTCCAATGACTGTTTAGCTCGACCCTCACAGTAATATGTCAGGTAAAGAAGTCTCTGGCCATCATCTGATACCTTATATTTAACATAGTTCTCCAACTATCGCATAAATTTCCAATATGTCATGGGATTGCCATCAAAATAGCCATGTTACACCTTTGACAGTACCAAGTTTGCAGAAAGTGGAGCTAGCGCAGAGCCTACTTCTGCAACTAACGAAGTTGGTACTCCTTCTGCTGTAAGAACAGCCGTTAGGTTCAAGTGCGCTTCAGAGCCATCAAGAAATTTATGAATGTAGGGGTTTCGATCACTTCTAGCATCACTCTTTTCTGCTTTCACGTGCTCATTACAAATATCTTAATCTTCTTCAGCCAGCATAGCTTTCAACCTAGAATCCTATACTTGTGGTTCAGCCCCCAATGAAAACATCTGTAGTTCAACTTTCTCTTTAAACTACCTTTCTTTCAGTTCAGTCCGTAACAAGGCAGATCTAGCCTGAACACCCCTACGACTTTTCAAGTTGATAATTAAGTCGTGCCTAATGTGAGGTCAATGGCGCAGTGGTTAACACGGTTGCCTCATGATTGGAATGGCCGGAGTTCAAATCCCGGTCGTGGCAAGGATATGCACTACTGACGAGCTCTAATGAGAGCGAAACTCGAGTCTAGTGCTTCTTTTCGAAAGAGGCTGGCTGGAGAGTCTATCTGAATGCGAACGCTGCGATCAAATGTGAGTGATGATCACCTTAAAAATAAACCAAATCCCCGACTACTCATCAGTAACCCCTACGACTGTTATGACTGACACCGGAAACAGAGCATGAGACAGAATCAACACTACCTTTGACTTGCTTGCTTCGGTTCGATAGACCATCTTGAATGGATTTTTTCTTGGAATTGTCAAACATCATTAAGTGCTAAACAGATGGAAGATCAACGTTGAGTACAGTACGATCTTCCACAAAGACGCTGATCAACGCGTAACGATAAACCAGCGATCCCAAGCATTTAAAACAAGGTTGGATCACAAGGTCTCGATAGTACTGAACAAATTATCAGAGTGAATAGATAGACACCAGATCGGCATCTGGTGAAGAAGAGATGAGAAACAATGTTACTAATTGAAAAGCTTCGTTTTGCTGCTCAGTTTTCAGGTTTCCGGAAGTAAGACATTTCCAACACAACTTAAAACGAATGGGAGAGTCCGAACTTTACCTTAACACCAACAGATGGACTGCTTACTTAATGAAAACTATAATGAAGCTGAAATTTCTCACCGAACGTACGTTCGGTGAGGTATTGAAAATTAGGATTCCTACTGATGTACGACAGGAACCTGTGATTAATGGTTGGTCAAAAATGTATATTCGTATTATACAAGAGTCGCATCATCAGAGAGTCCACTATGAGAAAACCATTAGCAAACAGGCGTTTGAGATCTGAAGCAAAGTATGACTCAGAAAGAAAGAAGATAAACAGTAATTCTTTCCCCATGAACACAGTGGGAACTGTTGCGAACGGTACAACACCACATGATAGGGTTCAGGGTTATGGAGAATGTTGTCAAAATAGAGGAAACCACGTGTTGTGACCGTTTGATATTGGTTTGTAATGTGACTTGTTTATCGTACATAATTGTACGATTAACCTGCGCGTAGTTGATCTCCCAACACATGTGTGGACAACACCAAATTTATTTCAGACGTATAGACTTTACACCACGTACCACGTGTTACAAGGCTAAGATGTGTACTTCCATCAATTATAGGCGTAGTCTGAGTAGTACATGGCAGTATGAGCCGATCAAGTTAGAAGCAAAAACGCTAGGATTTGCTTCAGACACCTTAAAGATTGATATTCAGTAGTCACGTGACCACATCTTCAGCAGACATAATATTTGGTAGAATCTTCATTTCCACTTTGTAATTACCTTATTTGTGAAGTTGTTGGGGCTAATAAGAAACCGTTCTGTGCAAGGGATAGCGGATGAATTTTATATACAAATACGTACAGGCACAAATTCAAAATGGAACCTGGTTGAAGATGTGGACATACATTTAGAAAAGTCACAGTTAAGAGGATGACCGGTCTGCATGCTATAGACTGTTGATCCACTACAAGTCCATTGAGACTGCTAAGACGTACATGAAGAATAACCGGAGAACAGCACAGACAAGAGGTAGTATACATGCATTCAAAGAAAACACGAAAAGATTATAGGGGCTGAAAACGACTTTGGACCAGAAGCACACGCGGCTCCGCGCTTTAGCAAAAGTATTGTTAACACAGAGAGTTCACGTGAATTTGTGGTCAAACGTAACATCCAAGTGTGTGGCAGATTGGGACCTAGAATCTATTCAATATACATTCTGGAACAACTGGAGAGAACCAATCGGTGGGCTGTAGTTCCAGGAACAAATCTCAGACATTATTGCATTGGAAGACGTTGGGTGAAAATCGGTAAGGATATTTTGTAGGGTTGGGGCGGATGACATCTATTGTGTTTACTGGTGGGGTAAAACGATTCTGAGGAAACAAGCACTGCATTGACAATCGCAAGCGCGAAAGTGAACAAGCATGTCAAAGAACCAACGCGCAATCCGTGGCCATCCGGCCCGGATAAACGACTGAGTGTTGTACAACAGCGTATTACAAAGCAATCAATCATATGCATGATTCAGCAAGTGTTAACAGATGTCAGTCGATCAGTTTGGTCAAGTGGAACTAAGCCGGTGATAATGAATGTGAAACGGTTCGCTCGCGATGTTAACATCTTGTTATGTTGAACATTAATGATGATATCATTTGTTTGATTTATCGAAAGTAATTCATTTGAGGTGGGAATAGGGCTTACATAAAAAGGGAAACAGACAAACCGTTGTATTTTGGGGACCACCCGAGTTCGTGACGAATGAGAACGTCACTTGTACAGTGAAACCCTCAAAATGGAAGCGATGATTGTATGCCATACTTTTTGAGAAATCTAAGTGGAATCTTTTATTGATGCTGGATAATTAGGCCAAAGCGGACCGAGGTTGACAGCACCGGGACTGATATGGGCCGGTCACTTGACATAATTGGGCATGATCATTTATCCACAAAGGGCTTACCGGCGACCAGTGACAACTGACGTAGTAGACGGGTGTACATATATGTATATATACGGCCTGACCGACTACTTGTAACAAAAACACAGCTGAGGAGTGAAGTATATAATAAAATGGACAATTGTTGAGTGGACTGGAAACAGACAGAAAAAGAAGACTCGCAGATAAATGAAACAATTTTCGAGTTGACAAGTGTTTGGATAGTAGTACTCAGATGTAAACGGTGTTTCGGTAGTGTTGATCCTTCTCGGATAATGTTAATGCAATGTAGAGTCATGGGGTTTTGTTGTAGCGCGCGTCCTCGTGTCCGATAGCTTGACGCATTTCTGAGACCAATGTGATCCAAAACAACCCAACGTTGAATCTTTCAGACAGAAACACAAATCGAATTGGTCACTTCAGAGCCCACAAGACCGACGAGACTTCGGTGAAATGGAATAGTCGATTTTAAACCACCACCGGAAGCATCTGCACTTACAATTTGTTCAGTCTTAGAGAAGTCAGTTTACGAGCAAACGCAATATTTGTAAGGGTTGCGTTACGTCCCTTACCCTTCTCTCCAGTTGGGTCAGTAATCGTAGGTAACATCTTTTTTTTCTGTTCATAATGACGTAACCAAAACCCGTATGAAGTGAATGTTTTGTGTCGATTCATACTAAACGGATATGTCATTTTTCTCGACGAAACGGGTTTCCAGAGAACAAAGTACCCTAACCTGAACAACACTTTCGAACGACCTGCCGATACCGATTTCGATAGTACAGCAAGTTGCCTCCATCATGGATAGAATGCTCAAGTAAGACAGGTTGACAAGAAGCGGAACGGCATGGCTCAGCAAAGAGACCACAAAACTGAGAGGGATGAAATCACCCTTATTGTTTAAGCACCATGACTATCATACTTCACTTAAGGGTCCATGGTGGCACCAACACAGTATGACGTGCTTCAGATTTCACGGAAGAATAGTTAGGATTCGGTTAGTCATTAAGTAGTTTCCAAATTCCACTGGTTCATGAATGCGGCTATCTATCGGTTGGTGTAAAAACTATCGTGATGGATCATCGTGTTTTTAACCCCTCTTTTTGCGCTCACCAGCTCATTCTGGGTCCCAGTTCAGCAATGCCTTTCAACCGCCGAGATGGTGGTGAAGGCGTGTTGACAGCTAGGTGGTATGAGTCGCGGACGACGTTTGGTCAAACTAATGCTCCGATGTGGCCGTGCGACTTCAGTGGAAATGCGCATACCCCCCCCCCAACCTACCCACAGCCAACCAATCTAGCTGTGGTTTCAGCAGTGTGTTGTACCTGTCCTCTCCCGTGAACCCCGTTAGCCGTCGTGTGTGTTGGATAAGCCCTTTGGTCTGGACTCCGGAGTATGAGGCCCCAGGGTCACAGATCCGAAACGTACAGTAGGTTAACGGGCATGAAGATGGCACAGAGGATGCGTGCGTAATTTGTCTGTAACATTAATGACCACTATGGGGACAGAAAAGTGCTCGCTGTCCGTCAGTTGAGTGGACTTATCACACAATAATGGAGACTGCTCTTGCAGACTGAACCGGGATTATCGGATCACGCGCTAGCCCGTATAACGCGCGGTGTCAGTGGATAGCTGGCAGGAGGAGTGAGACATTGCAAACGCAGTGTTTGCCGAAAAAATATCGGGCGAATGAATGGCTATGATTGAGCCGTCCGGTTTGGTGTACGGCACTGAGCCGTTACGATCTTGTCAACAATGATGCGGTTGAACAGTGTATCTATGAGAAGAACTGGTCTAGACCAATCGCTTAATCTACTTTCGCCCAATTGGTCACCGCCATGGACTAAAAAGTCATGCAAGCAAATGTGTTTGTATTTGGTGATACACATGGGTACGGTGAACGCCACATTCTGCCGCAAACAATTTTTGTAAGCCCTCCTTGGGTACAGTGTAAAATTCCGTTTATCTTCAATAGACACAGATCAAGGAAACAAGTTGCTAGGTGCCCTCATACGTCACACGTGCACACACATGATAGCACAGTTACAATGAAGCAGAAACCATGCCTAATCCAGCCTCAGGTTCAAACCGAAACCAGGGGGCTGGATTGTTTGTAAAAAATTTTGCATTAACTATTACCATGAGATATCGGGTGCTACATCATGTCAAGGTCTACTAGTGTATTTATATGCTTCATTCCCCGCAACATGCTATCCTCCTGAAAATGACTAAATTCGGATTTGTGCAATTGGTCATATGCTGTACAAAGTCAGCAATCTAATAGCTTCATGGATGTTATTGATACTTGATGAGACGTATTAATGCAATAGAACATGCAATAAGACTTGAGGTTAGTCACACTGGGGCCTGCGTAGTAATGCTCAAAAATTTATAACACAATCCATTGAAACCAGCAGATTTTAGTTTGTTCTTAGACCAAGACCAAAATAGTCATGATTTCCATTTTCAAAAGATGTTTACAATGGTATAAGGATCAGAACCTTTGGATAGAACTTTCCAACATGACGCCCCCTTTATCACTTTAAAATTATTTCCTGAACAAATAAGGATTCAAACTTCAAACGATAGATTTACTGGTGTAATGTACGGGCGCATACGAAGGACAAGATTTCATGTAAATCGCAACAAATCGCTTTCATGCTCTAATAAAAACCCTGCGTGGTAAAGTGTAAACATGCGCTATGCTTTCATAGGCGATTGTGAGGACTTTGTTTTCATTTGGCTGTGCACAGTGTTTTCCTGGAAAATAGTCAACATTTATTTGAACACAAATGCCGCAGAACGCTTGACTTGAGTCATTGGATTCATTCAGATCGATACGAAATGTGTGACTCAAACACACAGTTGACAGGCTGAAGTTTACTTTCTGTTACTGCCACAGAATAATACTGAAATTCCACCGTGGACGAATTAATGAACCGGGAAATTTGGTATATAAAACAGTGAATAGCAAAAAAAACAAAAGGGGTTATGATGAAATAAACTTATGATCAAATACCTTTGTCATTAAAAAATACATTTTGACAGATTCATAGGTATTACGTTTGCTACTTTCCGATAGCTTCCGGCAAAAGTGGAAACGTTACGTAGCTGAAGGTAAGGTGAGAATCTGGTAATTATGCCGGAAATTATTGCCTTGAGATGTTAAGGACTACAATATTCTCCATATGCTGTAAATTTTATCAATCATTTGCGTGTAGCCCATTTGGGTCAGACGTGTACATTGCACAAGCAATGATTTAGAGTGATTTAGAGTTCTACGTGTACGTGGTAGACAAAACTATTCGTATTGTGGTAAGTATTGTCTGGGTAATTGTTTTACGGGATCTTTCACGAGTAACGGTCACCCATCCATTTACTAGCCTATGTGACCCCCATCAACACACCACACATTTAAGGTGTACGCAGCACTGTTCTTGGGAGAGTCGTTCGATCCAGAAAAACCAAATGAAGTTCCACTGGATTTAGGTACCCTATCATTAGTGAGTAAAGACTTGAACGCCAACACAACGGTGAGTAGGTCCGGGGCAACATCACCTTGAAATATCCTGTTGTCTCAACAGGAGCATTTTGAGAGTGGATGCTCAATCGGAAAGCATCTTTAGCTACAACCCCTGGACCTAGAAAAACCAATTTAGGTCTCCCAGACGACCAGGTAGGAACGGAAATCTGCGCGCAACCTTCTTGGATTGGAGCGAACAGGCGGTGAACGTGGCTCTCTTCGAGATGATCGATCTCCCCGATAAAAATTCACAAGCAAAAGTAGCTAAGCTTTCACCTTGGATAATTCGGTCGTGCCTAGTGTGAAGTATATGACACAGGAGTCAACATGATTCCTTCTTAAAACCCTAGTTGGAGTCATAGTCCCGGCTTTAGCAAAGAAATCCACTACGCACGAGGTCAAGCAACAGCGAAGCTAGAGTCTAGTACATTTTTTCGAAAGGGGCTGGTTGAAAAGTTTATCCGGGAGCAAAAGCTGCGATTAAGCGCGAGTGGTGTTCTAAAAGAAATTAACCGAATTCCCGACTATTCTTTAGTATTCTAAATTGTCATCATCTTTTTTTATGGGGATGCCCTTGAGTCATCGAGTAACTCCTACCTGAGTACTGTCAGACCTAGTATTTCTGCTTCCTGAAATGAAATGTTGATTTAGCGATTCGTTTTCTGCGTTCTAATTGATCACCCGCTGTTCTGTTTGGTTGGTCATACCCCTGAGTTTGGTGAAATTGTGTTGGCATTTGGGACTTGTAGAGACTTTCTTAGCTCAGATTGATGGTTTGAGTACTCGGTTGTTCTCCGTGCCTGGAACTTAGGAAGCAAACGTTTCTTTATTGATTAAGATGCCTTTATTAGTGTCAGGAGTTTTCACTACTGGAGAATGATCTCCCTTTCTCAAGCTGTATGGTCAGGCGCTTAAGTAGTGATGATGCCAGTGGTGAAACTTTTGTAGCCTAAATCTCAAGATTCGCGAACAACCAAATACCTCAAGGAGTTGTGTTTAGTTAGACAGACGAATGAAGTTCACATTCAAGGCCGAATGAGTAATGTTCATCGGATGACTCACCAACATTTCAGGGGACAGATACCGAAAACCAACCAAACATAAGAGTTGCTACGTGCACTTTAATTGGGTGGGTATACAAGATCGGCCCACCATTGTAATTGTAGAGTGCGGGCAGTGTTTTCGTGCTTGTCATGCACGAATCGGATCGAAGTAGACCGAGAGCAACAAACCACGTGTCCACTGTGTCCAAACGCATACATTGTACAAGTCTCAAATGATTATGTTTACACTCTGAACATTGCCAGCGCCACAGGCAGGATGGGGATAGAATTTTGGAGAGGAAAAGCAAAAGCAACGGGTTTCAACCTGACACCAATGGCATGCAGACATGTGCCATAAATTCACTGTTCAACCGCTATGAATTGTACAGCGTTCTGACAAACTTGGTAGTATGCTCTTTGTTGCAGCATAGACAGTTCCATGCGAAGGATATTGCGCCTTGAAAGGTGGTTTTGTCTGCCTTTCACAACCTTAACTTCTGTTCACCTCATGCCTTTTATCCAGCTTAGATTGTAGCTCATTCGAGTTATTGTTTTCTAACGTAGCCCTTCTAAGTATTTAAACCAAATCACCACGCGTGAGATTTTATACATGTCTGGATGAACACACGCTTTGTCTCACCATTTGTGTACAGACCCACATCCGTGTGTGAATGGGTTTTCTCAGTGGTTTGGTCGAACACCCAGTTAACGTTTTGTTGATGTTCACCGTTTGGTCGATTCATGCTCTCGAGTTCGCAGCATACCCACAATTGCTCATGGTCGCCCGCTGCAGTATGCGAACTGCTTCCCTATTGTCCATCAGGACTTATGCAATACAATCTACATTCGGTACAACCAGTGCATACAGTGCACCAGAAATATGCACACAAATCAAATGTATTAGAAAAGCCAACAGCCAGTCAAACTATCGATCAGACGCATGAATAGAGGTACAGTGGGTAAACAGCAACAACAAGAACACACCCACAGCGCTTTGTCAAATCAGTCAACTGAAGACAGTTGTAGCAGTCCTCTCGATCTGCATTCCATGACGTTTACTTGAAGCTTTAAAAAGCTATGTAACAAATAAACGAAACGGAATACTTCATACCACTGCGTATGGAAATAAACCTGCCTTGAAATTATATGATTAGAGGTTCTATCAAGGACAGAAAGTTGTTGGTTCAGTTAATTATTTTAACGCTTCATCTAACATGTTACATTCGCTTAATTAGGTTTTTCAGATGTCATAAAATTTGTGTTATATTGTTTTACTGCTATACGGTGATACTGGGCATAAACAGTTTTCTTACCACGATAAGCGAATGAACCTAAAAGAATCTTTTTTATAAATAGGACCTGGGTTACCACTACGAAATTGAAACAATTTTCTCGTTCATCTGAAGCGGAATGCCGTAACCGGCACACTGCCTTGTTCATCAAGACAGAGCTTTTAATTTATTCTCACTCAGATATGTATGAAGTGTACAGGGGGAATGGTTTATTCTAAAAGTCGTTAGCGTTTGAGTTAACCGATTGACTGTTCATGTTCTCATGTTACATCAAGCAAGAGCTCACAATATTCCAGTTTCATAGTTGAATTAGTTCTTGAAGACAATGTTTCGCAACCGGCTGGGAATAAAGATACGTGGAGGGAGGATGTGAAAGCACGAATTCTTACATGTGTGCATTTTGCTGTCGCTCACGTGGCGATTTAAAAGCTTTTTGTTGTAAAAATTCAGGAAAACGAAAATGCAATAAACATGTAACAAGAGAAGAAATGCATACTATCTCCAAAAGCACCAGTTTGATGTTAAATTTATGTTTGGTTGCCACTGAAATTTCTTTGGAAGCAACCAACCGTTCTGATGTGGCATAGCAACGGAGAAGTGCAAATAAACCGCCTGTGTATGCATTGAAACAAAACAAGAGGGGATTGCGTACCTGTATCCGGAGGGAAAACCTAATTTGTGTGTTGCGCTACTCATCTCCAAATCTATGCCGCTCTTCACTAAACCCTGACAACGTACCAGCTGGACAATTTGGTGTTAAACGTGCATCAATTGGTACATAACAATAACTACAGTTTGACATTTATTCACCCATTCAACAAAAATGCAATGTATTGTGTTATTTAATCAACAGGGCGCGAATCGTCCATACAGAAGATTGCTAGTAACACACTGGCCTATAATGTTTACCTAGTGAGCGTTGAATGTTCTGTCAAACCTACAACTTCTAAGATACAATGATTGCCATTTTCAAACAAAACCGATATTCATGGAACTACTTTACAGGGAAAGCAGTAGCATACTCTTTTTAATGAGGCGTTCAACATGGTCCATTCGAAAGCATGCACTGGGGCTCCACATTCCACTGTACCACAACACTAAATACCCCTATGGGTAATAGGCAGCTACCAAAACTGCACATCGTATTGCACACGCCAAGTTACTTGCAACTACGAAAATGTCTACGCTGGTGATCTAATCAATGCCTGTGCCCCAGGATAAGGTATAACGTTCCCAAATAAAGCGGATCTGACATGCTCTTGCTAAACGGTGCTGGTCTACTTTTTCTACCATCTAGCACCTGCAGGAGATCAGTCATGTGATTTATTCCACAAAAACGAAATTAGCAAAGCGCTTTCTTTTCGCTTACGACAGGTATCGTACACGGCACGCCAATCATAACAGTAATGGTTTCAATGGTTCCGGAATTTATTTTCATCAAAATAAACCGGTTATTCAGGAGTCATTCAAATTCACTACTTGTCTGACTTATTATATGAAATTTGGAAATCCCACCTCCCTCCATATCTGTCAGTTGCATTCATCTGGACGTTAGTTCTCGTCAAGTAATCTTCGTTAAGTTGATCTGCGGAGGCCACCACGACTTTAATGGAAAACAGTGTTTGAATTACATTGCACTCCTAGTCTATACATAAGGATAAGTTGTCAAATTACACAATGTTGAAACGGCAAGACAGGTGCTTTCTATTCCATCAATAAAAAAAATTTAATCTTGTTTGCACCAAAATTTGCCATGTTTAATATTCCACACAAGCAGCCCGATAGACCTGCTTAAAACACCCGAAGTTTCAGTAAGAACATGTGGCCTTTAAGATGTAAGGCAGACTGTAATACTGCATACTCTTGCAGGTGCGGTGGATAGTTTGTTTGGTGGTGGCATATCCAACATAATGTTCAAGATCGCATTCATTTATAGGATCATCTCAAGTGAGACACTATGTACTGACATTTGTAACCGTGTTAAAGTTAGATGAGGAGCTGAAACAATGGTATTTAGCAGATCTCAGATCGAATATAATGAGATTGTGGGTGGATAAAACTCCGTGGTATGTAGGTGAAAACTTTGCATTATTCTTTTTGTTTCGAAAATGTTTATTGTTTGCTGTGACGCTGCCAACCAGTAGTATCGGTAAGTGTAAGGTATAGCTCCATCGTATTTGAAATTTCCCAAGTGGCGAAAAATTTCCCGGTGCACTTGTTCTACACGGGGATTACCAGAATTTTTATATTACGACTAGAAGAACTATGAATGTACATAATCGTGATCAATCCAAGGGTGGTGCCTTGAACTTATCACCCCTTTCGTTCTCACACGTGACGAAAGGTTACGTATAAAGTGGACGAGGATTAAAACAGCAGGAACACATCACCGTACTGCCATCACATTGTTGGCACATTGACATTGATACTTGCCTAATGTGGGCCTTTATTGTACTCAATTTATCCGCAAAACATTAACAAAAATCATTTTAAATCAGTCCTCATCAATTTTAACTAGTCGTCCTGGTTACACAGGTTGCATCCATCGCGGTTTGTCTTGCGCCTCTCACACTTAGTCGCTTTTTACCGCGTTCGACCTAGGGCAAACCAGGAGTCGAAGATTCCCCACACTTTGGGCTTGACCCCCATTCCAACTCACACAACCTGGCTGCTTGAACCGCCCCAGAGCCGAATCAACTGCTGTGATCAACTTAGGTTGCCGAGAGGTCTTGTCAACCTCGAGGGCTGGTTGAAACGTGCGTTCGTTTCACTTACGGACACACTACCGCGTTCAGAACAGCTACCCCCTATCCCCAAACGAACACAGTGTATGTGAATCTCCTCGTCCTGGGTGATTCCGCTGGACAGTCAACGCTGGCTTGATGGAAGTTACCGGTTAAAAAGCGCTGATCACTTGCCGACCCGTAACGGTCACGAACGAAAGCAATTGATTATGAGCTCATAAGGGCCAAAACGACTACAAATCATTAGGAGTTTGCCTCAGGAGTGATTTCGAATTGGCACTGTAAACCTGGTTGCAGTTATCACTTGTGAAAAGGAACTTTATTTCATTGATACTGTCAGCTAGAAGGAGTGCTGATTGATTAATCTATTGTGTTGTTATTGGGATGACGGGTCGTTTCAGTGTGAATCAAATCCGTGAATGATGTCATATTAAATGTATGTGTTTTTGCTACACATTGTCATGCTTGGAATGGTATCAATTAGATATTTCACAAATTATACCTCATCACCTTATGTTCACTTGCGTTCACCTTCACTAATTAACCAACAAACCTATAGTTTAGTACTTTAATCATTACTAACATATCTACAAGAATTGCTGGTTTCTGAATTCTCAACGTTCGTTTAGCACGCGAACCATTATTTCACGATTAACCGGATGTAACTGATTTGAAATTGCCGGAAAGATGTCACAGTCTCTCATTAATTTCAACAAACAGAAGATAGCATAATCTCAAGTAATCTGAGAGCCGGTTAAGATGTGTTGGGCATCCATTGCAATAAAGCGTTCTTTGACGAATAACAGATGACTGTCATTTAACACTGATTTCTGTTTCATGTTTGAAGTCCAACTTAGTATACTCCCCGTACACATATAGCGTTCGAAATTTGTATGAAGTTGCGTTTACACGTTCTGAAGCATAAACAACCCCACAGCCTAAACTTTAGGTGACGCTGAGTCTCACCATCTTGAACATTGACCATCATCATCATCATAGACAGCAATACATCAGTGGTTCACACTAATGTTTAACTACCAAACAACCATGAAGAAACAGCAAACCCTATATAGAAAGAGAGCAGGAAAAAGAAGGTGACGGGAAGGGACCTAACTACTGAAAGTGACTACGTCCATATTCAAACATTCAGCGTCAATGTGCCTACACCTTACAAACAACATCGACCAGGTCATTTGTTAACCTGGACGGTAATAGTGGAGTTAACAAACCATTGTCCTAAAATGCTCCGCTAACCAGAAAACGGAAACCAGTGCTTCCGTGTCACTTGTGTTCTTTATTTAAGGCAGAATAAACAAACAATCATGGATTAATGGACACTAGATGCACGATTAATCTCTTGACGCAACTGAAACAGTTATATCTATTCAGCCTGGTTCCGACACGGTGAGACTGGACCTTGACGTTGTGTGACGGCTTGCGCATCTCGATGACCGTTTGGGCTAAACTGCACAGAGTTACTCATACCAGGCAGGCCAACAGGTAGAGGTCTGACAAACCACAGTCTCCTGGTCCTCCAGGTTGGGGGTTGGAAGGTGGTTGGCATCTATTTCTGAAAAGCGTACCATTTCTGATACACCGCTACCCACCCTCTGCCTTGCGGTACAGGCTTTTGAGCCAAAGGCCTTGGTTGAGAACCCTAATTGTTCTTCTGTCTAGGCCTGGGCGTCCTGGCAGTATCTCAGCCCACACAACCATGAATACTCACAATATAAACAATTCTGTGGCAGTTAAGCATTGGTGTGAACCACTGATGTACTGCTGTCTATGATGATGATGATGATTCAGCCTAGTTACGAAGGTTGCAAAGTGACCAGATGGCTGGAATTAGGTGAAATTACAATAGATAGATTCCGTTGCTCGATTCGATGTTCCTTAACGTGGCCTGATAAACATCGCGATTATCTTAAACCATAAGAGTAACTGTCATGTCTGAGTTTGACTTTTGCTGTTCTAAATGGGTATCTTTCTCTGATCCAGCTGCTTAAAAGCGATCATCCCTCAACACTGACGGACAGGTTAACTTTTTCCGCCTCCAGACGACGCTTTTGGAAGTTGTGAATTCAATTGAGACTTTGGTCGAACCAAGAACCTAGGTTCAAAATATTCCTTTTTAAGAAAACGTTCAACTTTTTATGGACGCAGCAGATAATGAAACAACAGCGACCCACTGCAGTTATTCAAGGATCAGACAACAGATACAGATCCAAACCCAAAGACCGTTTAGCATTCGATACATTATCATAATACAAAGTAATATTAACAATGCGTGAGTGAAATAAACATTTAAGTTGCAACAGTTTAAACCAGAGCATATACACCAACACAAACAGAAAACAAACATGCCCGTCAATACCATGTAAAGCGTACATCACTAGAATAATTCTGAGTTTATTTGGATTCGATTTACATGTGTGTTGCGAAAAGAAAGAATTACATTCCTTCTATAGGCGATGAAGAGGACAGAATTTGGCGTACGCTTCAGAGAAGGGTGAGTGAGAGAACACACGTTCCGCTAATTACACAACTTTTCTAATTGAACGCAAGTGAATTGTTCGATATTTCATTAAACACAATGGATCCAGTAGTGCAAGATATTTAACAATGTGAATTGACCGAAATGAAGGTCACCACTGGTAGTTCTTCGGTCTTCCGTACAACTGTGCAAATGGGTTGCTTTGGTTACCAGCCGGAGATTGGAGATCGTGAAGATGTAGAAACTTCCTTAACGTGACTTTTTGTTCAAAAACGCCTTTTTATATCGACCGCCCGCTCACCCGGTCGATAGGTTAATTAAAGGATTGCTACTGTGGAAAATGTTTGAGGTTATATGGAGTTGTTCACAATGTGAATACCGTTAGCTGTAATCTGTAACAGCCAAGACTTAAAAGCATGTTTAACCAAAATATTCGTGATGTTTCTCAGGACAACACTGTTTTTAACACAGCTGCGACACAGATACTGAGTACACCAAAAAGTTACAAAGGTGTTTTCTTGACAAGGTCGAATTTCCCAAAATGTTGTGGTAAGTTGTAGCGGGTATCGGAACTACTAGGAAGACGAACATTTGGATCGATATGAATCCGCAAACCCAGCTTTTCGAAATTTCCTTTTACAGTTCAAGAAAAACCTTAAGTATAAATTAATTCACGAAGCTAAGTTTTGTTCAGTAGCGCTAGATGAAAATGTTGCCGGAAGATGCCTTGTAGTTGAGTCCACTTCAAGTGTTATCCTATATTTTTATCCAAAAGGTTTCCACGAATCAGTTTAAAATCATGATTGTATAAAACTCAGCGTAGCCCATTTAGGAACACGTTGAGTCAAACAACTTCACTACTAAATTCAATGTTAACCAGACATTTTTACGCGAATAATGACCTTCTACGGTCCTATTAACAGCGATTCCGTAGGTCATCCAAATAACTTATACAATTCCCTGCTCACAGAATGGTGTGCGTAACTTCCAAAGATTCTCGTTTTAAGTCTCTTGTTAACGTTCTAACATGGAACTATGTAAGGGCTTTCCGAATATTAGGTACAGAATGAGTAGTGTAGAGTTTATAGTCCAAGCTTACCACTTCATCCTCTCCGTTTGAATTGCTCTCATATCGATAATGAATACAACATTCTCAACTAATAAGGCAGGAATAAACTGGTATTCTCCAGTCTCTTATCAGGCGCTTTTTTAACTGTTTTCTACACACAACTCATTACTTTTATCTTTAAAAGGTAATTAAGGTAATCGCATTTTTTCGAACTCATTTCTACAACTGGTCTCTACTAACTCCCGAAATGTCCTACAAAACGGGCATCTGAATAATTTACATTTGAGAGTATGCTAATTCTGGTGGGAAGACTTGTCTAGGCAGTTAATAGAAGTGAACACTTCCCATTAAAAGTAACATGGAACGAATATTTTTCCAAACTTTAATAATACGTTACCTTATCTTCAGAACTGTTTTTCTTTGGAACATCATGACGATCTAAGACATTTTTGTTCACTACGCATTAACCGGCCGCTAGACATGTACAGTAATATTGCACTAGAAGAACCATTGACAGGACTGATCGAAAGTTCTATTTATTAGGATGGTCTTCTTTCAAGGAAGGACAAGTCAGACTACACATCGAGGGCATGTAAAATATCGTCAGCGATCAAAATTTGTTACCTTAAAAAACATTTTTGTAACTCCTAATACAGTTCACCTCTCTATCTGGACTTTGTTCAGTGGCTACCACGTTATGTAGAGCATATATAATGGGTATATACTACTATCAACGAAAAACAAGCAGAGTTTATCTGAGCAACGAATTTCCCCCGACTGATTAACAGAACAGTTTTTATAAAGATTGTCGTTTTTTCATGCTGCATGGCTTGATCGAAATTTGATGACCACCATGACAATGTTGCCTATGGTTTGCCACGCGGGAACTGCGAGCATCAGCGAGTGGATAAAACTAGATGAAGATAACTAATACCTATACTCCATCAGTAATCGGAATGAGGCCAAATTATGTTTGCATTCAAACACTGGTCTGTGAGATGAAATGCAACGGAGTAACAAGTGCTCATGCCAACCCAATAATACACTGAAACCAACGGTGTGGGATAAACCAATCTCTTCGCAAGGTGATCAGATCGGCGCAGAGCGGACTTCAGATTTTGATGAAGGAAATTGCTGCGGTTCGTGCCATTACTCCATACGAAAACAAATCGAAACAAATTGGAGCTGGAAATGTAGTCAATGTTAGGATCTAAGAGGTAGGATCCCAAAGATCCACACTTTTATAGTGGCTTCAATGAACCAGGCGAATGCGACCTCTTTGGAAGAATGGGTTTATTTTACAACTGATACACGTTTATTCAAAATAGGATTGGTAGTTATTTGCTTGTTTACAGAAAATCACGATCCCGAATGCTCAAGGATATATTGAGCGAAGTATCACAAAGTAGCGGCTGACCTAGACAATCACCTCGCTGATTGGTTGAAGCGCGGATCCGTTACCGCTTTTTTACCAGTTTACCCACTGTATCAACAGACAGGTGATTGCGTGTGCTTGTTTTAACCTACGCTGGCTGCTTGTGACTGGACCCGCGCACAGTCAGTGTCATCTGGGGCTCACAGTATTCTTCCACAACATGACCACACGCATATATACACGTACAAGGTAGCGCCTAAGCACTCAGCCACATACCTCTCATACAGTGAACTAAGATGCACATTTCCGGAATACATGTGCAAACCTCATTGGTAGCGTTGATAAATTTCAACGTTTATTGATGGAAGAATCATGTTTGGACAGTGACTTTCACAAAACATTTGGTTGATTCGTATGACAGTGGCTCATGCGGGTAAGTGAGTCCAAGTGTAAAATTACAGCTCTTCTGGTTTTAGTTCGTGAGTGAGCTGTTGGAACGTTTGCTTGGCTTAGGCATACTGTTTTTATCGTTGGTTCGAATCCAGACGAAGTCCAAATTTTCCGCAACTGGGTGCTTTCTGAGGTTTCGTTACTAGGTCGACGACGTCTTCACTCTGATTGTATAGAATTTTATGAACATGCCCACGTTTCACAAAATTACTGTACCCGTACATTGATAAATTGGTTCGAAATCTATTGGAATTAATCAAATATCTACCGAACACTGACGCAGGAGAACAATACGCAGGTCACAGCCCTGCTCTTCAGGCATCACTACAGTTGACTGTACAGTGGATTTACCTTTCCAGTGAGTTCTGATGAGGACATCTGGATGTACTTCAAGACAGGCTTGTATAACAACGGGTTGCTTGGAGCTGTGGAGTGTGGCAACCACTTTTGCTTGACGTTCTCTTTCGATTCCCCATAATACATACTCCAGTCGCAACATCTGCAGTTCGTATTTACTGAACAAAATGTCTTATTTCTCATTGTTTACGCGAATGTGGTGCAGTCCGATAGAAATACATTTGCCTTTTTTGAGTTCTGTACTCATGCGTTGACACAGTGCATTGTCAGTAAACCACACAGTCCGCTGACATTCACTGATTTAATTCTACTGGCCAACTTTAAAGTGCACGCACAGTTGTTCAGATATTGTGCGGGTATTCGTAAAACATGGAAGGTGCTTCGTACTAGTTTTAAGGAAAGGTAATGGAACCCTATGAAGGCCATTAATTAGGGTTGTGTTGGTTACCTTTCTTAGTTCTGTATAGTAGTACCTCACACCCAGAGACCAGACGGCTAATTCCATCCAGTGTACTTTGTGATAAATTGCAAGAATAGAAGACGATACCGCCTTCAGCATAATTTTATTTCCCATTCACTTGGCAGCTTGAGGAACATCATCCAGGGCGATACTCATATCTCCTTCATCCATGACCCTGTTTTCATTCTGCACCCACGGTTGGGGAGCAAAAGCGTAGAAAACCATGCTCATGTAGTACATGGGTGAGCTATATCTGCCTTTTCATGCGTCTAGCCAGCTTTTTTGGAGCCTTTCGTGTGTGCCAGACTGGAAAGTAAATCGCCTGAGCGCTGTTCCAAAAATCGGAAGTGGTTCACGAGGACTCGGCAAACACAGACCAACTGCGATATGGTGATCCTATATACTTGTCAAAACAGAAGGTGAGAACATATTGTAATGTCATTAAAAATACTGTGTACTTATCAAGCTCGTTTCCAGTGATTCATCATCAGGCTGTGTCCGTTGAATGGCTAATTAGATTTGTCGTTAAGGCGAGTGATTAGAAACTATTGGAATGAATGTATTGACCATGTCAGGTGTCGTGCGCCGAAGTAAGCCATCAGCGCGGCAACGTGAACGTACATCCAAAAAGCATAATTTGCTCATCATTTTGGTCTCCAACGAAAGTTGGAAATGCGGTATGCAGTATGCCTCATTGTTGAGTCATCAACATACCTCCTCTAAAAGTTACATCGACCTACCGCTGAATTCAGCTGTTCCTCCTCCAATTCCCCTATGAAAATATCTGCAAACAATGGTTCCAACGGCGATCCCTTTGCGATACCATCTTTTTGTCGGTAAATACTTTCGTCGTAAGTGCACAGAGAAAGTAACTGCTCGAGTTCGATCGATGGTTTCTGAATATCTGTATAAAAATTCTCGATATAATCACATAGATAATCCATGGTCTTCTTTAACGGGGCGTTCGTAAATAAGACTTTGAAGTCCAGAGAAAACGTTGACTGTCCAGTTAAACTGATATCCTTAATTTCAATCACAAAAACAGTGGAGCAGCGTTAGCTGTGCATTGAAAGTTTTCGTTGAGGGGATCTAGCATTTATGATATGAAGGTGATGTAGTTGGCCTGATAATGAGTCACTGTAAAGGCTGTTGCTTGCTACCTACTACTTTTGATGACTACACTGGGAATTTTCACGCGGCATTACAATGCAATGATCTTTAGACTCGCGGGCTCTGGCGAAGATCACACAAAAGCTTCGGCGCAAGTGAAATTTCGAAGCATTTTAGAAGATGTAATGTTTGACAGGTGTAGTGCGTAAAGAAGTTCAGTGTTCATGTATTGCACGAAACAATGTATAAAGTCCGCTACTTGCCCTGAAAGTTATGCTTAAGGCAGTTTTACCATATGGGCGCATTCACAGCCCTGTCACATTCATACACTTTAGCATAGAGTTGAAGCCTAATTCCATGAATGGTCTATCGGTCCTCAACAGATATAACAGATCTTGACAGCTGTACAGTTGAATCACTTTCCAGGCACGTCTGATAGAATAGTTTGCGTGTGATTTATGTTGTGAATAGTATACTACCCCGTCGGCGAAGAGGCGACGAGTACGTTAGTCTCAGGTAGGTCATATCAGTATATTTATTCTACTTCTCTTAATGACTGCATCGGCCAACATGCTGGTCATTGACAATTAATCCGTTCTTCTTTTCAGAAACTTGAGTGTCTGTGGTCTTCTATCCATTCTTTTCTCCGGCTTTGTTGGTGCATTTTATGATGAATGGTCTGCCTGGCTTTTCATAGTCCAATGAGAACTTTGCTTTTCATCCTTATCTTCTCTGGGATGCACTAACCTGCACCCCTATACTGCAACGCTTCTTGTATTACACTTCAAAAATCTTTCTTCTCAGTGTAGATCTCGTCATTGCAGCCTCTCTGTTTAGTTTCCGAGAGATAAGAGTTTCCTTTCCTTATTAGCCAATCAAGTGGCTAACCAGCATTGGCCGGCTGGACAGAAAGGCCCCACTGGCACACCTCCCGGTCTTATTCCTTCGGGTTTACACTGGATATGTGGTGTGTTGGTGGAACTGCAATTGGTGCAGCGCAAGCCAGTTGCAGTGATATATAAGCGCAGGCGTCCTTTGGCTTCGGTCACTGTGACAGGCTAATCCGAATCGGATGCCGCCAACCGAATAACGTGGCTGCGAAAGTCAGTAACGAGAACTGAGATTGGTTCGAGGCCACCTACCTATCGAACTATAGCTCGGATCATCCAGACAGGCACTTAAATAAGTGCCAGTTGTATGATCATTAGTTTCAAAGCGAATGATGAAACTTAACGAGTAGAGAATGCTGACTAAAATTTCTGTGTAACAGCCATGTAAATCATGAAGCACAGCAATACAAAATCACTTTAAAAAATGATTCTCTACTACGGGAACAGATACCAATTATTTCGTTTGGCTAAGATTTCAATCTGAGCGCATCAATAGAAATATGAAAACAGTCACAGCTTTTAAAAGTTTCTCAAATCTTCTCAGGTTTAACCATTAAAACACGAATATTGTAATTTGTTTGCTTATTTCATATTCCCGTGCAATTATTGAATAAAAGTGCCCTTGAACAACTGCACGATTTTTATTGCGTTGCCTGTATGGTGCGTCATGTGACGAAAAGTACATTACAAATGTTAGTTGGTGAAAACCGACTGTTTTGAACGAGCTTCTGTACAGGTTATAATCAACATTTACGAGACTCCTTCGTTAATGCTAAGCCAGGTTTCCTGCAGTGGTTATCCCATTAGAGGTTGCTGTATTGTGGGCGATAATGTTAATGCCCCGTTGTACGTAAAAGCGTCGGTAGTTTTTTCTTCATGTATAAGTATTAACATCTCGGTTATTGGGAAACTACAGTGTTGAAGAGGAAGCAGGTGGTGTGACGAATCATTCGGCACAGTTGGCGGACTGACGTGACTGCGTGCAGTAATGCGATCTTGTCGTTTGTGAAAGGCAGTGTCAAATTTTCCATGTTTTTTTCGCAAAACTGTCAAGGAAAGTTTCTGTAGTCATCGTGCACATAATGTAGGATGTAAAAGTATGTCAAATTCAATGGAATGACGGGTGGGTTTCGACCAAGCATAATTTTCACGGGTGACAGTTTCTGTTCTTTGTGCGGTCACCCAGGTCCCTTTTGGTATCCTGCGATCTAGGAACTTTTGCCTACCGACATGAGGAATTCTAAAACATTGATTGTGATGACACTGATGTTGGGGGACTGGCCAACCTACACTAGTGCACAGCATTTGCCCATTTTTCTCGTCTTTTGGTGTCCAGTGAACGTAAGTTGTCATAAAATTATTTATATAAGCACAACGATTGTCATAATAACTACACTTTCGTGCGATCCCACTAAATCCATGAGAAACTCTGCTCACTAAACCCACGAATTTCGATTGTCGCAAAATTCACAAATACGATAATGATTTCGCATTCATGTCAATTGTTCAGTCGGCTCCCGTTGGAAAATATCCCTTGATGGGAGATTACTTCCTGTTAGGACGCATCGGGAATGGGCAACTGAGTTCAGTCGGAGGTTAGATATCGGCTGCCACGCTTCTGATACAACCGTGTTGGCAACTGCACCGTTCATCTCAGCCATTCACTTTCAACCAATGCGGCCGACTGTATGTGAACGTTGGGTCATTGGTGAAATATGAGTTATTATTTTGAAAAGACAGGTTTGCCTAAAGATTTGGAGTGTGTGGAAACCCTGTGAGCAATCTGTAATACATTCGCGGATGAGGTTTCACATTTGACAACGCATTTTGGTACCAGGAAAGCAAACTACAAATCTGGAACCATTTGAGAAAGACAAGACAAGAGTGAGAACTCATTCTGATAGTTGTTTGTCCGAATATAATGGATGACCAAATCGCAGGCACGAGTAGTCCAGTACTCAATGGAATACATAAATGCGGAGGGAAGATATGTCCGGAAGCCCACCACGAGCGAATTGCGGACAATACAAGCGAGCGGACGGACTGCCGTCTAACAAAGTCGGAACAACGGACGAGGCGTGGAAAGCAAAATGTGATGGAAACCAACTCGGAGTCGCGGCTATTCTAACACTCGATGGAATATCTCAGCGCGGCACCGAAATTTGTCAAAGGTCCAAAGCGAATGGATTGTAGACGACTGGAGGAGGCATCTCTCGATGGAATCGGACCAACGGATGAGGAATGCAAGGCAGAAAGCTCACAACAGAAGAAGTCAGTCACACATAAACCAGGCAGAAGTCCCTACGACGTGTGAATGAAAACGGCCAATGGACTGGAACTCCGCGTGGCGACCAAAAGTGCGAGTTGGACAAAAATGGCCGCGCTCTATTGAACGACTTTTGCTACACAAGTGCAATGATACTGACGCATGAGTCAATGCTACGTTCAGGTTTCAGATACCTTCAGATCGGCGATATGTGTAGCTGAAGACAGGTCAACAATGAGTGGTATGAACTGGTTCTTGAGTGTATGATTTTCGATTGAGGAGCACGTGTGTTTCCGATCCTTCTCAACACATATAACAGTAAAGTCGGTTCAGGTCTGACCATCATGTACCTCAGCGACCGTAACCATTCCTTCTACATACACCGTTGACCTTTTTGACCTGTTTTCTCTTGAGTAAGGCGCTTCTGTGCAACTCTAAGATCTCATCTAATCGCATGGACATTTCCCAAGTTAGTCACAGGACCGCATCCAACGCTCTGCCGGTGATCGGAAATCTTTGATTGTGGTCTGATAATTCAGGTCATTTCGAGATTTGTTGTAACCTGATACGAATGTTTCCAGTTCCCACCTATCTCGTCCCATGTAAACCTGTGAGCGTCCTTTGCACCGGCTCTGTAAACGCAGTTAGTAATCCTGTTAACCTGCAAGGGAAACTTAAAAAATCAACTGGTGCATCTACTTCATCCATCACTTGCTTGGGGTAGTAGATATTGTAAACTGTCCTCCCTCAAAACTGTCAATACTGCGTAAATAACTCAGTAACCATCTTTTAAAGTCTTCAAAGAAGTTGTGTTTTATTGAACAGCTTCTCTCTCAAATGCAAAATGTTACTGAAAAACGTGAGATATGGTATACCTGAAAATTGCTTCAAATAGGAGCAGTGTTCAGCATGTAGTATTTTTTGTTAGGTACATTACGTCCAGGTTTGAACTACCTACGGTATCCATGACTGTTTGATGGATATGCTACAAACGCAAGATAAATGTGTGCGAATTCCAAAAGAAAAACTCGTACCCACAAAACCTGATGTGGTCGCCAGCATCTATTTTTCGTCTAATAATTAACGTGTCACATACCATAGAATGCTTCCATAACAAAATCAGAAATCAACCGGAAAATCCCTTATTCCTGTTGGCCGAAAATTCCTCCTCCGGGAAAACATACACAAGTAGATAGATGGTTGCCTGGCGATCTACAACTGCCCTAAAGTCAGGATTTTGAGGGACGGAATAAGTAAGATACTGTTCGAGGTCGTCAGAAAGTGGATCAAAATGAAAACGAACAAAATACTGCGCGTTACATCTGGGAAGTTTTCAAAGTCTTTGTCCATCATGTTTGCCTTTAAGTGTGAGGAGGCGGCGTTTTGTGAAACAACTGAAGTAGCGGCGCTAGAATTGGCATTCGGGTATTTGATCGGAGAGCTTTTTCTGTTCTCAGCACAGATCGTCTCGACTTGGATTCATTGCAGTGGCTTTGTAACGTCGATTAATCCAGTTTTTGACATTTGAAGCAGGTTGCAAGTTGCAGTAGGCGTATGAACATACAGGGTAAAAGCCTGAAGATGCCCGCCTCTGGTATGATCAACGATGGGTGTGGTGGTGGGATAGATACTCGTCATTTGGATGCGCACACAAATGTTTGCCATGGTAGTCCAAGTGGGCCATTTTACTGGCTTACATGGTTGAAGTATAAACCATCGTTTCGTATTTTGAAATTAACTGTGAATTAAGCTTGCTCAACGGAACGTGGGTATGGCTCCCAAATTGAACACAACTGTTCAAGTTACTTAATTGATAACCCATACGGAAACATTACAGGCTATCTTTTACACCGAACAAACTTAGAAAAGTTGTCGTACTCAGTAAATTGTGATGTGACTTTCAAGTATTTTATCTAGTTTCATGGAGTCTCGTAAATAACAAATTGTGGTAGTCCTACTATCGTGAACAGGACAAAGTGTAAGTCTAAGTGGGCAATTCAATTTAAAATATTAAGCTCGTATTCTTCAGCTGTTGTAAGTTTATGCTGATCGCAGTATCTTACATGTGAATGGAACCAGAGTCGGCTGCTTGCATACTCGACTTGACCTGCTATGACAGTCTGACCCGCACAACGCCTAAGTCATTATATCACGACAATCTGCACTGATTTTGCATACACAGATAGATCACTCCATTTATGAGTGTAATAATTCTGGCATATTGATAGATAAACTTTTCACCTGAGTCTCTCATCTGATGCCCATCATGGACATTGTAACTCCCAAATGGTCAGTAATTGTTAGGAATATTGTGAATCTACCGTATCGCGTAAGATTCCGACTACTCGTAAGCATACGAACGCCTTGAGAATTGTGCTTACCCAGAACAACAACCTACCCACTAGATCGAAAAGAAGGTGTTGAAATCTTGATTCTTGACAAATCTGATCATACCGAGAAACACCTATCGATAACACTAGATACTAACAAATTCAGGAAGATAGAATGTGGAGGACGAAACGGAGTTAGTCGTTAAGTAAGTTATTAGTACCCTGAAAGGGACGTATCGCACAAAATTTGTTAGACCGGACAAAACCAACTGAATTCATCATCCCGCGTATGTAGGGTCTTCCCATGATTGATATAAATAGATTACCATTTCAACTAACAATTGATGTGCACAAATCAACAAAACTTTCAACTGCCGAGTAGTCGGAGTAAATACTGGAGTTTACACCGCAAGAATTACACCTACACAATCTTCGTGACATATAATGTTAAGCACCCCCACATGAGCTGTCTCGCTAACTTCACCAATTAAAAATGTCCCACCCATGGAATCAATTAACTTTCGCGTGAACAGGTAGAACACTCGGAAAGCATGGTCGGATTACACAAACCAAACTCCACAGAACTACTCCTGCGCTGTTCAATTCAGCTCTAACGGCGGGTTGTACCGAATGTCAGATGGGGCAGCAGTTAACTGCTTTCACGTGTATTCATGGGTAAGTTAGAATCCCAAATTCGGCTTACCACTCAGAGTCTTCTTATGAACCGCCGATGTTTCAGTTACACACTCGGTGTTATGCTACTACGCGAGGAACCCGCAACTATCCTTCGACGTTTCAATGCATCACACTCCTCACCTTGTTTCACATAGTGAGAGAAATCGAACAACGCATTCCACATGTTAGACGCCACATCGAATAGACATGCAAACGGTGCTTTGAGTAGGTCGGTATATCAAAAATCAGCATGGACAGGTCTGTATACCAACTTCGAAAGGTTTGTGCCCATTAAACACAGACGATTTCTGGCTCAATTCTAAACAACAAGGGCGGGAAAGTTTTGTTAGTATGATGCGGCGGACAAAGAACTAGAAACCATTCAAAACCTACTGAGGGAAAATCGTCATCTGGAGCAATCGGTCAGTTCGAGTACGAGGGTTAAGGTTGGATATGGGGTAATGCTCATTGTTTTAAAGACGACGCTGTTTTTAAAACCTTCATTTAAAGGTGATAATGTCCATATTTATTCAATCGCCGCACCTAGCGGTCTGTAAGACGTGCTTTCCCGGTGGTAAGCTTAAGAAACTGGTTCACTGCAAGACTGATACTAAAATTGAGCCCAAAAGACAAGTCACAATTCTACGAACATTTAGTGCTAATGAGGCTGTTGCACTAAAAAATACGTTGGCCTTACGATGAAGCGTTTTCTAAAAAGGACCACAGAACCTCATGAAACATGGATCAGAACTGGCTGCTTTAATTCAAACACTAACGCTACCGTCGCACATCTCGTTGACACTAACCATCGCATAAACGTTACCAAAGCATTCCGGGTTGTCTGTAGGGTTAGCATCAATCAACCCAAGACAGTTCGTCAGCACATTTTGGTGACTGTTGAGTCATAACCTGTGTTCTGGTATGAAACTTTTAAACATACATGCACGTGCCATGTGATGACTATCTCACTTGAAGCTTGTACAATGTGAATTTTCTGATTTGAGTCGCTGGCTAAAGTCTCTCCGAGAATGTCGAAACGTTGCGAAACCGATAACCCTTTGGTTTTAACACGTTGTGGCTTAACCAAGGATTTACTTAATAATGAGTATTAGCACAACGCACAATATGGTTTCGCATATCCGTTCTGTTTACGGTTCGGATGTACTAAAATTTGTTCACACTTTGCAAAGTCCATGGGCAACGGTCAATCCTAACCACTCTGACCATCCACGCACATCTGAGCCTGACCGTGTGACGTGATATCTAGGCAGCATCTCATCCAGGTCTAAGTAACTGTATGAAGCCTAACAACCACTGGTTAACGATCACTTTCTGGATTAGCCGTCTATTTCATGACACGTTTCAACGAAGCGTCTGTAACTGTATTGGCTTGAAAAAATCGAAAGCAATTGTTCATCTTATCTTTTTTTCTAAATATCAGGAAGTAATTCCGATTTAAGGGCTAATTTATCCATATGAACAACGCAAGCTATGTTTTTGTAACTGAATATGGGCAAGCTACCAGAGATACGATTAGTCCTGTTGCAACAGCTAAGTTAAGTAGTTTACTTAATAGTTACAAACACAAACCTCAATGTAAGATTTTCACAGATAAGCAACGAATGACAGACATTAGGAGAAACGTGTAGCGAACAAGCTTGTTTTCGGTGATTCATCAACAACAACACATTTATATGAATTAATCATGTGTGAGAAAAGGTACAGTAAGGGATTGAACGGTTCATTATCAGTTTCAGAAGGATCAGGTCAATTGTACAAATTGTTGATGACTGTTAAGATAGTGGTCATGATTACGTAATCGGTTCGGTCCGGACGTGAACACCAGGCCATGGAAGATTCAGTGTTTTTACGAAACGTTTTTGAATACATAGTGGGGGGGAGAGTAAACGGATGGCTATGGCTTCCGCGACTGCCAGTAAGCGCTCTTCGACATGTTTTGATTGTAAACCCGGTGCGCGATATATGGGACGAAATCAGTCATTGAGATCGATTGAGTGGTTGGACTCCATTAGGTGTGCAGCGATAGAAGACGTGCAAGATTTTGCCGAGCCCCGAGTTAGCCATTCCGAATGATGCTTCCGAATGCGTTCGGATAGTCGCCGTGTCGTGCGAGCTACATGGCTCGTTCCACAAGAACAAAAAATGATATACCCCGTAAGAGGTAGCATGAATAGTCAATGTATCTTTCAACTGATGGCGCAAAATTGGTATGGAATTAAACTGGAGACGCAGTTTTGCTGCAAAATAGGTCTTGATTAGGGCTACGCTAAGTTTGTTGCTTATGTCCCTGGAGGTATTGTCGCCCTTAAAAGGCGATAAAGTATAAACAGACTTCTTCTCTACGGTGTGTGGATTGTCTAATTTTATGCCACTTGACATACGTCCATGAACAAACTGTTCGGGATATCCATTTTCAACTAGGAATTCAAATATGAATCGTTTTTCATCCTCCAGGGTATCACTCGTGCATATTTTCGTCGCTAGAATTTCATATACTGTCCGGTTCACGTCAACTTACGGTGTACTTTCCTTTGTATCGTCCCATTTGAGCGGTGGGACAGGAAAACGTCTAGGAAAGAGATGCCGTCCGGTGACTCAGGCTCCATGGTGAAACGGATATTCCTGTGGGCTGAGTTGAACCGTTCCAGTATTTCTCTAGGGCTTATTGATTCATCCGTTACGCAAATAACGTCATCTACATATCGCTTATAAAGAGTGAACGAGTTAATCTGAGTTGCTAGCGCTCCACTTTCAAGCTTTGCCATAAAAATATCCGCTAGTAGTGGTCCTAATGGTGACCCCATTGCTACCCCATCCTTTTGTCGATATAGTCTACCGGAAAATTGAAACTGAACATTATAGGTACAACGGTATAACAACCGTTTTAATTCTTCTACCGACAATCCCATATTTATGGAGTTGTTCTCAAGATAATCCCCTAGAAACCCGATTGTTTCCCTGAGCGGGATATTTGTGAATAAGGATGTTACATCGAGCGAGAATATTCTTTTCCTCGGCACATTTAGTTCCTTCAGGATTTTAACGAATTCGAATGAATCCCTCAAACTGTGGACTGCTAGCTGTCTCCTTACCGGCTCTAAAATCCCTGCTAGCCATTTCGCAGTTGCATGATACGGGGAATTACTTATGTCCAAGATCGGTCGCAAAGATATTCCACATTTGTGGACCCTGGACAAATCGTAAAGTCTAGGGATAACAGTGCCCACTGGTCTGACTTTCGAAAACGTACCTGAATCGATAAGTTCCATCTGTTCCAAGCATCGCAACGATTTTTTGAAAGCCTTCTCTGTAGTCATCGTCTTATCCTTCTCATTGTCTATCTTTACAAATTTGGTTGTATCTTCCAATAATGAGTTCATTTTCCTCAAGTAGTCAGCCTTATCGAGAATGACCACTCCTGCGCCTTTATCAGATTTGGAGATTATGATCTCCCCGTTTCGCCTTAGTGATGCGAGTGAAGATAAATGCTCCCTTGTCAGTAAGTTCCTGACTATTGGTTTTCGAGTAAAGTATTGATCGCAAGATTGAACTAACGTGGCCTTGAACATTTCTACGTTCAAGTCTGATGATGGCTGAAGATCACTCAATTGGTCCTAAAGGTTCTCGAACTGAGTCTCTAAATCTAGTTGTATAAACCTACGCGTAGTTTCGTTCCTCTCTTATCTCGCATTTTGGCCACGGTTTGTTGCACGTAGGTTTCGAATTCGTCGACCTCATTGTACGTTAGTTCTTTTAATATCGTCGCCGCATTGTTCTGTTTCGCTTCCAAATTAACTGCTCTGTTCGTCCATGTGTCCTTCTCGTTGACGTTGCAGCGAAGTTCCCGTAATATTTATGCGATTTCGCCGAAGGATTGACCAATATTGCCTCGGAAATTCCAAACGGTCGATGACAGACTGCCAAAATTTTGCCTCGGTATCATTGTGAGATTTGTCCCAAATAAAAGCTCATGTAGGGAATCTCATAAACCATTTTGTTTATTCCTACCGACAATTTAGTGCACAACAAAAATGTGAGCAACCAGACAGATGGCCTGCCAGCATGCATACAGTTTATTACATCTACCAGGTATTGGTCAATTTCCCAGGATTTGGTATGTCTACAACAGATTGGCCAGAATTTGCATTGGGTTAGAAAGAAATCAAAAAGGTGTAACATGGTAAAACAAATGACAGACGAAGTAATGAATTTCAATCATAGCACATTAGAAAATTTTTGTCTGCGCTAAGCAAACAAACACAACGGGACAACTAATGAAGGCGTATCAAGGTAAGTGGCTGGATCGGACTTAATCAATCCCTCTACACGGTCATTACTTCACTTTCAATGCAGTGGCTTGCGGTTAGCATGACTACCGTAAAGCCTGACACGTCAAGAAATTACGGTGGGCTGAATAGGCCATGCTAGCAGAAAGATGAATAGTTGACAAGTGATTTTGCAAAAGTAACACAACACGAGTAACTGTTTTGACTGCAGTGTTTCATGCCTTTATCCAGACGAGTAAAACCTTCATGGACGGTTGCAATGATTAGCGTAGTTATCGACTGATTCAACATGACTAATGCAGTAATTTGGTCATTGGAGAAGAGCATAATTTGACTTATTGTAGTTACTAGAATACAGTGCAAATCAGTGCCTAACGACCTCAGATTGTGACCGAGAGTTGAGGTCGGAGTTGCCTACTGATTTTTCGCGCATTTTGATCATTTCGATCACAAAGGTGTGGTTGACGAAAATCGCCGTAGTGTTCCATGGGAGTCCTCAGATTGGGATTTCTCCAAACTGAACACCACCCACAACTGACTGCAGCTTCCACGTTCAGGTAAGCCTTGCGACTAGCCCAATTCGAAAGGAAACACTACACTCAAGTTTCATCCATATCAGAGATCAACAGTAGCGCATATCCGTATCTGAACCAAAGTTTATATTCCGAACTCAGCTTGTTAGAATAGCGTGCCAGTAACCCTTGTAGCCCTCGTCTCGCCCTCCCACGCGTCCTATCACTTGACAAGCTGACTAGTCTAAGTGACGCTCATTGCCCCAACCTGCATATGCCCGTTCACCAGCCCGACAGCTCTCTTCCATACCCGAGCGCACGCACGCGCGTAGTCACCATCTGCGCACTGAGCCAATTGGAACGCTCCAATTGGATGTGATTCCGTGCGGTCGATACACAGGCATGCATGACGCGGTCGGACCCGGAT
>QNGE01000827.1:9350-62411 GCA_008508345.1 Paragonimus westermani | reverse complement strand
ACGCACGCGCGTAGTCACCATCTGCGCACTGAGCCAATTGGAACGCTCCAATTGGATGTGATTCCGTGCGGTCGATACACAGGCATGCATGACGCGGTCGGACCCGGATGACAACAGAACTGCACCAAACACCAGGACCAACACAACGGACTGCCAACTGAACAGGACAGGGCACGGTCCAGGCGAGCGCTGTTGCATTAAGCTTGTACACCAAAATCCCAACAATAAAGATCCAATCCATTGACTTAACCTTTTCATTGATTATCTTTGAGATATCGTTAGTTGTTAGTGCGTACTCAAGTTATCACGGTTAAGAGTTCCACTACACCTCACAATAGGCACGATCGAAAGGTCATCTCAAAGCGTTCAACGACAACCCTGTATGAATGGTTTTCAGCTAGCTTGATCATTTCGAAATGATAATAAACAGGACCGATATCCGAATTTACTCGTTGACGTTCGTGAGCACGATGAACCAATCGACACACTTTTGGTGATCTGGTGAAACGCAGCTACAACGAAAACCGCTCTAACGAAAGAGATTCCGGGTATTGAAACGTACTCTACCACAGAGTAGACATTATGAGCAGGATAACGATCACCTACACAATGAACAAATTACTCCCATGCACTGTTGCTGTTGCCATAGCAACCCAATTTCCTGTCGCAAACAGTCGTGTTGTTCATGGATCATATTCAGATGCATGAACTCTGCTGAGTAGGCTGATTTGGCTTTGTCGTCTCTACCACCCACGTACCGCGTATAGTTGACTAATATATGCGACGTTTCTGGAACTAAAGTGAGTGAAGTCCAGGAAGAAGCATTTGAGCTTGTGATCCGTAAGGGAAATAAGAATGCGCCGTCTGTTTGTCTTGATAAGCTTGGTGTGCTCGAGTGTGTGATAGATGTACACATGTGATCATGGAAACTTGAACTTGTAGAAATTGGGTGACGTTGAATGTGAAAGTTAGTAGGAAGATTTTGGAAATGAATGTTATTCAGTCGTGTTCGATTAAATGAACCGTTTGGCTACCGAGCTGATAGGGGCTTCTAAGTATCCCCGTGATTTAACACTTATGGCTGACACATGCCCAAGAATCGACCTGTTAACCTCGTACTCTCCATGTCTACGTTGATAACTCCTTTGACAAATCCCATTTGATATCTCACTGCAGTTCGACGTGACCCAGATAAACAGCCATGTTCATTCACTTCATGCCCGACATCTTTAGCTGGTCCGGCTCTTCCAACACAGCTCTCTCTCTCGCGCGTGCGTGCACACACGTGTTATCCCGCTCACGGTTTATCACGGCCATTGGCTGCATACACTGGCAAACTAGAACCCGTCAGGTTGTCACACCTGTTCACACTACGAAATATCTGAAACGAAACGTTGCCTTCCGATTTCGTCACACAAGCCAAATGGTGCACAACCCGATTGACAGGATTTTCGACTCTAATGCTTGTGCAGTCCATTCAGTAAACAAACGACAAGTTGAGGGTTAGTCTCAAATCAGCTCGTCCTTTCACCGCACCCTGCCAGCTCCCGCTGTTTCAGTCGAGGATTCAAGACAACCAAAAGCATTTATACTCTGCTTCAAGTAGTCAGATAAGTTCCACCATTTTATTACACAGTTTCGATAACCACCTATACGTGTTACACTGCTACTTACATATTATGTGTTATTATTGATGTCATTCACGTCATTATTATGAGTAACTCTGGCACCAATAGGGTGTGAGGCTGCTGGCAGAGGTGTTTGCATCATTGTCTCCCATGGCTCCAATGGTTGTCAAGGCCAGGTTACGACAGAATGATGTAATCAGAAGATTTCAAAGATAAAATCGATGTGAGACCTTAGGTCCCACTACATACCATCTCACCGCGTTCCACATGTTGTATTACAAAAATGAACAGCCAGCGACAATGGGTATGGTAAACTCTATGAAGACCATGAACCATTGATTTGGGAAAATTGGGAGAAACTTCATCTTAAGTCTTGGGTAAGTGGAATCTTGGACGGACAAATATAACTGATATTTCGTTACAAACAGCTGAGTGTGTCTTGAACTTAAATTCATTAACAAATGAAGTGTTTTATGGATCTTCTGCTAAGAGACTCACGAAAAGAAAAGTAACAGTGTGTGATCTAAGTCAAGGTGTTGGGTCGGAAATGGACAGGCAGTCATGTACTTAAACGGCCACGCAATCACATGGCCCAATTTATATCAGATATGTCACTCAGCAAATTAATCAATCACGTGTGTAAGAGCTTACCGACTCGTCACTTGGTTATTGATAGTTTGTCTTTGGTTATTCGCTTCTTATATGTCTGTACCGTAGAATCAACCAATGCACACTGCAAGTGGTGGCTTACCAACTAGTTCTTACCTGATTGGGTTGATTTAACACAAGGGTGTTTAAAATAGTGAACCACAGTATGCAGTAAATTCCATATATTGCTCATTATAACCAACTGGTCTCCGGCTTCTAGTGTGATAGCGTCCTAGAGTAGGTGCTTGATGCGGAGTAAAGAACAAACTTGGTAGGTTATTTGTAGACTTACATTGAATAAGTGGAAACTTTAAATTGCCGAGGTCTTGGACTTTCGCTCCAGTTGAACAATCTCAGAAACGCTTGAAGATAGGGACAGTAAAAGACCTGTGTGGGAGGTGAATGTCAATAGGAGCTGGGACTTCATAGTTTAGTAGCATGAGTCAAATGTGTCTTGTTGACTGCGTCTCAACAATCTTTTCACGTCAGCAAGCATGCTACGGATGGGTCGAACCAATAAAATCTTCCGGTTGCCAGAGGTATATATAGGAGAAAGGAAATGTGTAGTGGACCCGCTCGCTGTCAGAACACTAATTAACCATTCTTAGGGTATCAGACGTTCTCATTGTGTTATCAACTAAAAGCAGTCAAAGTGGAGATAAACGAAGGAGCTGTTCAACACATCTGAGCTTCAGCAATGACTAACCTTAGGGAAATCAATCGAGCTGTCGAATAGAAAATTTTGAGCACAGTATCCTTAAATAGTTGACGTCATTAAATGAAGAATAAAGGGAACATTTTGGGAAGTTGATGTAAACCGGCACCCTTTGAATAAATGAAGCTATTTGCAGATAAATACTTGGCAAACCCTCATCTGTAGCACATTGTAGTGAGTAACCTGGATACGATTAAGGTCACCTGTTACTTCACTTAATTCTAGTAATAAGCTAGCCTGTGTATAAACCTAGAGTCGCTGTTTCTGCCGATCCGTTTCGACATCAATTCAAACTCGCCTCTTTCCCCTTTATTCCGTAAGATGTTGACATAGAGAAAACAGAACCGGGTTGTGTAGCGGAAACTTGTTTGGTTAATGCAATTTATCGGGGATCAACAAGGGACACGTTCGACATATCCAACCCTGGCGTGCAACCCTACTGAGTAATACTGCTAATTATAGCAAGTTTAATCCACACTGGCTCACACCTATCCTTAGAAATTAGTCATTCTGATGATTTTTAAACACGGGATTTTCCAGCTTCTGACTTTAATCACCAAGATATGGCATACTTAATCTGTTGAAGAAGGCGCGCTTTTGCTCCGGCTCACAGCCAGAAGCAAACTCTTTCATGATCTAGCCATCAGCATGTGATTTTCCGCTTACTACAATGGTTCAACGGTTAATCATTTACTTCTGTCTCAATTGCAGTGCAGTTCAATGATGCTAAGCGGGTAACACGCATGAACAAGAAAGAAAATGTGACCTATTTACAAGTTTGGTGGTGGTAGTTCAAATAAAGCGAGCAAACACACACTAATTAGCGATGATGACAGTAACATTCTGCGCATGGTGCAACCATACACAACGGACTGGGGTTGAATCCCTGAAAAGTTATCGATCAAAACGGACCAAATGATGTACCCGTTAACAGGGGACGTAAGGGCGATTAAGGCCATTGTCCGTTGTTTTGTTTTACTACCATGGCTACCGATTAGGCAGGGTACAGTGTAAAATTGCATCAGGTCACAAGCCTTTTGATACCATGAAATCTCGCGCACAATTGGCATGCTAATTGTGTAAACAGCCGGTCTGTAAATTGTGTGATACCAGACTTAACACCAAATGTTACCACAATATCGGTGACATCGGTAGGTATCTGAACTTTCCTTATGGCCATCAACATTATGCGCTGTTGAACATTATTCAGCCGTTTAACTGATACATACTTTTCTTGCAGTACCAGCATGACTACATTCGACTGAACTATATGGGCAACCGATCGTTTTTTTACAGGGATGGAACTAATTGATTAACATTTAGCAACTGATTGAGACATAAAAAAGGCAACACATTGCAATATGAGTTACTGCCTACAACTCTACCTACTCACCCCACAGAGTCTCACAACCATTTGTACCACTTTAATGTCGATTACTTTGTAGTTTAAAATATTTTTCTTGGACAGGACAGATTACGTACGGATTATTCATACTACTATCGCCATGGGGTAATCACCTCACAGCTGACAGCACCAAAATTGACTGAGAAAGTTAATAACTAGGAAAATATATTTTACCACTGTTGTCGTTTGTCAAACAAGGGTGATTAAAAATTTATAGCGCTCTTGGAAACAGACTCATCAGAGATTAAACGGGACCAAGCTGTGCTGAAAGTTTTGTTCTCTCCATTACCAAAGTTGCCGATCAGGAGCCAAACTTCCCATCGTGTCATCCGATCACATCCATTCCCGATTTTGATGGACACATTTTACAACTTTTAATTAGCCTGGAGAAGTTCACACTGTTGCTGTTACGGATGTGGGCGCTCCGTTATAATGAGTTATCCCATCCTTCAATTGCCCAGCACGTCCGAGACTTAGGAGGTTTCGGTAAAAAGTACACTTTCTTCTAGGCTGGCAGGTAGCAACCCGCAACGTACTCCATATGTTTGTAAAGTGACACGGTCAGGTGTCTAGCTGCACCTGGACAAACCTCATCAAAATGCAATGGAAAGATCGTACGCAATCATTGTCATGTCCAATATAAAGTGGAAAGATAACGTGACGACCGCTGAGTGTAGTGGGAAAAAACAGCAATTTGAAATACAACCGATTTTTAGCATTTCTCACCCACATAGACTACTGTGAAAAAGTAGGGTTTTATTAGGATAGATTGTTCTACACTCATCACTCATTCCTGCCTTCGCATTACCAAGGACTTTTCAGCTATCTAGTTTAGAAAGGAAGCATTAGACTCGGGTTTCATTCACAGCGAGGCTCATTACTAATGCATATCCATACCACGGCTTGGTAACCTAGGCACTGCTCATGACCAAACTTGGTCGAACTTTTGTACAGGGTGATTCGGTCGTGCATAATGAGTTCAAAGTTACACTGGTCAGAAAAATATGTGGTAGGATTTGCCAGCAGCATCAGGGATACACATTAATAACGAGCTGTAGCAGCAGAAAAACTTGAGCTTACTGCGTCTTGCCAACGGGCAAAGCTAAAAAGTCTAAAAAGTTGCGGAATCTCAAATCAATTGTAAACTGTTAATTTTTGACGGTCACAGGTCTTTTTTAGGAACAACAAATGCGTGTGATAATTTTCTGATATCTCTAATTAACCATGTTTCTAACCGGCAGAGAAGCAAACGGTTACTACCTATTATTTGTAACCTCAGATTTACATTTGAACCGTTGGATTGTATGCAGTAGTTAAGATATCACTCCACAACTTCACTCTGGAGCACTAATCTGACTATTGACACGTTTAAGCACCAAACAACGAGTACTTGAGTTTATAACCTGTTTTCACTCGCCGAAATCTCCATGTGAACCATAAGTGAAGTTTCTACGGGCCGGAACCAGTGTAGATCGAAGTTGTAAAGCGAAAGGTGAGACTGCTTGTTGAAAACGAATGTGTAAAATTCAGCGTTGAACATGTACAACACGCGCATGCGGAAGCAGTGTAAAAATTACAAGTACTCTCATACAGAACCCCTTTATTCAAGTCACGAATGATGTTCAACGTAAAATGTGCAAACCAGTGTGGCCATGTAATGTCTGTTTAGAAATGGTGTGGTGTTGAAGAAACATGTTTATAATGGCATCTGTCGAACTTGTGTCTCTGTGGTTATTGGAACAACGACTATAAGAGGTCTTAGAAGCTTTTATGTATCTCAGTGAAAATGAGGTGAACATCGATAGAGTGCGCTTCTGATGCGTTGAGATTGTGCTACAAGTTGCCGTAAAATGAGCGATTAGATCGTCTAGAGATCCGATGTGTCTGGTTTTTTTTACATTCCATCTATTGCAATAAAACGAAGATTTTTCCACACAGATAGATCAAGTTGAAGTTACTGGTTTGTAAACGTTCGAAACAATGGGGGTTTAGGGCATGGAAACGTCTTAGGCCCACTTCGGTTTGAAAAAATCTGTCCATCTCGATGCTGCAAAATGAAGGTAGCAGTTGATTAATTTTCGGGCAATCTTGACAAAAGCGGGCACTGCTGTCGGTCCAGAGTTTTAACTCATCGAGCCGTGCAATAATGTAGCGTGGTAAAATGTTGGTTAGTGATCATGCAAGCCTGAACATTTCTATTAATCCTGATGTAGCGAGGCAACTCAACAAAAATTAACCCAGTTGTTAAATTAGCTTACTTCACTGAACTCATGCTTCGAATAGCCAGACAACCCTGAAAGCCAGGTTCATAACTTATCATCTTCGAGTTTTAATAGGAGTTCGTTTGAGGACATCTTTAAGACCCAACTTGTAAGGTCTGCAGCATAGGAATGGTCACATTAATGCAGAAATCTATCTTGAAAATTTCTGCAGCCGGCTATGTTCAGTGGCCTTAGCATCACTTTCGAACGAAGAAAGACTGACAACAAGGTTGCTTAGTTAGAGCTATCAGTAATAGCTTTGTGCATCCCCAGCAATATAGCTGTTAATTAGGTAACGTCTTGACGCACATATTTTTTTATAGAAAAACGGGCGTATTACGCCTTACATACCAGATAAAACAGCAGAAGTTGTCACACTAGAAGTAATTGTGGGCAAATTTAACAATATACTGACGGCAGTAGGGCTCGTCAGTAGTGCACTTCCTTGCCACTGCGGGGGGTGAGAATCCGTTTCCATGCGAAAATAGTGACCGTCACTCCATCAGAACAGTTTTTTTTCTCTGTAGGCAGTCGGGCAGTTTGTACACTACTTAGTAGCAAATGTGCTTAGTCATCTACGATCGATACTTACGTCGTGCCTGACTCAAAGCTAATGGAGCAGTAATCAAGGGGGTTACCTAAGAAAAGGTTGCTGGATTGGAACTTGTGTTTGCGGTACAGATATGCACCAGTGATAAACTTCAACAAAAGTTGAACTCGGACACAGTATCTCTTTTCTGAATGAACTACCTGAAGAAGCTTTCGAAGTGCAAAAGCCACGATGGACTGTGCGCTATGTTCTGAACCTTCTCTTTCTGCTGTTGTGAATGTAACGTTAGGTTTGATTAATGGATGAATGGACGGCGCCAATAGTCTTCTTGTTCTGTATGCACTTTTTCAGTGATAGTAAAACATTTTCAACCGCATCTGAACTCTCAAGGCCGTCTACTGTTCAGAATGCTCTCCAGATATTTAACTCTTCTTCTGATCACCTTTTACGAGAGTTGTGTGTGGAACTGACTTCGGAGAATTACCATCAGCCTTTTGAATTGATCGCGCGTTATTCTTTCACAACAGGCTGGCTCCCTTTTATAACTTCTTCCAAATCCTCTTTCACAAAATATTCTGAGGCCTATATGTAAAAGGTCCCAAACTAATCATACTGTGACATATTTTCACCGAAAATTCCAACGCGTCCTTCTTCATTGTTTGGGCCTAACTCACTGACTGACGTGAAATCCACCTCACCGTGTGAAAATCACTTCGTCCTAACCACCACACGATTGGCGATAGTCTTCCTTGACCTTGATTAGAGTATTTAGTCGCCTAACCTTTCGTGTTTTTCCGTAGAACAATTCTGTAAAAAGGTCAGCACGATCCTTAGTTGATAGAACATTTTTGAGACACCCCACATTCATTCGGAACGAAGATTCTTCCGGGGTTAATGTTAAATCACAGTGAAATGTTTCTTGTTAATAGCTTCGATTATTCTTTTCTTGGTATTCCAAATATACTTTACATAAAAACTCGTAAAAAATGGGGTGCTTAAAGTGTTTGACAACTTTGATAACTTGCTACGGTGGAAATAGTGATAATGGGTCTCAAATAATACTCAACCCTATAAAACACTGCATTCTTAAAAAAAACATGGAAAATTTCCGCATCTTAACATTTGTTGTGATTTGATGGTTTTCAACAAGTGGTTTTCGACGAGTTGACAAAGGATGAAAATATTTTAACGTAGTTTACACAGAATTGTTAATAAAGTTAGCGTTCACTCTGCTCTATAAAAACTCTATTTGCACTTACAGTGAAAGGTGTATTTTAGCACCATTCTTGTGAAACTACATACGTAAGGATCCCAATGGATTTGTAACTAACAGGACTTCATTGTTTCTAGCTTTTATTCACTCGGATCGAACTGCCACATTCCGGCAAAGAGGTTCAATAGCAATTAAACACAAGCTCTGATTGAATTACCGTGGATCAAATTCCAGAGCAGACTGAGAGGATGTTTTGCTATTCTATACAGAATTGTTGAAACTTGCGGACAACAACACCGTATGTCTAGTTTCGAAAGATTTTCTGTAAGCCATAGCACACAAAAACATTGAGGGATAATAACCCAAAGGTTACTTACAATCATAATGTGAATAAAGTCACTGACTATATATATATATATATATATATATATATATATATATATAACGTGAGTGGCAGTACACTAAAAATGCGTGAATAACGAAGCAGTATAACAAAATGTTCACAATTAACAAAATTCTTTGGGCCAAAGTAAAAACGATTTCGGTTGTTGCGAATCACTGACTGAAATCATAATAGCAAGGGACGAGCTGATGTGAGGTTAATCCTTAACTTGCAATTTGTTTCGTGGATACGGCTAGGCAATTTTTGGAGTCCAACGTCCTTCCAGAAAGATCTTGTACCGCTTGACTCTTTTGATGGGGTCAAGGCACGGTACCATGTCTTCCTCTGGTTTCACTGAGATATCTTGTACAGTGAACCTGTACAACGAAATCTGTTGGTTTTTGATTTGGCAGTGTTAGTAATCAATGGTTGCGCCAAACCGCCAGCAGGATGTGTGTATTTTTGTGAGTAGGTATGAGACGGGAAGGTACCAGTCTGGACCAGCCAAGCGTGTCCGGACCACGACGATAAAATACACATTTTTGTCTGTCAAGTTTTCGTTCGAACTGTAAGATGAGGGGTTACAAGCGTCAAAAGGCTTTGAGGTAACAAACAAGACGTGTCAGCGCGGTTATTAATGCGTATTTCGAGCCTGAAAGGGTTGATTTTCAAACAAGTGACAATCAGAAATTTCAGGTCCAACGAATATTTACAAGGAGCACGAAGAAAATAAAGAGTCAGCAATTTTTCATTCGGATAAGGTATTCTGAGTAGTATCGCTTGAAAAACCAAAATATGTTGGAAGGAATGTCTGCCTAGAATGATTGTTTTGAACACGTCGTTGAAGATAAGGCAAATGGTCTTGCAGCTTTTATAACCAGTCACATCAGCGGCCTCAACAGCAATGAAGGCCTTCTGATATACATGACATACATGACAAACATGTTTTCGTGCACCACACTTTTATGGGCTTCCAACGTTTCCTAAAGAAAATCTAAACTGTGACCAGTTTCAGTAACCTACAATCAGTTTAACTCAGCTCATTGGAGTGGCTGGTTAAGGTATCTACGTCAGTCGAATAGTCGGTAAACAGGCAGATATTGAATAGCAGTTTCGCCAAACTGATATCAGTCAGAAAGTCTGGCGTCACGTGAACCTCATAACATGCGCGAAAGCAAGTGTACTGCTTTGTGACACCAATCGTATTATAGGTGGTCACGTGAATGAAACACGATTCGTGTTACAGTCCCCATTCGCTCAGTCCGTGCAATGCGTTCACTTTTATACCCCGAATATAAAAGTATACCAGTAACGTAACGCTTTCTGCAAATACGAAATTTCCTTTGAGATACCTCAGTCATCTGAAGGAGTGATGCCTCAGTACAAAGCTCAGATCATCGTATGTGTACCTCCAATAACATTGTGTCATTAAACAGCTCTGTCAAGAACGGAAAACCGACGAGTCACAGCATTATGTAATTACCTGTTTCCACAACGATGTATAGGTTTCTGTCTTTCACTTTCCCTTCGATCACTAAATGTTTCAGGTTGTTTCACCTCATACTGAAATCTGTGCAAGTCAATGTACTTGATAAGCATCAGCTTTTGAAACAAACTTCTTTGCTAATTTCCCTAACCTGTTCTGAGTATTCTATGTCTTTTGGGTGATCAAATACAGGAATATGAAGCCTGATACATCACAACTGCTCCCAATTTCGGTATTGTAGCGCACCCACATATTTTATGTCTTGTTGCCTGCAAACTGTAATACCCACAGCTCAGTCCACTGTTGACAGATCTGGTGATAGTCGCCAAAATTAGTAACCGATTGATCCCTGTCAGCTTCCTTCGATGCCACTGTGTTTTACCGCTTAAATGAATGCATGACACTGGGATTTTGGCAGTGTGTGATAATCAGATGTAGCTTAACTATCAGATCATCGAAAACAGACGTATGCCCGAGTAACAGACTCAAATATGTAGTGGTTACTTGGGTTTTTTTGCAAAAATACTTGCTTGCCTAGTTATTAGTAATCAATATTTTCGATTGGTTAGAAGTTGCAGATTTTAAGGTGATTGACAGAATCGTACGGTGTGAAAGCTTACTGGTTAGGTATGTGGTGTATCCTGGTAGACGGCCCGAATTATACCGGCAAACAAGCATGCTAACCGGGAAGTGGTGGAAACTGAATTGTCTCCAAGCAACCAACACTTACGTTTGAAACAAACGTTCTACGAGGTCGACGAATTTGTGCATTTGATGACCTCTGCAACCGTGATAGACAGGGTAAACTATGGTTGCTTGAAGTGTTGTTTGTGAATGGTACGGGTATGCTCACTGTATGGCAGTCTACTTCATCAAAAGAGCGGACTTGTTGTTAGAAGGCCCAGTGTAGGTATTAAGTATGAACATCCGTACTCTGTGCAGATCTGTGGCAAAAAGGGGTCTATCTAGCAAAAGGTGGCTGACGGGCTCACGTCAGTTATTCTTGTCCGAAAGCACAATAAACCGTGATGTTTCTTGGGTACTGATGTTGCTTACCTAAAACAACTGTACGTCCACTCACAGAAAGTCCGGTTGACCCGTTCGCTTTCCATTTGTTGGTTATTTGTGACGAACCGTAAAATAGTTATTCCAGGGGGCCGAAACCTGAAAACTACAGGAGATACTTAGCAATGGCCGTTCCACAACTCTTGGATTAAGGAAGTATTTGATTCTGCAATAATGAAAAACCACTAATTGTCTACATTTTAACGGAATTTGAATTGAAAGCGGGTCAAGGTAGTTGCTTGCGTCGTGGATTTACAGTGTAATTCAAAAAAGCAGATAGTTTGTTGAGTGCAACAACGTCTTGGCTTAGAGTAAAATGAAAAGGCGATAAACTTCTCTGCCTCTGACGTGTTAATTTTTAATTGGGCTATTCCACTTTGTATTCACTATTGTTTTGTTGCAAGTGTACAGTTCGATTTGCAAATCAAAAACTTCTCTTGTGGGACTAGAGAATGTTGTACTTTCTGCTTTTATAGCTTGGCTATAACAACTCTTGTATAAGCTAAAATATTTTCCTCAATCTAACACAGGCCACGGGGAGTCAGATCAAACTGATGAATATTCCACTGGAATACCGGACATACAAAAAGGTTACCTTGGAGACCTCGCGAAATTTGCCACGGTCTACTAAATTGAAAACAGACAAATCAAAAACACTCACAACTTTAACAGCTACGTCATTAATCAAGTCACTCAAATTAATAAATTGCTTCATGCAACCTGAGAGACCAACTTTTAGTTTTTTTCTACACACTCACATCTTCAGCAATTCTAGAACATTTAAATCAGTGTGATTAAGTCACAAAATTATTGGTACAACCGTGGAACTTAAGAACAAGTTAATTCAAGAATGAGAATGTTAGGTTTGTGTAGAAAGCGAGCCAACTAACGAATAACAGGATGATAATAATAAGGCCAGGTAAATTTAAGAAAATATCTACACGAACATTCAGTGCAAGATGTTAGAACACACTTGCAGAGATTCCAATACATGGTACAGATAGTGTTTGATAGGAAATTTTTGAAAATTGCATGTGTATCTCGAAATGATGGGAAACAATAGAATCAACGAATTGTTTGCGAGGGATGTCACTGTAGCGGTATAAATGATTTAGGAGTCTGACATAAAGTGAAAGGTTCTTTAACAGGAAACCATAGAAAAAAGCACGTGGGCAATGCATCCAATGGGAAGGCACATAAGCTTCAATAAAAATCACTGATTAATTGGTAGGGAATAGAGAGAGGTTAAGTGCTGGAGAGAAAAGACAGACTCCGGACTTTAGTGAAAACATTTATAACAATAATGTTCATTTCATGGTAGTGCTCAGATCAATCCTCAGATAGTTGACGAAAGAATGGAGGTAAAGATTCAATAATCACTTGAAGAGTATAGAATTCGTTGAGTTTTTCATATCACTTTCCCTTCATGAGCAAAAACAAAACGTCAGTATATCTGGAAATGTTAAGAGACAAACGCCGAGACTCAAACCAACTTGCTAGCTAAGGTCAGGTGTGCAACAGGGCGCGAGAGGGAACTCTGGTGGGATGCTTGTTACCAACACCATGCTATCGGAATAGTTAGTTAAAAATGTGTGGTTGTCTACTGACACCGGAGCCAGCGTTGAGTGGCGACGAAGCTTGATCATCTAATTGAACAAACTGGATTCTGTTTGTAAAATAGTCAAGCAAAATCTCGACGGTTGAAATGTGAACTCCAGACATTTGAGGAACTCAAAGTAGCGTTTTCCTGTTAACGCTTCAAATGCATCGCTGTAGTCGAGGAAATACGTGTGAACGGCTCTTGATTTTCCATCAGACTATGACAACATGAAATGAACTGGACAGGGGGGAGCACCCAGGGATGAGCATGAGTGACGGTGAAAAAAGAGTGGAATCTGTTATGTTCATCTGGTCCGCCTTACGGAAAAGAATAAATTTTTCAAAAAATTTTAGTACTGTAAATGTACATGAGATTGAACGAAATTTTAGCAGTTCTTTTTTAAGAGGTCGGTAATATGCGCGCGTTTCTCCAACAGCCAGCAGTGATGCACCGTCCTAAACACTGGACGAATAACTCAGCTAGTGATTAGCATAAAACGTCTGTACATTCCTTGAAAACGATCAGTGATAGACTTTTGAGTCCGCTTGATTCACTTGAATTTAATGAGATGGGTTTTTTAAAAAGTTGGGCTGTGAAGTGGAGCTGGAGAATCAGTGGAAAGCAAATACTCTGTTGAGGTTGGATAGGGGGTTGTTTCTTATCCTGTTAAAATTGCAGTTGAGATCTTTGACATCAAGAAAACTTTATCAACAAAATCCCCAGAGTGGTGAGACAGGCAGCAACCTTCGGTGCCCAGAAGTGCGACACATTTTCGAATGACTGAAAGCCACTCGAGTTTTCAGAAGACAGTAGCACAGGTCATTCTTCGTCAAACAAGTTTCAAGCAGTCGTCACTAGGTGTTTGTCGTAAATAAATTTAGGGTAGTAGTTTAACGTGTAGCGTGGGTTATTAGAACGAAGTATTAAGTTGACTTCGGCCTGCGTTCTTTTCTGTTCCCTTTTGTCTGTCACAGTGACTAGATCATCTGAGACTTTTGTCGTAGCCTAGAGCACTTCTTAGAAATTCAAGTCTGTTGAATCATTATTCAAATCTGACGGGCACCCTGAACCATCTACTGACTAGGCGGTCTTTGTGCAAGTCCCAATTGAGTTGGAGGTCAGCAAGTGTAGATACGTGCAACAACTCCACTGGATTATCAGACGGTGTGGCCAACTGTGCATATTTGACGTTGATTTGTTAGCGTATATAAGTGAGTACTGCCAAAAGGATGAAATGGGACAGGAATGAGACTCTCGGTCACTGCCAATTTTTGAGTGCACTCACCCTGAACACAAATTTCCGATCAAGACTCTCCGCAACCAAAGGTTTTCTGTCAAATGCAGCCGTAACCAAATTTGACGCATAAACATCACAAGATACAACTGGTCTCAGATGGAGTCTACATCTCGACTACGACCTGCGACGAAATGGTACCGTCTTGTTTAACTCGATATGAACTCCATGGTTGGCTTCACCCTCTCTCCTAGGTTCCTCGCTTGACATTATTCGAACTAGCTTGTACGTGCTAGGCTGCCATGCAAATTCCGGTCGCACCAATACCAAGTACCTCACCGCCACCCGGAAACATGTGGTGAAGTGTCTTGCACTCTTCAGTACACGGAAAACTTTGTTCATGGTAGGAATAAGTCACTGCTCAAAGAGTTGATGTAGACGAAAACAGGTAATTTTCTGTTGACAGAAAGTTGTCCAAATAATTTGTACTGCTAATAAGTAGTTTGACACATCTGTGATTTTAAATGAGACCCAACTGTGGAAAATCAGGGCTTCGGTTGGATTCGAACCAGCGACAGAAACAGCATGCCTAGTCGGAGCCCTGATTTTTCACATCTTGGTCCCGTTGAAATAAATTGTTCCAGCTCCGCAAAATGCTTGTCTCCAACAAGAGGAGACCAACCTAGGCCAGTAAGCTGAAACATAACTTCGCACTTTGTCACTGCATGTTGTTCACATAAGATTGGAGCCTTTTGGAAATGTGACTGACACCTCGTCCTCTCACTCGGACAATTTCGTGTCATATCGTCTGGTCTGAGTGATGTACGCTGTCCCAGATGCACATGCACCCTCACACATTCGCCTGTCCGAAAAGCCTATTCCCCTTCGGTACGACCAAAGCACGGACATACATGACAAGTTCGGACCTATGTTAGATCAGAAAACAGTCACACTAATGTACAGTGCTGAGCACGATCCTCACAGGCGCTACCGAAATAAGCGTAAAGATGAATATCCAAAACTTTTCATTGAATATCACTAAGATATCGTTATTTGTTAGGGGATACTCAAGTTATCATGGTTAGCAGTTCCACTACAGACACACGCTTCTAATTTTCCGTCCCCCACTCCGCACTACTATACCCTGACAATCATCTCGCTGTTTCACGCTCAGTTCCGGATTTCCTGTTCAACCAATTCCTGTTCAACCATCGGGCAGCTTTCGCTGGTGAGCCCAAAGCTTTCGATTCCATTTCACTCGTTCATCGGATAGGCCAAAACTTTGGATGTACTTCCACCCGTAACAAACTACCTTATCAACAGTTGCTCGCACTTGAAAGCCCTGTACTTTGGTCTCACCGTGATTTTCCTAGGATGGCCAGCTTTCATTACAATCACTCATTCTATCAAAGGATGAATTATCAGATCATCCAAGGTCTGAGCTAATTTTGATGACACCGTAATAACCTAATTCGCTCAGGCTGATGGCACTACCTTCTAGTAGACAGTCCGGCGTTCATACACAAACATAACACGACAGCCATCGTTGAGGAAACTAGTTATTTCAGCCCAGAATCACTCTACTAATTCAGTATCTCTAACCCGGCAACCTACTTAATAATCCTGTTTGATTTGAAAAGTGGAATTTTCACCAACTGTTACACTAGATCTTAAAGGATTCTTCTTTGCTAAGTTAACACCTGATTCAAAGAACGAACACCTGGGGCGTCTTGTGCGGAGTCGACCGCAGTAAACCCAAGTAGCTGGGATGTACAATCATTCAGTTTGTACGCTAATGGCCCCAACTTACCAGAGAAAAAAGAAGTTTCTATATTCAACCCACATGTTGACTTAGCGGAATGGGTGTTCTGCGTTTGGCTACCACATCCCAACAGTACAAGTGCAGAAAATGTTCTTTAGTTGGTATCCAATCATGAGGAACCTGACCAAGAGCGAATCGGCTAATCTCATCATCAAGGACAGAGACATCCCGGTAGAGACTTGTGTTGTGATCATTTTCGCGTGTTGAGCTACGGAATCAAAGAAAACAGCACAACAATAGTCTGAGTGGCACTAAGCAATCACAATGTATTTGGAAAAACAACTGTTTATAGGTGAACACTAATGTACAAAACTAATACTGGGAAACAATCGCTTTTGCATGTCGACTGACTAGTTCATTGTTATGTTTCAGGACCTTGGATTGAGCAACTCAGTAGTTTGAGTCCGATACGCATGTAAGTAGAAGCTGAACGCAGTTTTCGATTCCGTCCGCAGCAGCTTGTGTCTGAACTCTGATTAGCTGTCTTCTCCAATCAGAAAACCGTTCCAGTCCAATCTCCGTATGGTCACAGTAAAGAGATGGCTCATGAGTTATAGGTAGATAATCAGTACCACAAGTTAGATTATCAAGATCTTTAGGAGATGTCCTATAGTTAATTGTTGTTTACAAATTGTACCGTAACCAGCATCCTCCTTTGTGCTACTCAGCTTAGATGTGACTCTCTAAAGAAGAGATACGGAAGTCACGAGGCGACCGAGCCAGCTGCTGTCAACTGGAAAGTCTCACTTATGACATTCACTCACGTTGGATCACACATGATACGCGTCTTGCTCGGTACAATGACGTGAGTGAAGACATGCTGGAAAGAATACGTGAACTCGGTTGTATATGATTCACGAGTACCAGCTTCCCATTCCTTCGTTATAGCATGTCTTGAAGACATGCTATGGTGCTTGGTAATAGCTTAATGAGAGAGAAGAGAAGCCAAGCTGTATAACGTGATGAGGTTGGAGAGAATTGCACCATTTCTCACATTATTCTCACCATTTCAGCCTCCCGTATCATGGGTCGTTGAGTGGGTCCGATATCTTTTACCTCTATGATAATCGTGTATCGCTGAACGATTCACTTTTCCTTGTGTTATGTCATTTCAAGTTAAACATCACTCAGTTTATGGGAGCCTCCCCATTCAGATAGACTTTCCAGCCAGCCTCTTTCGAAAATAAGCACTCGACTCGAGTTTCTCTCTCGATAGAGCTCCTCACTAATGCATATCCTTGCCACGGTAGGGATTTGAACTCCGGTCACGCTTTCATGAGGCGACCGTGTTGACCACTGCACCACTGACCCCACACTAGGAGTGACCAAATGATCAAACCTGAACGCTCAACCACTTTCGCTTGTGAGTGCTGATCAGTTTGCTCGATCTCCTGGAAGGGGACATAGTAACTGACCTGTGAACTCAACTCCGTAACCCCACTACCAAGACTTCCGAGACAGGTCAAAATCTCAAATCTCATTAAATCTGCTATGCGGTATATTAGATTAATGATGAGTAGTCGGAGACTTGGTGAATTTCATTAATTACTTCCTTCGCGATATAATCCTATTAAATAAAGTAAGTTCCTTGATGCCAGAACGCATGTATCACGTCAGCGGCAATTACTGCCAGTGTAAACGCTACCACTGTTGATACAGTCTACCAGGGAAAAGGAAGCTAGTTGATTTTAATTTTGCAGTGACGTACAACCAAGACTATAGGCATCCAGTTCAACTGAGGTATAAAGAACGGCTTAACTGGGGCCACCTGAAACGTAGCTAACAGTAGTCTCTACTGGAACTTTGCTTGGTCATCTTCTGATGTTATATACGTAACCGCTTCGAGTCTTATTTAAGGTGCATTACATTTTATGTGAATTTTAATTAATCCTAGCGAAGAAGGTAGGACGCACTGAGATATACTGAATTGCGTAACCAAATTCATATCGTTAGTCTAGGTAATCTAGATTCTCAAACCATTTGTGTTGGTGAGCTGATCCCATAACAAATTCATCCAGGACTAACATCTAAGCAAATAGGCCCGTAAGGTCCCATTTTGGATTGTCATATATATGTGCATCTTTTGATTTGTTTATAAACTATCATGCAAATGGAAATACAACTCAAACTCCTCTTTGACTCGGGAAGATCGAGGCTCGGTAACGGTCGTGACTTTGACAATACCTCTTTAGGAATGCGAATAAATGTTCATATCGTATTAGCGGTCTATTTGAGCAATCACAAACCGACTTACAATGTTACTCCACTCAGTTGAGAGAGCGAAATTCAAAACTGCTGTATGTTTTCAACGAGTACAACAATTTTTCACACTTTGGACGCACACACACACACACACAAAACTTGATTATAGAAGATGTACACAGAACAAAATGAACAGCTGAAGTGCGCGAATGTACCAACTGGTGGATATCTGGATTAAGTCGGTTGGACTACCTAAATGTATTCCTATGGGCAAACTGCCTTATACTGAGCCAGTCGCGATGTTTACACAAATTCTTTGCGAACAAATGTAAACTGATAGGTGTGCTCACTCGGTAACAACTCTAAACATTGCAAGATTCGTCCTGTTGCGTTCCTGAATGAAACTCTAAAAGCTTCGGGGAAGATCCCCTTGTGTCCGGTTTTCAAGATGATGTCTGACAATTGAAGAGACTGAATTTTGCATATGTTGGTAGAACTGCACTGGCAGTCTCTCAATGTGTAAGTACTGGACGATCTTGGTGTAAAATGGAAAATCATTTCTCATAATGTACTGTTCTCCGTAACCACATGTAGGCCTGTGGGTTATTTGGAATTAGACAAAATCGTCTCGACTATATTTCCTAGATGAAATGGGAGGTGAAATTGTAGAACCGGTCCCTTGACTAGCATCGGTGATCTCGTGTTTGTGTGCGTGGTTTTAAGACAGGTAGGACAGTGATGTAGCACTGCCCTAACGCTATAAATTTAACCAGACGGCAGATATTCAAGTTTATTTCCGACGTAAACTAGGAAAGTACTGTGTGCAATAGCCTGGATTCCTACTTTCATGCAGTGGTCCAATCAGACACGCGGATCATTACTGGAGTATCTCAAGACTGCAGTTTCTTACTTGAACAGATCAAACCAACGATAACAAGGTTATCTAACAGCATCTAGGTATGGTGATTTTGTAGGCCACCGGCAACCAGAATGCCCACTTGGCCAATGGGGTTAATATGACCGTCGAGTTTATTTCAATGGATCAGTAAGTCTAAGTGAAACTGAAGGCGTCCATTACGCACAATCTCAGTTGAGTTATTGATGCTTACTTGCTTAATTTTCGTTGTCTCATCTCACAAGTATGCGTATATGAGCATAATAATGGTGGGTATTTTGAGCACGTTCTGAAATAACATCTACTACGCACTTTTACGTGCGTTGTTCTCACAATTTAATTTTGCTTGAGAGTTGCCATTTCAAACGGCGTCTGTAGCGTAACATTAAACACCTGTTTGCAAGCAGTTGGCATAAGTAATTTAACAGCGATTGTTTTTTCATTGTGGGAACTGCTCAGCACGTTATTTTTTCCAGTCGAATCATGATAATCGCCTCTGTGTGACTTAGTGAGCCGTGAATTTAGACGCATGAGAAAAGACCTCTTCATACGAAAACGGGGCCCTCCTTTTCTCATGTCTCAGGTTGAGATAAATATTCTAGGGGGCCTGTGCGACCTCGTGAAATTTCACTGCGGGTGCCACTCTTCTGACGATGATTTTCAAAGCTACGTTTTAATTGTACCAGTAGGATAGTCGCTTTACGTTCATTTGCTGTCATCTTCGGATAGTTCTTGATGCGGATAATCAGTGGTTTCGTCCAGCGGATTACTTGTAAACAAAGAAACCGAACCGAAGACTAATAATTGCTTTCACTTACGCATTAACCAATCTGTCTCAGGCCTTTCCGAATTCTGCATATTTTAATCTTCATATCTCAGCGTAGATTTACAGATTCACAAGTTCTTTAATTAAGCAGTTGTCAGGTGTCAACCATCTCTGACCAGTGGAGCAGACATAGTATGGCCACAGAGCCACCAGTCGGGTACCACGAGCCATGATAGTTCGCGCACACTCAAATGGCAGAACAAATGAACCGTGCAATACGTCCGTCAAATAATAGCGCTCTTAATTACTTCACAGAGTGATCACCGGGAAAAAATCTTTAAGTATAACATTTATTAGGCAGGTATATTTGCTACGTAATTTCACCATTTCACAATCAGCGTTCTGTTGCCAAATGTGCAGGGCGGATGTTTTTCGTCAACATGAGAATAATAGCTGCACATGGTTATGGCAGAGTGTATTGTGTTGCTTTGATGTGGTGGTCGGTCTGTTGCACCACGCCGATCAGGAGGGCAATGCTGACTAGGACTTTGGTCCTTCAAAGTACAACTATATCACACACGCCAAAAACGAACGGGTAGAAGAACGGTAGTTACGTTCACAGGCTTGTATGCCACACTGCTGACTGCATAGGAGTGCCAAGATATTGAGGCACGATCATATGAGCATACGATCGAGCTAGACTTATAATTACAACATTGTTGTGTTTTGAGTCGAAGAAGAAGGAGGTTAGGACGAGTAGCTTTGAACAAACAACACTCTGATCGCTCAACAGTTGTCCGTGACTGTCGGTGTATTATTCTGTACGATCGGAAGCCTGGTCTGGCCTCGAATACATCCATTGCGTACGGTAGTGATCAGAATCGGACAGCACTCTTCTGTTACTTATGCCACGGGCTAGGCAAGTGTCTCATTGCCAAGTGAGTTAGATTTATGAGTCATTAGCTCCGGGTAGGAGCCCTCAATAAAACTCTCTCTCTTGATGTCTCGTAGATCACACTGTTGAGTCAGCGACTCGGGATGTGGTCTCTCAAATCAGCCCCTTGCGCTACGTGAACGATAGAGAATTTTCAAAATTCATCTTTGCCCTGCTACCACAATTCCCTCATTTCCAACCTCTTTATCCACTGCTGCCAATTACTCTTTCTTCGTGCAACAATTGGTGAGCGTTGATGCTTCCAAAAACTGCACACCTTTGCAAATAAGTCAGCAGGTTGCTGCGATGTGCACCGTCTCCTATCTCGAGCTGGATGTGCGGTGTATCTCTAAAACGCGCCCTTACGATACTAGAATGGCTCTTCATCCGAGTTTTGCGCTGGGTAGTGAAAAGGGCCGACCGTCCTTTCTGGTGACCATTAGACTCAATCTCACATTCACGCTGGGATGGGAATTGATCTGAGCTGTACAATGGAACGGAACTCGTGGCTCTCAGTGGAAGTTCGCCTACCTGCCGTCACTCTTAGCACTCCAGTCAGTCTATCGGCACAGACCAGGGGGACGTTTACCTATCACATCTGCATACACTCCAACAGACAATAGTTCAGATGGTACTGAGGGCGCCTTTTACGATGAGCTGTCTGATATTCTGATACATACTCATGCTCAACAGTGGCGTTGGTGGATTCCAGCGTGAACTGATTGAAAAATCCTGCCGGGGCAGTCGATCCCCTGAATCATTTGGTGAATTCCGTATGAGACAGTGGGACGGGTGAGTAACATAGTCCAAATGTGAAGTTTCCGAGCTCCTGGTGTGGCTTCGTAGCTCAGCTGGTAGAGCGCTTGCCACGTTGAAGCATGCTTTGTCTGTCGTTGGTTCGAATCCAGCCGAATCACTGACTTTTCACAGTTAGGTCTCACTTAAACTCATAAATATGTCACAGTACTCATTAGTAATACCTACTAAACAGTTGGACATTGTTGTGCCTGCTGGTGATATGAACGCCCAAATTGCTGATTCGGTTGAACTCACGAACAAAAACCAGCTGATCCCTGTGATTCCCAATACGACACCTATCGTCGGGGGAGAGTAACGCAAACTTACGAACATTGTACGCAAGAGCCGCTAAGCTTACTTCTCCGAACAAGCCAAATAGAATGAGGAGTTTTTGTCACAGAAAAGCTGGAGATTTTTTTCCTGCTCCATGTTTGTACTGGCCTCCGGAAAGTCCTCAATGAAACTGTACGTGGAAATGATGTCTCATGGATTTACGGCTTGTCCAGGCGACAAATGAGCCGAGCACTCCGATGAACGGTTCACATGCTCTAAGCCAGCCCACTCTGGTGCACATGACGAAGGCTGTAGTTAGCTAAAACATTCCAGACCTTTATCCTTCGGAAGCCGAGGTGGCTATGAGACGTAAATTGTCCAGAAACAATGAAGTTCCAAGTCCGGACTAGTTCACCTCAAAGCTTTTCAAATATGGTGATGGTACACTACTTTCTAAACTGGCCACTCCACTCCTCAGTCAAACATGTGGTAGCAGAGAAGTGCCCTGTGAATGCCGCTCAGCAAGGTTCATCCAAGCTACAAAAAGGGTGCCAGGGTATCATATGAAAACCACAGAGGTATCTTTGCCACTGTCGCATCCAGGATACACATAGGTCTGTTAACGCTGTGGCTTCTGAAACATAAAAAAACCGCATAAGGGAAGAAATGGAAATCCCCCATCTGATCGCAGAAAAACACTTGGACGTCGGCACTCCTTCTCTCGGCCAACAGTGGTTGTATTTTTAAACCTAAAGGCTGATTGTGACTCGGTTATCCGACACATCCTCTGGGGCTGTCTCTTTCAGAGACTTCTGGTGAAATATGAAAATTTGCTGAAATCCTTCTATGCCCACTGTGAATGCAGAGTGAGCACGTACGGATATATACTTTGAGCGTACTCTAAGCCAGCTATCCGATCTCCCATTTCCTTTTCAACTTTAAGATGGACGGTATCGTGGAAGAAGCGCACACAGGTTCTCAGGACCTCATAGTCGTGCTTCTAACGGGCAGTAAACTGAATGTGCGAACAACACTGCTTCACTCACTTGTTCTATGATGAACACAGGGCTGAAGGGATGGGATGATATGGCTGGTCTCTGTGGTACATACCTTGCATCTCCAAATTTTAAAGTGTTGTTACAAGATCAGGTTGGCACTGAACATGTCCTCGTTGTTGCTGACAAACTGCTGGGGAATTTCGATCGATTTCTCCTACTTGAATAGTGTCACCTAGTCCACCTGCAACATTGCTGACGAGGTGTCCACGAGAATAGCGAAATCAAATAGTGCTTTCGCCATTCTCCGCTGCTTGTGATGTCACAATAGCGTCCGTTTGTTGGTTAAAAGCGGAGTTCGCGGTGCTTGTGCGCGTTCAATCTGGATTTATGAATCTTAGGCCTGTTCCATTTGTACTGGAGATACGCATCAACCCAGGGCGTTTGATCACTGATGCCTTCGCCAGTTAGCCTGTACCAAAGTGGCTGACTTTTTGACAACGCGACACTCCGTCGTCATGTGTTTAACAAGTCTGTAATTTCGCGACCGGTTACCGAGACAGTGAAAATACGTTGTCTTCACTTGTTGGGTCATGTACTCTATACACCAATGGGGAGATTGTACTGTCACGCATTATTTAGCGTGAATTCTGATGGTTGGAAGAAATTGCGAGGTGGCCAAGCAATGAGGTGGTCACGGGCTACGAAAGCCTTGACTATCCTGCTGAGCAGGGTTGGTAGGTTCGATCTAACTAATTAGAGAGTTCGCGACCGACCACATCGCTGATTGGAAGCACTGTCTGATATGGCATTGTGCCGCACTTAGTTGGTAGCCCGTATCTGCAAACTTGTTGATTCCTCTGCTTCATGAAACTTGTTTGTTTTCGTCTGTTTATTTTTCCTCCTCTATTTTATTCGTATTTTACTGTATTTACTGTTCTGCAACTTAGTGGACCATTGTCAGAATCAACGGCAGACCGAGCCATCGGACTCACAGCTGAAGTGTTAGTGATGACGATGCGTTCCTCGTTCTCCGTACGCATATAGTACGATAATCTACTGACAAAGCCATGCACATAGGCACCTCGTGTAACCAGCTCGGACACCGAAAATTCAACTGGTCAACAAGCTACCAATCGTACGGTTTTCAACTTTCACACCCTCAGAATACTGACGATCAACTGTTATCATTGTGGTTAATCATAAACTAAAGTTGGTTGGGGCTAGAACACAATACACGCTTCACGTTAGTGGCAACGTAAACTTCATTAAAGATTGGTCTGCAAGACTGCACCTTCACTTCTTAACCACATGCAAAAGTCTAGTCGAACTGACGAACATAACTGAACAACCACATCTAACGAGCACCGTTCAAAATACCTCACGGTCCACGGAGACAAACATGTTGATGAAATCCACAAAGAAGGCACACAGCTGCTGGTTACTTTCACGACACTTCTCCAAGATCTGTCTAGCAGCGAACACCATGTCGATTGTACTGCGACTCGTTCGGACTCCATCTTGCTCTTAAGAAACATTGGCTTCCAAAATTCTCGCGCTTAGTCAGTTTGGTAGAGCTCATACTAGAACCTTCCCAGTGAAGCTCAGCTGACCAGTGTTCCGATGAATGTCGGTGCCTTTTTTGTTAAACTTACCCCTAAACAGAAGTACAATTTTTGCGTCTGGACTACTTCTGGAACTTTCCTTTTTCTCAGACGGAACCAACCGGCTAAAGCAGCGAACGTTAAAAAATGGACCGGCATACTTTAAAAGTTCCTATGGCAACTCATCTTCACCTAAAGCCTTTCCGTTTTGCAGCTGGCTAATAGTCCTTTGCATTTCCTTTAAAAACCAGGGAGATGAATGAAAACTGTTTGATATCTTACTGTTGGGGGGTTATTCATGGTCACTCTGTGAGCCATCAAGGTGACTGCGCCAGTATATTATAAGGTACCCTAATTGTGTTAAAAAAACTCCAGCAGCAGACGGAATGAATAAACCATAAACCGTCCTAACGGAAGCATAAAACCATTTTTGCTGTCGGCGGTCACCTTAACCCTTCAGTAACCTATCCTGCTTTCTTCACCAGTTGTCCTTGGTCCCGTGAATTTGCCCAACTAGGTAAGGGCCAACACCTCCGAATATGGCTTCTTCACCTTCATTGTTCGAATCTATTGTGGAAACAAAGGATACTTCATTCTTTTCTCGTGTCGGGCTCGAGATAATTGCAACGGTGTCACCAAATCAGTCCGGATGCTTCTAGTGCTTCCCTCTCACTGTCTCGGTGGATGCTGCGGCAGTACGTTACCTCAGGTGTCACCACATGAATCGAAATGTGACAGCGTCTTCGAAACGAAGGGCAGGCATATTTCAAAACATCTTACTCGCCGCTATTTTCCAGCCCTTTAATAAAAATTGTAAGCCACTGTCCGGATGATCTATAGCAAAGGGGTTAGCAAACGTCAATAATTAACTTAGTCCTATGATCTTTACCACATTTAGTCTAACGCAACATTTACATGACAAGTCCTTCACAGATGTTGCGTGCAATCATGGCGCAAATGACGAAAACCGATTCAGGTGTGAGTTCAAATCGTTGCATTGCTCGTATTCAACTGAAGTCAGGTGTTCGTGATAGGCAACTCGTGAGTGGCACATAGATGTGGCAACCGATCAACGCAGATTTGAACTGTACCAATGCGGTGGAATTCGAGGACTCCAGGTCAGGCTATGGAGTCGCGCGTAACTCGTGCTCTAAAGCCACCCAGAGCAGACAGTCGATCATTCACCGGTGCCAAGTAGATTGTTGGGGGCAGTTCATCACAGAACTGATCTTCTGCATAACCGTCGTTACAATTTTTTGGACCATCAATTTCAGTAAGTATGGTAGACTCACTTCGACTAGGTTGTAGCTTGATGCGCCTGGGTCGAGGGCTGATGTCGTGTGTTAGACCCGGAAACTGGTGTGGTCAACGACTGCGAAACAAACACAGTGCGTCTGTACACATCCTGCTGAATAACATAACCAAAAATGTGTAACTAATGTATGCTTCTTGTAGTTTGCCCTGGTTTACAAGGTGTGTCTCATTCAAGGCTAGAAGTCCTTAACGAAGTCGCTTAGTCCCATCGCGACCCGCTTGGTACGACGCTTCGGTCATCTCGTGTTACTTCAATCAATCAGCGCAATTACATCCCTTATCAGAACAAGCAGCCTCCTGTGTCCAGGGATTGACAAGAGATATGCCAGTGTGAGTCCTTGACCTAATAATTTTACCTACATGACAAAAGAGAGACGAGGTTTTCTCAGCGAATGCTACCCGGAGCTAATGACTCATAAATCTAACTCACTTGGCAATGAGACACTTGCCTAGCCCGTGGCATAAGTAACAGAAGAGTGCTGTCCGATTCTGATCACTACCGTACGCAATGGATGTATTCGAGGCCAGACCAGGCTTCCGATCGTACAGAATAATACACCGACAGTCACGGACAACTGTTGAGCGATCAGAGTGTTGTTTGTTCAAAGCTACTCGTCCTAACCTCCTTCTTCTTCGACTCAAAACACAACAATGTTGTAATTATAAGTCTAGCTCGATCGTATGCTCATATGATCGTGCCTCAATATCTTGGCACTCCTATGCAGTCAGCAGTGTGGCATACAAGCCTGTGAACGTAACTACCGTTCTTCTACCCGTTCGTTTTTGGCGTGTGTGATATAGTTGTACTTTGAAGGAACAAAGTCAGATTATCAGATTATCAATTCAGTGTAGCAGAATGGACCCAACTTATTAGCTGTGGTCACAAAGTTAATGGGGGTATCACATTTAAGCCGATCTACAACGCTGCCGGTGTTCATACCTGAGGTGTGAAATGTATTGTCAATGGCGTTGTGGAAACTGTCGGAATCCAGCTGTGAAAACCCAATCTGCGACATCATTCATGTAGTGGTCTACTCAACCAAATCTCAATAGACCAGGTGTATACCGATACCTGTGGAATATAATGAGAGTAGACGGATGCAAAACTGCAGTTACGAATAAAATACGGAGGTCGTACTGACAATAAGGGAGCGACCGACAGACAAGTGGAAGTCCTTCGGGTTGACGGATTATTACATAAAAATGACATTACTGGATTGTGAAGTCAGACGACGTAGAGTAAGTGATTTCACACGCAACGCCAGGAGCAAACCTAGAAAGTAGCCAGATTCACGGAGCCAAAAATTTCAATGCACACTTAATATAGCATCATACGTTTCAGCAAAAGTGGTACGACATATATGGGAACCACATCTACTGCCTATGGATGTCGCGAACGTGCCATACAAACTTGGTCTGGATACTGAAATCCGTAAGATATTTTCTAGATTCCTCCTGATATCCACATCAATGCGGATAAATAGGATAGCTACGGGGACTTGTCTTACGTCGTCACTAGTCTGCCAACAGCTCTGTTCGTGGACCGTAAGTTAAGAGCTCGTGCATGAAGGGCTAACGCTGCCTACAGACGTCTTGAAAGACGCGTTTGTGAAAACGACAGCTCACAGATTATCACTGGACTTCTTGTCTGTCGTTCAGCTGATTTAATTGGATATATTCACGGAATATATGGCATCTGAGCCGCTTCCATCTGCACCGTGTCGAGTTGCTGGAAGATGCGTACGCAATGATGTAACCTTGAACCGGACCGTGTGGAGCAATGTGATCTACATGGACTTCCGGAGGCTCAGTGTGTGACGGTGGATCTGCGGCGGATTCGAATGCACAGTACGTAAAGAAACTATGGGTGCCATATTCAGTGGTGAGTGGCCACTTGGCGTTGCAACAAGTGTGACCTCGATTTCGCTGACCGTCTCACTTTGGTAGGTCATCAATGGATTCATAGCGCACCGTCAGTTGACAGACAGTAAGTTTTGCGCAAATGGTCAAAGTCGATTGTATGTGGTTTCGTTCGTATTATCCACCGACACCGTCTTTCATCAAATCACAGCTCTGTTTCTCGGTAGTCTGGGCTTTGTTGGAATTTCAATATTTCCTCTCTTCAGTTCTGTTGGTGCACTATTCGTTGAAGGTTGCACTCGGTTCGCAGTCTAAGTTCGAATTTTTTCTTCTCAATCTTTTCAGGAATTGGTTAATATAATCCGGTGTACTGAAATCGTATTTACGTTATATTTCCAACATCTTTCATCCCAGTTTAGATTTTGCCGCTGGAGTTCGGTTGTATCTTGCTTAAGAAATAATCGCCTAAATTTCAAATTTACCTGCTACAAACTGGCTAACCATCATTGGCTGGCAGGATCACAGATGTCTCTATTTATACGTCTCTGTTTTTACTTACGGTGGGCGAGCTAAGCCACAAGTGATGCACGATGTATCACTTGTGGTGATGGCTATTAGAAGGTACTGTTTGCATTCGGCCCTTGTGACAATCTAATCCGGAAGCCGATACTGTCGGCGACGTATTCTATACAGATTGGGTAGACCATGTTAAGAAAATTATACGATACACTGTCTGATTTGCATGGGATAATAATTCACTACACACCCTGCACCAGTTTTCCACAGACTGAACCATCCACTCATTATGGCATTGTGGAAATTTATATCAATGTCAAGCTGCCCATTTTGTGAAACTCAAAACTCTATTCAAAGTTCTTCTCGTCCTTACCCCGGTAACCTGATTTGGGATAAACTGGTAACACATAAATGTTCATCTGAAATGCACTAACCACAGCTCCTTGGGATCAGCAGTCTCGATTTTCTTCGTGGAATATTTCTCAGTACGTTTTCTCGACTGGCGAAGGTTTTGCCACTTCCCGCAAGACTGTGTAAGGCTCTTCCGGCACGACTTCAATGAAATTTTGTTGTGTTTTTCAAGTTTGACAGATTGGATTGTAGTTTGCAAGTTCGCAACGTACAACAGGCAGTGTGAAATTTTGAAACCACGCTGCTGTGATAATCCTACACCCCAAAACCAACAAGCTATCTAGCTTGTTCATGATGAAAATAGCAAGTCTTCGTTCAAGTGATGCAATACAACTGATTCTTTTCAGAATTTCCTACAACTTGATTCATCTGATAAACCGGTTGCCCCAGACGTAGTCGTGTTGCCAATGTGCCATTTACAACCGCACCTCCGTAAATGGTATTTAGATTTGTTTCGCAGTCGTTCTGGACTATTGATGATCTGTCAGTTTCGATGCTAGCCTATTTATTTACTCTGGTGTCCCGTTGAATCTGGCCCCAACTTACATTGATGAGACGAGTCATAACGTGGACTAAACAAATTTGAGAATGTCTGTTCATTAGTTCCACATACAGTTTCCATGAAGATGGAATCTTACTTTATCTTCTCCAGCAGGGAAGGCAGCTCTACTTCACATACGCTCACGATGTTTTAGGCCTCTGATCTTCTACCAAAAGCTGACCCACTTTCGGGACCGCTTTGAGCTGATGCCTTTTCAAGGACGGTGTGAACTTGACTATGATTATGAACAGATTATGATGTCTGCGACTGCGACTTATTAGACAAGTGGCTTAAATGCGTTTGTATCTTGTTGACAAAAGATGTTGGGCGGTCTGGTTCACATTTTGTGTAAAAGTTCAGACTTGTTATATTTTCTTGAACCTGGCTCTTTGGAATTAGATCATAACAACTCATTCACAAGACACTATGTAGGTTACGTCATTCACTGCAAGTTAATATGGGAAACGCTAACATTTACTAACAGTCTGTGTATTTAACTAGGTCTTACGGCTAGTAAATTTTGAAAATCTGTGAATACGAGAATTGTGATCAACTGTCAGCAACTCAGAATTCAAAATGTTCAACCCCCGATTACTCATGATAATGTGCACAAGTAGCAAACCGATTTCACATTTGCAAAGCTCGTGTTGTTTCATTCATTCAATGTTTTATGCTTCTTAGTGACATAACACGCCAGTCGGGAAGTGTAAATGAATCGCAGTTAGCAATCGATCAAACACTGTGCGGCAAGTTGGCTGCGCGGTACGCGTAGGAGTTAAACATTTGCACGTTTGGTTCAACCCAAAACGCACGTGCATACAGTGTATGATCTGGAGGGTGTGAATAATCGGTGATTCAAAACATGCACACAATATCCTATGGTCTAGAACGAACAGTGCTAGTAATTTTGGGTCCGCAACAGTGGTTCTGAAGAAAACACAATCTACAGGGCAGCCACTCTGTGATGGATGACCAAATCGGAGGCAAGATTAGTCCAACAGTCGATGAAATATTTATATACATTCTTGAAATATGGCCAAATCCCTTAGCGGATGAGGTGCAGACAACACGGGCGACCGGACAAACCATCAGACAACAAGATCGGACCAACGGAGGAGAAATGACAAGCGAGAACCCCCCCCTACAGAAGGCTCCGGCCACACACAAATCAGGCAGAAATGTGCACGACGTATGGGCGAACACCTGTGGTGTGTTGTGGACGGGAATTCCGGTTCACAAACGCCAACACGCGCGTGACGTGTGAAGGTGCTAGTTGAACTGTAGAGAACGCAGTTTATTGAACGAGTTTTTGCCAGAAATGGTCACGACGGGGAGGACATGTGAATCGGCTGGAAAGCATTGAGTGTATTCTTTATTCCGGTCCGGCCAACACAGATCATCCGTACCAAGTTCCTGGTGAACTTTTGCGTAGATGCTGGCAGAATGTGACAAGTGAGAGTATAAGAAGTTAGTGATGCTTACCGAGACATTGAAGTTAGATCAGATAAACTGGCCAGAATATTTCGTATGCATCAAGATGGATTAGTATCCACTCGGCGAGGACGCAATATGCCTGGATTTACTACGGCGGCTTAGTTGTGTAAAGAGTTCATACTTAATAACGCAGACTTCCTGAGAACGTCCTATTGGTCAGTTGACACTCCAGAGGTCTGTTATAAATTACGGCTTGGAATCAAAATTAAGGCGAACTTGAAAACATCTGATTGATCATACTTCAGATGATTGTATGTTGGACTTCAGCTGGCTATTAGCGCGCGCATTAAAACACAAATGACGAGTGATTAGTTGCATGTCGTCTATAGTCAGCGTGCGTCAGTTCGAAAATTCTGACATTATGATTAACGCATTTTGGGTGCACAGTGGGAGAGAGATATTTTGAGTGTATTTAGAAGCTGGTCTAATCTGAGTTAACACTGTAAAAGTTCACACTTATGATCCGTTGGTGAAAAGCTCGTATTGTTTAATTCGGAATGTATACTGTTAAGTTTATTTGAATGTGCCATCAGGACAGTTTGTAGGGTGTGAAAGTTGTTCTGGCGGAACAAGCTGCAGTGTGCCAAGATCGGCGTCCGGTTGTGTCCAGCCGTACACATGGTAACAAGCTGTCACAAAATACAATCCGATGGCCTTGTCACGATGCAATGTTTTCCTTTCCGATGTGCCTAACGAAGACAAAAGCTAACGTGGCAAAAAGCACAGTCATGCAACGGTTATGTAGCTGGGCAAAATGTAGTGTCGTCTGAATAGTCAACTGGTTCGTTGTACTGCTAGTTATCACTCTTATGTGAATGACTTAGTAATGTTTATTGTTGTTCTACCCAAATGATTATGGAAATCAATTTTCCACATACTTTTTATCAGAACAATCTGTTAATGCACTAGTTCTGTCTTTGTACCTAAAAGGGGCATATGCCTCAAACTAGTAGTTGTCTGTATGCATCCAGGTAGGTTAACGATTTGTCTTTGACGTGTTTACATTTTCCATGGACAGAAAGAGTTATGTCGATTTCACTTGTTGGCCAATGCATATATAAACAACTAGTAAGAACAAGAGAGAAATGGTAACAGACAAAGACGTGACAGAACCGCTGACAGTGAGAGCACTTAACAGTAAAATTAGACCTGTAACCGGTTGAACAATATATAATCGAATGGGGAAGGTTAGAAGCATATCACGCTTTGGGAAGCTTAGGATACACCAGCAATTTATTGATGAAAACAAACTATCATTCGGAATACTAAAGAAATGTATTACTGACGTTGAATACATATAAGCCATCTATCGAAGAGTTGCAAATAATCCGAACAACCTCCAGAGCACATTGATATCGAACAACGCACCAAATCGGTCAGTAAAAGACCAGTAAAAGACTAGAACAAAACGCAATGACGTTCGGTAAGACTAATCCTTTGTTACATACTGGCTGAACCGAATCAAAACGACAACCGGAAATTGAAAAATCACAATTTTTGAACATCTCAAATTTTGACATCAATGTTTGAACCCAAAAGTTTATATAACCCCTATTTTTTTTCAAGCTTTATCACAAAGTTTAGCGTTCTGCTTACTTCACTGCATTTCACACTACCCAGTTAACCGTTTCTCATTGAGAGTTCGTCTGGTAAATTTGACTGTACCTGCATACTTCTTCTTCTGTAGTCCCCATGGATTTTATATTGGTTCGGCATCAACGTTCACAGTTTTTCAAGTTAATGAATTAGCTAAGTTTCATATAAATCGCTATGAATACGACAGTTATGCTGTTGAAACCACACAACTTCACCGCAGTATAGTCTCACAAGTACAAGCAAGTGAGTTTAAAATGTTTGGAAGAATGGTTGAGCATTCTTCTTTCCATGCAAAAAAATGGTCGCAAGTAACATATAATAACACTGTCTGGATATATTTTACGCCATTGCTTCATGGAGTGGGTTGTCTTCTTCTCAAGAAAGAGCATCTCTCATGGTAGGTGAATTTGGTGGACTCTCCAGTAAGGAACTACCTCATTCTAATTATTGCATTTGAAGAAAAGAACCATCTAACACCTCGAGTCAGACCAAAATCCAGGCACGCGTCTGCAAAATCTTCCCTGTTTCAAACCGTTTATGGACCACGCCTACACAACATTGAGTGTAGCCTGTCTAACTGTTCTTTGTCTCATATTGTGTAACCGCAGTTCTTCTGAAGTTGCAGCGATTTTTACAAGGGGATAATTGGTGTACAACTAATTCAGGTTAAAACCTCTGACGATTCGATAACCTCAAACTGGTAGATCCACCACTTGCAATTTGACGTCGTCCATTACTAAAGACAGCTCGAAATCAGGCCACCAAATTGGTTGTTTACAATCGAAACAGGAAGTTGTTAATATTGAGTGAAGTTATGGTCATCCGAGTTTTTTAGCAGGACCTGTGTGCATAAAAAATTTGGGACAATCCAACAGATTTCTGTCATTCACTGCATGAAGCTTTGTAATGCTTCATAGTAATTGGTGTGATTATTTGTGTCCATTCACTGGTTGTCTATACCGAGTGGCTGTTAGTTCCAAAACAGTCCACCGATCAGGGTGAGTGACTCCACGGTTGAAGGTGTGAGAGCACATGCATAAACACACCGTAGACATTCAAACTGAGAACTAATACCTTGATGTGCATGCCATCCCATTGTGTCCAGGGAAGCATGACCAAATGACGTAGTGGGATCACCGGATATAGTGTTTGCATTTACTTCAACCGCCTCCGTGAGTCCGCAAGGTACGTAATGGAACGTAGAGTAGCAGCTCTATGCATTCCACTAGACGGATTTGCGATCACATAGTGTCTACTCTGTTGTTGATTGAAGGCTGGTAACGGGTGATTAACCAGTGCATGCTGGTGAACATCTTGCGTAGAGTGTTCCGGAAAAACATTATTTTAACCTGCTTTATTATGTCTAACCAGTGATGGTCTATACCAGTTTTATTTCAGTTCTTATTCCGGGGAGATTGTGTGCTGTTCGCTATTTTGAAGTGGATGATACAGAATCCAAAAGGAGAAGCCAAATCTTGTAGAACTTAAGAGAATGGGAGAATTATGTTTGGTTAGGAAAACGTTTCCTCTGGCTTTATTCCAATGAGGACAAAGCGTTTGACAGATTTCCGTTCGGTGGTTAATTAGACGGTCTGTAGGTTTCACATCTGCAGCTACTGAAAATAAACAGAGTTTTAGTTTTGACGAGTGTGTTATGGAGAGTTCAATATCGCGATTATGAGCAAAGGCGACAAACTCACAGAACCGACAGCTTATGAATGCAAACTAACACACAACTAAAAACAACTCCTGAGGAAGGCCACCGGAGGTGGTTGAAACGTAGAGTGTTACAACTTGCTTGTAACGTTCAGTTATTCACAATCTATTCATCAGTAACGTAAATTTTATTTTTAACGCAACGTATTTGAATAGACAGTGACATTGTGAAAACTCAACCTGTTTATCTGATTTTCTTTCGACAGAAGAAGCTCATGAAAAAACTGCAGAAGATTGTGGGAATACACCAGTGCGAAATTTACGTAGCTTGAGCAATCTTATCGAGGGAAGTGATCCGTTGGATCATGTAGTGAGTCCCAGACGACGATGAGTTTTGTGAGTAATTCAGTTCATGCGTAATCTAGTGATTCAGCTGATACAATGTGTACCGCTTACGCAAAAGGAATTCCTTCTTCTGATTGAAATTTTGTTACCGTACAGAGCTGTCGCAGCTGTGTACCCTCCAAACTTTCAATGAATCAGGAACGCATAAGATATTTGGTCTGTGTGAACATTCAAATCAAAATTTCATTCCTGACTTCATACACATATTCATTTAACAGCACAGCTACCACGTGGCGCAGCACTATCATATTACAGTGTCCCCCATACCATGGTGATCCGTCCTAGTTGCATTTTGGTTCCGCCAATCTTTGTTCAATTCCTGGTCTAGTTATCACGAGTGGGTAAGACTTGACTGATGGCTACTTTGGACAGTCCATAGTGCGCGGCTAGAGAAAAAGAAAGCTACAACAATTAACCTCAGGAAACTGCATCATCAGTGTGCTGAACCAGAGAAGATTTATTTGGAAAGTTCATGCATCTGAATTGAAGGAAAAAATAGAGCTGAAGAAATTAACTCTTGGGGGTAACGGAATTCGAAGTAGATGAAGATGACATTTGTTAATCGAAGTGAGTAATTTGGAGTTTATTCAAAAGTATCGCAGTGATCGCATGAAAATGCTCAGTAACCACAGCTTTACCCTAGCGATAACGAAATGAACTAACAAGATAGGTTCATTTTTATTAATGAAGTGTCAGTGAATTCATGTAGGCTGATGTTCATTCATGTTGCTGCTGTGCGGCCGCACGTGTGCAAAGAATTTCTTTCTTCGTCTCACATGTACACCTTATCATTTGAAAATTAATCATAGTCGTCTGTCGTTTTGGCTTGCTTCTCGACTTTAAGTTGCACGATATACTGTCCAACTAAATTCGCAACAGCCCAGGGTAACACGCGCATCCTTATTAAGAATGACAGTCTGTCTGTCCGACTTTTAACGCTTCTCCATCGACCACTGATTACGCTGGATTAATTGAAGTTCACATATAAGTAACATGATTAGATCAGTTTCTCCAATTTCACTGTGAAATAGATCAATAAGCTTAACGTTACAGCAAAGTTGTTTTGCCTTCACCGAACAACTGAGACCGAAACCAACAAGGTTCAGTAAGGGTAGTCAGTACCACTTGCGGAAGTCAAGAGAGTATGCGTTATTACAATGTCAATATATATTTCGATAACTGTGAACAGATAATGCGAGTGATCGACAATTTCTGTCAACAAACTCGGTGACAGAATTCCATGAGACATGTGTGGTCAGCCAAACTGAACGGATTCAAAGATCCTTGTAGTGTGAAAAGGGTAAGTTGATCACACGCTCTCCCGTGTTTATCAAAACATGTCGTACAGTTTCCGAATTTGCCAGTTAAATTCTGATGTCTCGTGAGTAGAGGTTCTACAAACCTTACACTCTATGTAATAATTCGTTTAAAACTTCGTGCTCTCAATTTCGGGCAGTGCCATCTTATATTACCCCACCATATTGTGTAAGCCATCAAGTTATGCACGTATTTTGATTGAATCTTATATAGCGATAAAGACCTAAATATCGCTTGGTCAAATGCAATATTAAAAAAGTACAATATAAACCCGGTTGCCACAGCTACTTTCTAAGACCATTAGAGTATCTTTCGGTCCCCCTAGAGTTTTGCTTACTGTGCATGTACTGTACAACCGTCTGACACACTGAAATTGCAAAACATGCCTCACCTAACTCATTCACGCAAAAAGCAACTTAATGAACACTTAAATGCACCTTTAGTATGCATGTCAGCGTTTTCATATTTCGATACTGCCTCAACGAACGTGAATGTTTGTCGGCTTTACCAAATACACTTGACGATTGCAATTTTCTCAAAATCTGGTTCACTTGGGGTCAGTCTTCTCTTCTATCGAAAACTGTTGGGTATATAGCAGTTGAGATTTGATGGTTTGTCAACCATAGCTTTCTAAAAATAGGTCTTTGGGAATGACACACGGGAATACTCGCGTGTTTGTGTTTTCTGAACATTTCCTGAAAGGGCTCACAAATTGATGACAAATCTAATACACACGATAATCCCCTGATCATTCATTAGCGCACTGCCAGGAGTAAACAATATACCGCTGTTCAGTTACTTCTCACTTAGCCTATTTTGATACGCTTCAAGGAATTGAGTAGGCACAAACCAAGCTGTTTTTCAATATGCAGGAAACTGACAGATCGACAAGGATACCGAGGGTGACAGAACAGTCTACTTGCAGTGTTTTACCATACTCAAAGGGCCGTACTTCTTGTTGCGTCAAATACGGTGCTTTGTTTGATTCACTTGATACCGCAATGCGTCTGCCGGATGTATCCAACAGGCGTAGTCATCTCTGCTCATGCGGATCCATCATTACATTTTTTTCAAGTGTTAAAATGACCACTTTCTTCATTGTGTAACGAAGACCATTGAGCAATTGGTCAGTTATTTAGAGGAGACCCAACTGCGAAGAATTTGGATTTTGACTAGATTCTAACCAGCGACAGAGAAAGCATATCCTACTAGCTGAAATGGGTTTGCTGTATTTGTCGTCAGTTAGAATCCGGCCAAATTTCAAACTTCTCGCAATCGAGCCTCCTCCAGACTTACCAGATCTGCCACAATACTTATGAATAATGCAATAATGCGTTTATACGAATAGACACAACTACCGCCCTCTTCCAGTTACTGTGCAAGGCATTCTTTGTCACACTGTGGACTGGGTCACGTGGTCTTCATGTTCGGCTGGTAGGCTATGCAAGCTCGCCGTGCGTCTGTTTGACGTCCAACACGTGGATTTTGTTCGACTGAACGGTTGTTTAGTCCGATAAGACAGTGTAAATATTCTCTCAGTCTTGTATTCGTTGGAGAGAATCACTAAACGTGATGGGGCATGCCGATTTCAGAGCACATCAATATGTACATTTAATTAGCTTGTTGGAGCTAAACATCCGCTTTGAATCAACAACAAATATGAAAACAAAAACTTAACTCGGTCACATACCAATGAGGAGCTAAAATTTCTTGTCACCCCTGTGCATATGTGGTGTTTTTCTAGCCGAAAACAGACACCATACCCGCTTGCGTCAGTCGGTCTTATCAAGCATGTCTGAACACACCATGGCAACTAGTTGATCAGCCAGATATCCTCAAACTATGAACGTTCGTTACAATGCTAATGAGATTTCGGCAAGAAATCTTTCAGTATGGTTGACAGTGACAGCAAACGCCACCCAGAAGGAATGATTACATGTATCAACAATTAATTAGCAACTAATCCAAATTGCAATTGGTAAGTGCAATAAAAAGCAACGGTTTCGAGAGACTAAGGACAGTTTGGTGCGTGAAAACGCAATTCGAAATTCCTGACGCTAGTTACAGAAATCAGAATCTGGGCGGTGACCATACTTCAGTAAGAAGCGCGGGATTCCGTGCATCTGTCTGTTATGTGAATTTCCTCTTGGAATCGGCAATTAGGTCTCAGGAGAAGACAATCATGTTAGCAACGAGTGGAAGTGGATAAATACCACGTCTTGACTTGACTAGCAAAAGTAGGAACGGCGACCTTGGCATGTCGGTGCGTCTGTCATTTACCTGACAGGCAAATTACCTGTCTGACTGAGCAGCATGGTACAAACAACCCTTTAAGTTTCAAGTTGAACATCACTCCTGTTTGATCACAGGCTTCTCATTCGGATTTGTATTCCAGCTAACATCCCTCTAAAACGGAACTAGGCCGGTGTTTCGTTTCGGGTAAAGTTTACCAACAGCTTATACCCTTGATACGGATGGACCAGAACTCCGACCATCCCTTCCTGAGGCAACCGTGTTGATCGCTGTTTCGTCGACCTCTTAGGGGGCACAAACGAATCACCGTATCTGAATATCCAACCACTTTGTTTTGTAGGTAATGATCAGTGAAACTGGTTGAGCGTTTAGTTTGGGCCACTCGATCGTGTCTACTGTGAGGTCAGCAGCGCAATGGTCGACAGAATTGTCTCATTAAAACCTAGCCGAATGGTGACTAGAAACAGACAGGAACGGAAACACATTAGAAACAGAGCAACTGGAAAGTCAATCTCATCATAAAGACCGCGATCATCTATGAGCGAAACCCAAATTACAACCAATCATATCCCCGATTACTCACCAGTAACTCTTCAGGAACAGCAGGTTGATCGAGGTGGTGGTTGTATTCAACCCAAGTCCGAATATGTTCAGCTACATCTGGTAAAACACCCGAACGCCACTGTTACTGCTGTTGTTTTTGTTGTCGTTGTTGGTTGTGGTGGTCACTTTATGCTAACCGGAGTGATCAATGAGACCAGTTCCACGCACGTGCAAGTCGTCATTCCAAGTAACCTCTGATTAACAGGCCAACAACCGAGCGGGTGACAGTCTGACGATGGCGGAGGGATTAGTGATTGATGCTAGCCAAGGGACTGACGAGGAGTCAACGACCGACCGAGAGCTTCACTTAATGTAAGTTAACCGACGGACCATAGCACCGCTGCTCGGTAGATACCTTCAGAACTTATTAAAAACTAGACTTTGTCACATCGAATCCGTTCAATTCCTAAGGCTCTTTCTATCTCGCTGCTATCCACGAACATTGCGATGCCTATTGCTGTTGGCATCGCACTAACCCACCCACCCCCCAATTATGTCTACTACCCAAGACCTTGCCGGTCGATGGCAAGCAAAGTGAAGTAGTTTTCAGTAGTCCACTTTCTTGCCATATTCATATCAATTTCAATCCGCAACGAAGAGTCAGTTTGCGTTTTTACTTTACGAGGGAGCCAGTCGGATGCTATCTGTATCTTCGGATTTACCGTGCCGCACGTATTTTATATATATAGGCAGCCTATTGCCATAACTGTCAACTGCTCCGTGTTTAAGAAGCAAGTTATCTTGTTCAGCCTACTTGTACAGAATAGTCTTTTACATAGTTGTCGACACATTATTAGGAACATGCTTCGATTTCCTTTGTGATATTAGTGGTCAACCCAAATGTTCGTCCCTCACCAATTTTCCCTACGGAACGTTCAGCTTATTTGTGCACACTATCACACTAGCAATAAATTGATGGTAATGTTGTGGTCAGCATGATTAATAAATTATGGAACAGGAGTAAACGGAACGAAAATATGAAGGAACTATTGGGAGAGACAAGGAAGCAAGGAGCACACTATCAAAATTAAGCTGAATCGCATTAACATATGGAGGTAGATCACTCGGTACCCGTTCTGGTTGTGTTAGTCGCTTAGCATTGACCGAGCTAGTTACAAACTCATGGTCTGTTTTCTTCACAGATTTTCTGATCAAAATTTATTCCAGCTAGCATCATTCTGAAGGATCCAGTGATCAGTTGGCATGGCCTAACCACTGTAAACAGTAAGGATTGAAGAGGTCATTAATCGGATTATATAAATTAGACAAACTCTTAAGTATTCCACTCGTCGGACGGACCCGATCAGTCAGTTGATGCATTACCAAAGATATAAGTTTAAGAAGTCTGTATTCGGATAGTTTCAAACTTTTCATGCAGATAACTGAAGCTTGACTTCAACGATTTACTTATTTCAGCTAGTATGCACAAAACACCAGGTTCCGTTGAGTTGGTCCAAATACACAGGTGGGCAATTGATACGATTTTATTGACAAGGACACGTGCACAGAACTATTCAACTTGGTAGGTGAAGTGTCTAAAAAGCCTCATTTAGGTGATCTGTTCAGAAAGCCTCCAGTATGCACTACGAATTTCGCATCAGTATGCAAAAAATATTTAGAAGATTTCGGACATCATTGGAAACTTGATGAAAATGACAAAACTAATGTCGCTAACCGCGTGCTAATCAGCCTTGCTTTAGTTGTCATTATTTAGAACAGTGTGTACGAAATGGTTGACTTTGTAGCCCGACTGGTACTACAAAGAGAAAAATAGTGAACCGCATAGTTTCTACCATAAGGAGACTTTTACGCATTCTATGGAACTGGAATATCTAAGTTATCTAGTTGATAACTACAGTAACATTCAATTGCAGTAATACGTTACATTAGAAAACCACTGTCACGCATCTTAAGCAGAACCAAGTCCCATTGTTCACATCAACGCTGCAAGCTTTACTTTGCTCATTAATTCATCACGACATACAACCTCGCTCAAAAGAAACAGTTGCATAGTGAGTACGAATGTTGGAGACACCAGTATTATTCATTGTGGGTGATCGCCTTACAACACTCGCTAAAACTTACTTTGTCCATCATAATCAGGTGATCAGTTATTTGTGTGTTCTATTGTCCGTGCGACAATAAACTCGTACGACTCAAACGGGACAAATGTGAAATATCTCTTTTGCTATATTGCTTCCAGTATTTCTAACAAAATTACGATAAGTCAGTTAGTGAACATTTGTCGGTCAAATGGAATGGTTCTTGTGTCAAAGGTTTCAGTGTAATCACTGGACAGTTTTGTGTCGTAACGTCGTGGAAATGTCATATTAAAAAGGGCAGATACTCATAATACTTAACCGACTGTAAAAAAAGTTGATAATTTATGCTCCCACCGTTGTGTTCTTACCATTTTCGATTGCTAATATTCCAGAATTTCAGTGAAACTCCGAATTGTTAATCATATCGCGTGTGTCTGTTTGTGTCATCTAGTTGTCAACTATACTGGTCAGACACGTTAGTTTTTTCTCACATAGTTGTTCAGGATTCACCTGTAGTAACATTCGCTTTGCAAAAAGAGATGATAAGCTGCTTTACACATTACTCAGCCGGAAGACGGAAACCCGACACATTTGTTTGCCGCTCATGTCGTTGATGTTGAATGCCACAAGATGAAAACCGCAGAATTTCGACAATTTCATCACACCAAAACCCACCTACCCTACCACAGGATATAAAGTCGTGCTCTTCTCAAGTTATTCTTCCTACCGATCACAGGGTCGTCTCAAATATGACAGCTGTGTCCAAGGTTTAACTGAAAGTTCAACTGATTTCCCAACGACGGGCATGAAATGAAATTGTAAGACACTGCACGGCATTTCGCAGTATTCCATCTGCTTTCAACTTTACCCGGTGAAGAGATTGAGATTGCTTGAAGATTTACGAGCGAATATTGACGGCTCACCTTCAAAGAATGCAAGTACCTGTTCAAGTCTGAAAAGCTTAAATAATAAAGCTGAAAAAACGAAACGTCAAAGATCATCTATTGCTTCACACGCTCTGTTGTGTTGTGAAGCCTGTTATAAGTGGCCTCGAATAAAGCTTTCTGGTAACAAATATGCTAGTTATGGTAAGTCATCAGCGCATGCCTTTGGGTGGCCGGGATTTGAACTCTGGCCAGGTTTTCATGGGGCAACCGTGTTGATTATTGCGCCTTTTCCCTCATGTTAAGTAAGATCGGATTATTTTATCTAGACCCTCTACCAGATTCACTTGTGAGTAATGTCTAGATTTTCCGGTCGGTATGAGACGAGGTAGAGTACTTCTACTGTCAACTCCAATCAATGACTCAACAATTGGAACTTCTCAGCAGGTAGATAGCATGAAAATCATCGAACCTGCCAAGCGGTATTTTACCTACTGGTGAGTGGAAGAGGCTTTGGTTGATACGAATTAAACATCAGAGTTGAACTCTCAAATCTGAAGAGGAAGCGCACTGCTGATGACCTCTAACAATAGCGCAACCGAATCAAGCGCTTACATACAGAGTAAGTTGTTCGTAAATTCTATTCGAATGCAAAACGCTGCGATCAACCATGCTTCACACTACTTACCATGATAATAACAATAATGCTGCTGATTAGTAGTCGGGGGCTCGCTTAATTTCTAGTTGAGCATCACTCACACTTGATCGCAGCCTTTGCATTTGGATAGATTTTCCAACCAACCTCTTTCGCAAAGAAGTAGGTTTGATGAGTTCGGAGATTCCGATCTGTATAGGCAGTCCTAGTCCCGAAGTTGTCTATTGGCGTCAACGGACGACACCTGTCTCCTGTCGAGACGAGCAGACAACCTGATTAGTACTCACAAGTTAAAGTGGTTGAGCGTTCAGGTTTGATCAGTTGGTCACTTCCAGTGTGAGTTCAGTGGTGCAGTGGTCAAAACGGTTGCTTCATGAAAGCTTGACCGGAGTTCAAATTCCTACCGTAGCAAGGATATGCACTAGTGACGAGCTCTAACGAGAGCGAAACTCGAGTCTAGTGCTTATTTTCGAAAGAGGCTGGCTGGAAAGTCTATCTGAATGCGAATGCTGCGATCAACTGTGAATGTTGCTCAACTTGAAAATAATGCTGATAATAATGATGACACAATCTCAGTTCCTCTAGTCTTCTTGTGAACTTCGGGATTTAAAAAAGACAGTTGAAAAAGACCCGGAATTCGTTTTGATTCGAACCAGCAACACGCATTCTACCAGCTGAGTTACAAAGCCACATCGGAAGCTCAGGAATTCCACATTTAAACCTAGTTACCCGCACAACCAGCTCTCTGGCGTGGAATTGACTAGATGATCCAGAAGGTAGACTCTCCAGTCAAGGTTCCTTTATGGGTTTACACTGGAATCCACTTACGTCACCAATGAGTATTGTTTCTGTCGCTGGTTTCAATCCGGTCGAAGTCCAGAGTTTCCGCAATCTGGTATCTCCTAAAATGTCAGGTCTGCCCGACCACTTATCAGTAATACAACATCGGGTTTGTTACAGAAGTTTTTATCAGACAAAAGCTCCTCAGGTCCTGGTTCGTCCTATGCTTTTTGATCGTTCTCTGCTAAGCCAATGGCCCAGCACGAACGTACTAAACGAAACCGATTTATAAGCAGAATACAGGAATCAGAGTTCACCACTACCGTGAATGTTTTTCTGTACTACGAGGTAATCACTGATCAATTCATCTTTCTGATGCGAAGTTCAATAGCTGAGGAACCAGAGATAAAAGAGTCAGAGTCGCAAAATGTACTAACCGCTAATGGGAAAGATTTGAAAACTCAGGGTTAATCGGAAGCAATCTTCTTGATAAGAGCCGTATATCCTAACGAAGCAACCAGTAAGCATCAAGCCACTTCGATTGGTCGGCCCAGCTCGGTTGGCATGGTCGTGGACGGTGGTATGGTTCCAGTCAGTCAATCGGATTGCAGCCGTGCGGTCAAACGCCCATGCGGTATCTGGACTGTTTTCTCACGTTGTTTTCTGATGTCTCCTGTAACGTGATTTGTTTTGACGCTGTGACTGCCATATATAAGTGTAGCATTGGATTCACTCTGTCTGTTGGTCATTTAGAGTAATCGTTTCGCCCTATAAGTTTAGAGTCTCGGTGGCATAGTTTTGTCTTGCTCTCCCAATAAACAGCGTTACTGAGTCCCTTCTCATTTCTCGGTTGTTTGGTCAAGCGTCTGAGTTTGTACCAAAAAGGACAGTGGCGACGGGGATAGGATACGGACCCTTGCAGGGAAAACAAATGGGTTAGCAATTAAGTCACCTACCTAACTGTTCGGACAACTTTTCGGGGTCATATCTGATTATTAGACAAACATCGTGGTGCTGAGAGAAATTTGCACCATTGGACGCTCTTCTGCATGACCTACTGAATATTTCAATTTCTACGCAGACGCCATCTTTCACACACATGCACTCTGATTCACGCAAATTTGACTTGGGAATTGCCTCACCTCTTGACCTTAATTAGTAAGGGTTTTTTGTTGTATCCTATCTGGGTCACGCTAGTGTGCATGTCTGGGTTTTGGTCATGTTTGACTTGCCTGTAAAAGCAGTTGTTAAAAACAAACCTTAATTTCGCAGTATTGACCACATGGAATTTTTTCAAGAGTGGTACTGGAAATATGGAAATCATGCTATGAAGTCCGGCGGCCAAAGACATGGTTGAAAATCCAAATCGCACTTCAAAGAAACTTACCCAAACCAGCACTTTCTAGACGAACGCTGGGAAGAAGCTTTAGTTACCGTCTTGACAACATATTGGACTACACTCCAAATGATTATTGGAATACGCTGTCTTAAGTGAGGTTTGAGTGGCAATTAAGAACACGGTTCACTGCCGCTCACAATGAGAAAAAAGAAACAATATTCAATGAGAGGGAAAGGGGGACTGCCAATAAAACCGAATACCGATGACCAAGACAAATTTGCTTTCTGAGTTAATTTGTTTGTGTGCGAGAAATGAAGTCTGTGAGAGCTGATAATGGCTTGCCCACTTCTTTGAAAATTGAAACCATTTGTTCACCAGGTACCTCCAGGGCTGCGAGATGGAACGAATGTGGATGTAAAGCATACACACATCTTTCTCGCCTGCAGCAGTCTATCTACTGCTACGATGGGAATGTGTGACAGAAATTGCAATGGCATCCAACATGCGTCTACGTCGATCACTGTGAACCTGTCATGCTGTGCAACCCTACAACACATCAGTCTTGAGTGAGACGCGGAGTTGATGTGTTCTATCTGAGCCATGCTTGTGTGGGTCACGGTATTGATGTTGATCACTCAATAAAGTGTGTTTGCCGAGTTCGCATAGGTCACATTCGTGGCCACGCAATGTTGTTTAGTTTTTTGTTTGAGTTCCAGTGACTTTCGTTAGCAGTCAGTTGCATGAGAGCTGTTTTGTTTTTATGGGTCATTAGTAACGTAAATTTGTCGGATTTCGGCTGTTTTTGCTGTGGTTTGGTCTGTATGATCGTGCTTGTATTTTCACTTGGTGTGAGGGTGTACCCCTTGTTTTTGTGTTGATTGTGTACCGTTTGTTAGAGTTGTACGGCATGTTGAGTGCAGAAATGTGTGCGTACATCCGTGGTTTATTTGCCGCACGGTTTGTTCTGGCAGGTGTTGGGGTGGTTTGAGTAGGCTACTTTGGTAGTGAGTAAGTGAATCGCGGTTTTCCTCAAGTGTGTTGGAGCGAGCGGGAGATTTTATTTTCCCGTGTGTGTGTGTGTTATTTGTTTTCAGAAACACGAACCTCAAATTCGCCGCACGAAATTGTCCCACAATGAGAAGTGGCTTTTAATTGTGGACCAGTTTGAAAACGTTAAATAATGACAAACAAGAATGAATATTGTGGGGATGTATCGGGCACATAAAAAGCCGATTGGTAGAGTCATGACAGGCATACAACAGATACATAGAAGGCAGAGGTACCACCCAAAGCAGAAAGAGCAAAGAATGCAAGTATATATATGAATATATATATATATATATATAAGGCGAAGTCGATTTTCAAGTAACTGGTTATTCGTGATATGCTCCGGCCACATGAAAAATCAGACAGGCTCACGAGCAATGTTCACTAGTCCTGCACATGCGGTGTGTGACAAGAATGCTTTCAAAGCTCAACACACTCCATAAGGAATGTTTTCGCTCAGTTGGCAGAATGCTATATGTCTATCACATTTGAGCCCACATCGCTGACCTCCACAATTGTCTGCTGGACACTCTCCTACTACATCGGTGGACCTACGCTCAATCCGCACTGATTCGTCCACTCGCGAGAACCAAATGCGTTGCCAACATACGGTCTGCATAGATCCAACCACCACGGAATAATGCAAGCCTAGACATAGGTTGGGCAATATGAGTGGTGGACCGCAGTAAATACTCCCGATGCTGCATCATCGGATATTGCTAACATGCATACTAGCTCGCTAAATATGAGCTGTGTACTGGTAAGCTGCCCAACATTCACAGAAAGCAGTCACAATAAATGATCACCCTACCGACAGCCGTATGTGCCGTGGTCATAGCGGGTAGTTCAATGGTTGAGAAGGAGGAAACTTAACCCATTTGTGGTACGGAATGAATGTGCGATTAGAGTGTAACACAGTCTGTCGCCATGTGGTTGACATCATTTCAGTTCAGAGTTGTACGAGTCGCACGCATGTCCTAAGGGGTCTCTGTTTCGTGCTTGTGTTGTTCACAATGCACCTGCATTCGTGAATGGCATGATGCGTATTCGGGAGGCGAAGGTCTGGTCTGAATGCCAGGAAGACGGTGGACCAGAAGCGACCATTGGAACAGTGTGTATGCAATATGTGGACCCATCACCAGGGCGAATGACAATGCACTACTGAGCACTTTGTGCGGATACACGTCAGCTGTGCAACTGGGTGTGCGCGTTCGTTGTTCTATGTTCTCACAGAATTTCAGAGGTCAAGAATCTTTTGCGGTCACAACAGATGTCCGGATTTTATTTTTTAGAGCGAAGTCGTTACCACCCTTACTCCAAAGCAATGCTATCGAGCTGTTTCCCTGTTGCACACGTCCATCTGAAATGTTCGAAGTCAGCAGTGTCAGATGGGACAGATTGGCGACGGACTACGTGTTAAGAATGTATGCATGAAGAAGAAGATCCGACCGGATTGAGAAACCCGTTTTGAGGGAAACCGTAATATGTGCGATCTATCATAGATGCTACCCATAAGGGTTTGAGCGTAATCAGATTCGTTCTTCTTATTTGCACATAGTTTCACCCACGGATTATCAGACTATGTTCGCAGTTGAATATGGATCTAAACTTGCTAACATTTTTATTGTGAGCGTTTGCTTACTGCTACCTCAAAATATTGATTTACTCGACGGCAGGTTATTCGGGGTTGAGCCTTCATACGAGGTTATTCTAAATGGGATGGTTCATGTAACCGTAATTTTTGCTTTTGTTAACGGTAAACAGAACACTTGGGCATCTTCGGTGTAGTTCACGCACTTGTTTGGTTAGCCAAACTGTTCTTTTCTCAGCCAACTTTGGTGCGATAAATTGCGATTCACAATAGGTAAGCCCGAAAGCAGCTCGATCAAACCAGTGGTCAGTCGCATAAGATGACGTCCGTGTAGTTTATTTCGGTGGATTTTTGAAGTTCATTTGATACATATAACATTCTGTGTTTGATAGAGATGAAATGTTGAATTTGTTAAAATACTTTCGAAGGTGTGTTTTAAATTTTTCTCTCCTTCGACTTTCGATGTACACAGTGCACTGCTTTGATGAAATATGTGACACGAGTGCTTGTTATATTTGTTGTTGCTTTTTATCTAAATTTCCCCTGTGGGTACTGCTTAACTCACTCTCATGCTCTTCAAGACCCAGTTGTTTTAATGAGCTCATCCTTTGTTGATCGGCGACCATTTTGCAAGGTCTGTTTTGGACCCCCCTATTTTGAACTTTTTGCTGAACAAGTTGAGTATCTGGTCAATTCATATCCGGAGTTGAAGTACATTTTATTTCACTTGTTTTCACTGGTGACTTGTACATTCGATTCATTTTACCCGCCCTTTCTCAATTTCCTCGAGCCTGGAGTTGTTCTCTACTGACCCAGCAATCTGAATCAGCGCTTTTGGAACTGTAGACTACACGACATTGAATGGATTATTCTAACGAGTCAGAAGGAATTTAAAATCACCTGACTATTACTTCGAAGCATCATGGAGGGTTGATGGTTGATATAAACAATCAAACAGTTATACGTAAAAGCTAATGGAAAAACCTGACGTTTTTCACTGCTTTCACGACGATGATGGTGCTCAAGCGGAATCCTAACTACAATTTGTTTGTAAACAGAACTGTTTCGACTAGTATGACTAGGTTAAGTTTTCTGCCCAAAGTACGTCGTAACAACCAGTTCCACCCTTGTTCGCCTCTTGCTATCTCACTTTCATCGATCAGTTTATCCTCGTGAATGAAATTACCAGACTTTGGAAGACGTATCAATGCAACAAGAAAAATACTAACGATTCAACTGGACATCGTCATACCCTTTGCTAGTGGGTCTCAGTAAACTAGATTGGACTGTTTTATACAGTGTGCCGATAGGAAGTGGACGTTCTGAATGAAGAACTGAGAGAACCACAGACTTTTGCAAAGACGGTCCTCAATTCTGTCTCACTAAGGAATCTCACGCCAAACAGAAGCGGCAGAATTGGACTGACTGTTGAAACTTCTTTGAACTAGATACCAAAGTGAGAAAACTGGAGACTGGGAATTCGTCCTTCTCCAAGTCACCAATAGGCAGAAATTCGAGGTGCCTCAAATTTGAGATTCAGAAGGTGCCCACAGCGTTTTCAAAAATGAATGACACTGCAAACGTCACATTGTTTCCAGCTGTCATCGACGTTTAGACGAGGATATTCGGTTTCTATCATAGGACCAGCAGGCAGTGAAACTTGGGGTTATTACCCAACTGGCAGAATGCTCGTGTTGGTTAGCCCAGATCCGACGCAATCCTTAGATCAGTAAAAGTGTTGACTAAGAAAAGCACGATGTTATGGAGAAGTCTTAACGTCTAATGTTTAACCACCTCAGATGGCCTTCTTCAAGAGCGTTGACCATAGTCGAGGTGGCTGGAACTTTAGGTATTACAGATTTCTCAGGATGTTGTATTGTTCTCAGTCAGAGTTCAGTAGTGAAACCCAGGTGGGAGTCAGCCATTGAGTTCTAGTACATTCTAGTAGGTTCTAGTACATTATTCGGTATCTCCATGTGGTTTTCAACAAATATGATCTCAAGAAACACTCCCCTATTGTCGTAGACTTGTGGTTATTGTAATGCTTCTGTTTAAATCAATTCCCTGTCCAAACACTTCCAGAGATCTTCCCTCAGATCATTTGATTTTTTATGCCGCAGTGGACTGTATCACAAGACTGTAGAAGACATGCGGGCAGGCAGACCACGTTAATGTACGAGTATAACTGAACTGCTCACATGCTTGAACTTTCATTGCGACACGTTAAATAAAGCCAGTGAAACACACGCCTATTCCATCTTGATATCAGAGGGCACAGTGCTGTATATTGCTCTCCCCAAATACACAGTGTCACTGTGCTCGCTGTTGAAGAAGAAAGGAGTGATCACCCTAACAAACCTAATTATCACTACTAGTGAGTAAATAGTTGCAGCGGAACAGACACTATAGCAATTAAGTCATACTCACCAACGCAAATGTCTATATGGTGTTCTAACTAATCGTGAGTGGTCAAGTGAATGAACTTGCGGAAGAAATGGTCGAAAATAGAACAGAGCAAAAGAGCATCATTCTAAAATCGTCACGTCCTAATAGCTTGGGGTGAGTGTGTGTTAAGCACGCTGCTAACGGCCCCATGATTGAAGCGCATATAGCTTTCCACCTCATAGGTGCTTAACAGTGAGTATATTTGAAAACACCTTCTACTCATTGTCCATAGATAACGATTAAAGCGATTACAACAGTGTAAACTCTCAAAGAACTTTGCAGAACGCAGGCTTTTGATATTTCACATCATTTGGATCAGATGGTGAAGTGAATCGCTTGTACGATTACTGATCAGAATACAACCTAACAAAGTGCACAGGCTGTCACTGACATCAGAAAATGTTTCACACTAAACCCCATTAAAAATTAGCTACACCACGCTTCTAGACATACGAAACGATATTTTGTGGATTAAAGAAGCACAAACCATGGAGACATGAATATCACGAGTGTATATGCTACCCTTGTTAATCAATATTAATCCGAATTACTGATGTGTAAAACTCATTCATATCGAAGTTTCGATGGAACTATTTTGTCTGGCGTTTGTACTTACCTAGGTCACGGAGTGAACGAACGTGCGATCCAGCCTATCGGCATTCTATGTCCCTCAAACTTGAGTTTATTTGACGATTCCTGTGTGGGCGCTTAGGAAGTGCACAGACTAGCACAGTATGAACCGAATGACAGGCATCAATACAAGAAAGATGTGACAGTGATGGCCCGCCTGATCAGTCTTCATTCGCCCATACACTTCAAGTATATATGAAACATGTAATCCACTGATTTGAAATATTTAGAATAGCTGTTCTTAAAATATTTTCTCCCTAATAAAAATCTAGTTTGGATGGGGACATAAACTAATGCTGATCTTTAACGAGGGCAAAACTCGGGTTCAGTGTTTCCATTCGATTTGGGCTAGCAGTAAGGCTTAACTGAATGCGAAGGCTGCAGTCAAATGTGCGTGGTGTTCAGTTTGGATCACTATTTGAAATGTTAAATTGAAATGCTAAGTTAGTACCAGTGAACATCTAAGCAGTCGTTGGGAATACCCTGTACTGTTGGGTAAAGACGAAATTTGTTGCTTCAAATTTTTTTGTGGCTTACAGAACTAATGCGCCGAACGTGTTCCAGTTTGCTGTGACCCGATATTTTCTGGCATGGACAGGAGCTGACAGTTTTGCTACCGGAATAACGACATCACTGATAGTGACTCAACTCGTTGAACGTCGGCTAGTCTGCACACCGAGCACGATTAGTTAAACAATTAGTCACTGAGCAAAAGTCGCACTCTGAGCAATCTTCTCGCCATTCAAATTTGTGCGACACTTACAAAGTGGTGCATTGTACAATGGCCACTGAGACCACTGGGCACATATGTAGTTAAAGTGTGGTTCAGCTTAATTTAAGCATCCGGGGGCAAACACCTGACTCACAAATGCGCAATGTGGTGTTACAACATTTCCTGCACATCTCATTTGCTACTACAGTTACACAGAGAGAAAATAAGTGGATAACTTTTTGTACATGGATCCACTGGGCCGGGTTTTGTTCCACGAATGGCGAGAGCCTGGGAAATAAAAAAAACTTGCTTTCTTTCTCGGTGACAGATGTTGTGAAAAGAGTCGTCATTGTCTATGACTTCTCTTGTTTTCACTTCTAATGATACCTGGCAGCTTTTTATACTTCAGAAATCGGACAACCTAAGAGCCATTAAATTCTGCCGTCCTTGGTGACCATTTCACCTGCTTAGTCAGTTTCGTCCACCTGAAGACCTGCAGTGCAAATCTACACCTGAAAGATCATATTTACTGATACGACCTGGCTTCAGTCTGGAAACGCCCTATTGTTTCAATGGGTTATGGAAATCTCTTTTGTTATACTGATTAAACGCGTGCGCTAAACATCAACCATTTGATACTCAACTGTGAACATAGTCTGATAATCCGTGGGTGAAACTATGTGCAAATAAGAAGAACGAATCTGATTACGCTCAAACCCTTATGGGTAGCATCTATGATAGATCGCACATATTACGGTTTCTCTCAAAACGGGTTTCTCAATCCGGTCGGATCTTCTTCTTCATGCATACATTCTTAACACGTAGTCCGTCGCCAATCTGTCCCATCTGACACTGCTGACTTCGAACATTTCAGATGGACGTGTGTAACAGGGAAACAGCTCGATAGCATTGCTTTGGAGTAAGGGTGGTAACGACTTCGCTCTAAAAAATAAAATCCGGACATCTGTTGTGACCGCAAAAGATTCTTGACCTCTGAAATTCTGTGAGAACATAGAACAACGAACGCGCACACCCAGTTGCACAGCTGACGTGTATCCGCACAAAGTGCTCAGTAGTGCATTGTCATTCGCCCTGGTGATGGGTCCACATATTGCATACACACTGTTCCAATGGTCGCTTCTGGTCCACCGTCTTCCTTGCATTCAGACCAGACCTTCGCCTCCCGAATACGCATCATGCCATTCACGAATGCAGGTGCATTGTGAACAACACAAGCACGAAACAGAGACCCCTTAGGACATGCGTGCGACTCGTACAACTCTGAACTGAAATGATGTCAACCACATGGCGACAGACTGTGTTACACTCTAATCGCACATTCATTCCGTACCACAAATGGGTTAAGTTTCCTCCTTCTCAACCATTGAACTACCCGCTATGACCACGGCACATACGGCTGTCGGTTGGGTGATCATTTATTGTGACTGCTTTCTGTGAATGTTGGGCAGCTTACCAGTACACAGCTCATATTTAGCGAGCTAGTATGCATGTTAGCAATATCCGATGATGCAGCATCGGGAGTATTTACTGCGGTCCACCACTCATATTGCCCAACCTATGTCTAGGCTTGCATTATTCCGTGGTGGTTGGATCTATGCAGACCGTATGTTGGCAACGCATTTGGTTCTCGCGAGTGGACGAATCAGTGCGGATTGAGCGTAGGTCCACCGATGTAGTAGGAGAGTGTCCAGCAGACAATTGTGGAGGTCAGCGATGTGGGCTCAAATGTGATAGACATATAGCATTCTGCCAACTGAGCGAAAACATTCCTTATGGAGTGTGTTGAGCTTTGAAAGCATTCTTGTCACACACCGCATGTGCAGGACTAGTGAACATTGCTCGTGAGCCTGTCTGATTTTTCGTGTGGCCGGAGCATATCACGAATAACCAGTTACTTGAAAATCGACTTCGCCTCTTATATATATATATATATATTCATATATATACTTGCATTCTTTGCTCTTTCTGCTTTGGGTGGTACCTCTGCCTTCTATGTATCTGTTGTATGCCTGTCATGACTCTACCAATCGGCTTTTTATGTGCCCGATACATCCCCACAATATTCATTCTTGTTTGTCATTATTTAACGTTTTCAAACTGGTCCACAATTAAAAGCCACTTCTCATTGTGGGACAATTTCGTGCGGCGAATTTGAGGTTCGTGTTTCTGAAAACAAATAACACACACACACACGGGAAAATAAAATCTCCCGCTCGCTCCAACACACTTGAGGAAAACCGCGATTCACTTACTCACTACCAAAGTAGCCTACTCAAACCACCCCAACACCTGCCAGAACAAACCGTGCGGCAAATAAACCACGGATGTACGCACACATTTCTGCACTCAACATGCCGTACAACTCTAACAAACGGTACACAATCAACACAAAAACAAGGGGTACACCCTCACACCAAGTGAAAATACAAGCACGATCATACAGACCAAACCACAGCAAAAACAGCCGAAATCC
>QNGE01000826.1:20212-219594 GCA_008508345.1 Paragonimus westermani | reverse complement strand
AAGCTGAACGGTTCACGAAATGTTCAACTTTGTGACGTTTACAGGCAATTGACGAAATGCTGCGTTGGAATCTGCCCATTTGTTCGCTCGATTTGGAATTTTTCGGCATGCCTCGCCAACGCCAATCTATCTCGACAATTTCCGGACGGCAATTTTACTTCCTAACAGCGAAAAATTCCGAAGGTGCGTTTGGACATCCTCCAGGAGTGACCTTGAAATATTAGAAAAGTCGCTCATCCCACAACCTTGTAAACTGTGAATTAGTGTAACATCCCATTTTTTGAGTCTAAATCTGTGAAATGAGTAAACTATCTCTTTCTCTGTTGCGTGCGTCAAAGTTCCATAAACTACAGCCATTTTCTTTTTGACTACGTCCTTCTTGCAACAGATTTCACTTTTGTGCTACTGTTTAATTATTATTATTATTATTATTATTATTATTATTATTATTATTATTATTATTATTATTATTATTATAAAGCGGCCAGCGTGTCTCAGTTAACCTGAGCTGGGCGGTTGACCTTTATCTTTTAACTGTTCGGGATGAGGGGATGGTCAAAAACTAAGAAATGACAGCACTCCTCCCCAGGATGTGAGGTGCTCATTCCGGATAAGTAGCCGTAAACCTGGGAGATTGTCTACGTGAGCCATTTGGAGCGCATTGTGACGGGCGCATGTGGGGCGGAACTGAATAGGATGCTTTTCAAGGTCAGTTACATGGTTTTGTGATTGCTGAACTTTGACTGGTGTTGAAAGGGGGCCCTAAGCTTTGCCACCTTCCCTAAGTAAACCGCATTGCTCATCTTTATTTTCACATCAGCTACTGTTACTGGTTCCTTTACCCTCATTTAATGTGCGCTTTGTAAACTTCTAAATGCCAAAACTAGACATTTCCCTCCTACACGTTTTTGAGTGACCTATGACCTCTATCGTTTCTTGATGGGCGAACGGTCGTTTTGCCCCGACTCAACCAATAGACATTCGGTTGAATGACCTCAATCCCGGTTTATCGTCCAACATTATTGAGCGGTGCCTGGTTATCGATTTGGTTTGCTCGATTTCTGAGGATTTTTCACATTAGAAGCGAGAGATTTAACTGCCCTGTACGCTGACTCAGTTAGAACCATACTGAGTCCAGTTATCACGAGCGTCTTCTCAGTAACTGTTTGGAAAATAGATTATCTCTGTTGTTAGATATTGAGGGGGACATTCATAGATTCAACAGATTGCGCGTAACTCGGTGTGAACTTTCATCGCTAGCGAACGGTGCAATGTGTTCTCTGAGTCGTAGTCACCGGCCAAAGTTTATTATCATTATTCCGATGTGATCGTATCTACCACTGACTTTAACTTTATTCATAATTTGCAGACAGAATTGAGATGAATTGGTAGGTGACTATTCTCCTGAAAACCACCTGATTGTAACGAAATAGGAAAATCCGGTTCTCCGCTTTCATGACAGCCTACAGGCTGTCAACCGTTGTCTCCCGTACTACGTCGATCTGCTGTGACGAATACTATTCGGTTGAAGTTCGAAAACCAAAATGGAAGGAAGTGAACGTAGAATAAGAGAACATTTTTATTTATCATTCATTAGTTACTTTTTTCAGAAGACCATTTGGTCTCGAGTCAACTTTAACTCAGTATGGGCGCGAAAAATATAGTCCTGTCGCGTGATTCCCTTCTCACGAAAAGCAATCCTTAGACAGTCCAAGTGTTAATAAAAATTGCTACCTTCCTGTGTTGACCAGAACTTCGTAGTTGAGATAAACATCTCAGCGCAGCCGTCTCTACTGCACATCAGAAAGGTATGTTTAAATTGCAGTATATCTTTGGTTCTCGTCATCAACCGTTTGGTGTTGGTGAGACACTTCAGTTAGTTTATCGCACAAATTCACACTCAAGTTGTCCAGCGCCGAGAAGAGTTTGCGGCCAACCCGAGCACCTAAGTGTGGTGACCTGGAGGCCACTCCAGTCTGCCTGTGTAAAAGTCTTCTGGAAATCCGAGTTCATGTTGTGCATAAGACAGTAAGATCTCTGGCTACTGTCATTCTGCCGCATGTAATCACGTTTTTCGTTTGTACACTTGCCGGCCTACGCGCCCCAGTGGTGCCACACACACACTTCCGGATTGATCGCGAGCTTTTCGTTCGAACACTAGGACTCCTTAGCTCTTCCACGTGTTGGTACCGTTTGGATCGGGTTGAGATCTGTCAAGATTATTGCACAGGATAAGTTGGGTGCCCCTCAGTTGTCTCTATTTTCACTTCACGTCTGATACATGTTACATATACTCGGGAAATTCTCATTTAGTGCACGTCCGCTCTAAAACTGGCGAACCTACCCATTTTATAACTTTCCGCGGCTGTATTTTGTTGACCAGACCCAAGTAACTGCCACCTTTCAATTTGTTAGTCTAGTTTTAGTTTCCGTTTCCGCTGACATTATACAGGAACATATTTTCTGGCTCGCAGGACATATCCTCCAGCAAACCATTTGTCTTGATCACGCCTTTTAGAGAGAAAAATCATCGGAGCTAGTTTGCAAAGCTGGGGGGTCAATTTTATACTATGAAATATGACCACGGAGCTTGCGAAGTTCCATTGCCAGCTCACTGCTCTCCCACCTTAAGTCACAGACGAGGTTGACGACACACTGGAAAAGCTCTTCCAAATGAAACCACACGAGCGTCCAAGATATAGCCTTTCTGGCCGCCAACACATCGTTCATCTACTCAGCGCCACCAAGGTGGGCGAACAGAGGCTCTTGCAACTTCTACGCCACGTGAAACGTCCTGCGGTTTCAACACATCTTGTGCTCAAACTCCCGTCTCAACCTTATCAGAACAGCGTCCAGGTATAGTCCTGGGAGGGGACGAGTGTCCGTAAGTGATGTCAATCCTGACCGCTGGTGGTACTTCCGGCAGTTTGATGGTTGTACTCGCTTCTGCCGCAGTCCATGTTCTTTCTTCTACAAGGACCTGGAAGACTGGGTGACCAGCACTTTGTAGCGACCGAAGTAGCCTGTTCTTTATCGGTGCGGCTGTCGGCATCCGATTCGGTACTGGCAGAGAGATCAGCGTTCTTCCACCGCGAACGATTTGCAAAGGCGCAGACAACCCTAAGTACAACAAACAGTACGCCTATCACCGTTTGTCGCCAGCGTTCACCAACATTCGCCACAAATTCCGGTGAGTTTCCGCAGTGACAGGCGCTCAAATGTCCACCATTGATATCAACTGTCTGAAACACTTCGACCCACTATTTAACCTATGACACTTTCGGTCAGCCGACCGCAAGACGAAGAGGTCTACTGCCGGAACTTTTCAAACGCGAATACAACTGGTCCCATGTACTGCCCAGCCGTCACGAATACTTACGCCCCTCTCGTGCTAGACAACCAACCTCTCTACCACTAGTAACCGGTGCAGCGGCGCATCATGTTGCGACAACTGGCCTATCGGTATTCACCAAAGCCCGTCTTTTGACGTTGGACAAAACAAAAATTACGTGCGCCGAGTTCGAGCACTTGCCGGAGCTTGGCATCATTCGCCCGTCTTGCAGCCCCTAGGTCTCGTCCTTCCATAAAATGCAGAAAAATTCGGAAGGCTGGCGTCCATGTAAAGATTGTCGCACGCTCAGCAGCGTCAAGATATCCGATAAATTCCTCATCCCGCATATTCAGAATAGCACGGCTGGCCTCGAAAGCGCTATTTTGTTCCCAAAGCTCGGTCTGGCTTGTACCTATCACGAAATCCCAGTTACCGCCCACAATGTTGCCATGACGGCAGCGAATACACCATTCGGTTTATTTGAATTTCTGCGCTGGTCTATTGAACCGCCACCTAAACACTCCAGCAGTTTAACAAAGATGTCACAAGGGGTTTGGACTTCGTCCATCTCTAAATGGACGATCACCTTATGGCAAGCTTCTCCGGAGTAGAGATCATAATCATTCGCGATTGCTCGTCTAACGACTTGCAGCATACGACGTCACGGTCAATGTGGACAATCATGCCTCCGGTTAACCAACAGTAAAGTTCTCGAGGCGTCACGACGATAAGCACGGCATCCGGCAGCTGACCGACAGAGTAAGATCGAGTCACAACTCCCCTGCCCTAAACTAATCGTCACTGCCCGTCGTTCTAAAGTTATGGCCGAATATCACCGCCCATTTGCCTTGCATCCAACATGGCTTGTGCAACCCTTGACCTACTTACTCCGTGGCCGTACCAGGGGCAACGCTGAATTGTTGGATGCAGCTGTGGAATCTCTTGAGCGTTAGCTGCTGCAGCGATACCGCATCACTTCTACATGAATGCCGCCACCGACGTGGTCGTGAACGCATCCGACGTTGCTCTTAGCTCAGTGCTCAAACGATTCGTCGATGGATTCTTTAGACCATTATAATTTTTCTCCAGACGGTTATTATTCGCAGTAGCTATGTGCTGCAGTTTCCGTGGCGAGTTACTTAGTATTTAATCTCCCGCCCCACGGGCGCAACTCCCGGTTTTATTCCTTCGGGTTTACACTGGATATGTTGTGTGTGGGTGGAACTGCAATTGGTACAGCGCAAACCAATTGCAGTGGTGGATAAGCGCAGGCGTCCTTTGGCTTTGGTCACTGTAACAGGCTAATCCGAATCGGATGCCGGCAACCGTGACCGTGGTTTGATCTCCTGCCCGTCACTTTCGATATGTCGTCGAAGGTAGCCCATTTGCGATACTCACAGATCACAAATCCCTGGTAGATGCCTTCCGTAATCGTTCCGACTACCACTCGCCCCGTAAAGGGCGCCACCTTGAACTGCGCTTGCAATCTGTGACAGAAGTGCGACGCGTATCCTGCAGGATCAACGTTGCAAATGATGCTCTTCCACGCATGTCAGCGCCTGTTGACCATTACATCGTCAATCTATCCGCCATGGCCGACACAGCGCGTGAAGAATGATTTCCGCGTGTCTCGCCAGCAGTCGTCAATAAATTTCATGCAACTGCGGATGGTGTGTGGAACGATTTCGCACTACACATCCGCTGGACACCCTAGTCTAATCGTGTTTTCAACCGTTCGAAGTCGCACTTCCGATACGTTATATACCTTTGTTAATACCACCATCAAGGACACGGCAAAACTTGCCTCCGATAGATACGTCTGGACCGGTATGCAAACGGACCGTGGATGCGACATTGCCTAGCATTTCGACACTCTTAGGTTCACGACCACCTGTTGGCATCCGTTAGCCTGTATCTTCGACTAAACCACGGCTTGTGCACACCTATATCGATATTCGAGTTCCTCTACAACTTTCCAGCGGCGCGGTCTGTATGAACGACGAATGTGTGAACGATAAATATTAATGTAACCATTCGTCGGAGCTTTGCCATGTCACTCAGTTATCACAACTGTCTGCTCAAAATACTTTCGTTCCGGTGTTACAGGTAGATATTGGTCGACGAAATTTCATCCTTAAAAATGATTACGTGCGACAATATCAGATACCTGTTTTCGCCTCTAGTCCATATGAGACGGTGAATAAGTGAAAAAAGTCAGTGTTTCAAACAGAACCTTCCGAAGGTAAATCTGTTTTCTACGTAACGTCCTCTATGACTCCACCGGGCTCGCGTGACACCCATAAAAAGCTCCGTACAGGGTAACCCAATCAGTCTGCCGGCCATCGGAGGGTATATTGCTCAGCACCCACTACTCGACACCCACAGCACCAAGTATCTACCGTCGCGATAAAATAGTCTGATCGAGGTGTCATGTAACAGAATTGCGAATGATTAATGCTTTTTATCCTGAAGTTTTGAGATACGAGCTTCCCATTATTTCCCGCACACACATCCTTGTTTTTGTTTGCCATAATTCGGTCTGGCGGAGCAGTCACCAGTGTTAACGCATACATCATACTTAAAGTGGTTCTAATTGATGCTGAGAGAAACCAGTGAGCCTGAACATTGGCCCCACCGAAGCTCCAATGTCCGAGGCCGACCAGTCACTTGAAGACGACGAAATACACCAAGTCACACAACGGAGGAGCGATAAGGTGTAAACAAAACTAAGGCACACGAAAGCACAGACTCAGCAGTGAGAAGTGACGATGGACGAACTGTACGAGAAAAAGCTCCGAAAATGCATGTTATCAAGCTTTACTGGTATATCGGAATTAACGTTCATTGGGGGAACATCAGTATTTCCTAGAAAGCCTCTCGATTCCTACCATTCGTGGTGCACGGAGTTCTTCAGAATTTTTGAATCACTTCATCACTGCGTATTACTGCCGGAAATACCATCATCATAGTCCGTGAATAAAGATGGTTGTTTGTCGGGTTAATTACCCCAGTTGCGTTCAGTAACTAACGGTTAGAGGAGGTCTGGGTGGTCGGAAGGGTGCTGCAGTTTTGTGTGCCCAGACCACCACTATTTTTTTTATTAAACGATAACCACGGACGTGAACCTAATGGCAAATGTTTCTTCCCGCTGACGATATGAAGGCAGAAGGAATTCCTAGAGATGACCGTATTCTAGTGGACTTGGATCAACTGGCCACTTGGAGTGTGTGACGGGACTTGCTGCTGAATGCAGGTAACAGCTGTCAACTCTCACAAGAAAACTGCCAGGGCCCACAGTGACATTCGGGCAATTATAATGAAAATACCCTGTTGGACGATGAATGAATTGAGAGATTTTAGGTCGATAGAAGCCCATGACCTCAAAACAGCGGTCCAATTATGGGAAACTGCACAAAAGGGTGAACAAACCCTTTTCAAGATGATCGTAAACTTGCATTCCACAAATCGGGAGCGATTGTCTGATAGCATAAGGCATTTTGTGAGCCTCACCTGTGGCATTTTGTGCAGACGTGAACCTCTAATCCTGAACATGATGAAGAACTGTTGGAAGACACACAGGAGGGCAACTAGGGTGTTGAGAGTGTTAAAGAGCGGAATTATGGTAGACAGTCGTGGCAACTTGACCACTTTTCCCCAGTCAGAGGAGGGTCCAGACGGAATGTGACTGAAATAACCGATATAACTGTAGAAACTTCAAGTCTTCTGAATAAACGTTTCACCCAATTCACCACATGAGCGTAAGATGGCAAGATTGTGATTTCCTGCGACATAGAGATGAATATATTTACTTGCGAAGGATTTTGCAAGTGGCCAAGATGACTGAAAATAATTAAGTAGGTGAGAATCCGATAACCTTTTGAGACGGTTCTTAGTAGAGCAGCTAACGATCTCTAGTGGAAGGTCGTTCCAGTAGTTGATAACTTTAAAAGAGAAGAACCGTTGTCTTAGGAAGGTCCGAGGTAGAAGGTTATAGAGCCGCTGGTCGTAACCTTTTCGACTGTTATCACTTACTAAGGTGAAGACTTGTTACACAAGTCCTGTGCTAAAGAGAAATTGTGTGAGTTTAGTCGCCGCGGAGTCTTCGGAACTCGGGTGGATGAAGATCAAGAATTTCGAATCGAGGCTCATAGGAGAGATGCTGTAAGCCAGTGACCATTTTGGTGGCTACTAGCTAGACACATTCAATGGCGAGTACGTCCTTCTTCAAACCGGTGTAAACGACTTGGCCAATGTACTCAAGCAGTGGTTTTATGTAGACTGCGTGAAGCGTGTGAAAAGCGTGCTTTTCTGTTTGAGGGAAGGCCCTTTTCATCATCCCAAGTGTCACAAAACCCTTTTCGGCGGCCAGCTGGTGGTGTTAAGCAAAGGATGAACCAGGCGAGAGCCAGATCCATGGGTCTTTTTGGAGTCTGCTTCCGTATTATCTACTACACTTTGTGCACCATGTATCACTAATGGGTTCCAGGAGTCTCCTCCGAGTGACGTGTGCGCACACTTGCTGTCGTTTGGAGGGAGACCCCAATCATCTGACCAGCACTTGATGCGATCAAGGTCAATATGCAGTGCATTGGAGTCACATGCATTCCAGATTTTTAAGTCTTCAGAATGAAGGAGGGCGTTGCTACTGCTCAACGCGTTGAGATCATTGATGTAGATCAGGAACAACAGTGGACCAAATGCTGATCCTTGGGGACTCCCATAGAGACTAGGGATAGGGACGAGAGGCTCGAACCGGTTTTTACTCTGAGAGTCCTGTTACCAAGAAAGAAAGTGATCCAGCGGAGAACCTCTCTTCGGATCCCATAAGCCTCTAGCTTATATACCAGAGGACCGTGTGGGACACCGTCGAAGGCTTTGGCAAAGTCGAAGAAGTTAGCAACCAAGATATGCCCATTGTCTTTGGCCTTCGTTAGGCTATCCATGAAGATTAATATATTGGTTATGCATGACCGATCGGGTAGAAAGCCATGCTGGGTCGAAGAGAAAAGATTAGTGGAGAGGAAATTCTTAAAGATTGTGCGTCTTAACGGTTTCTCCATTATCTTGCATGGGATGCTGGTAAGGCTGATCGGTCGATAAGTTGCAGGAGAGTGACGATCGCCTGTTTTAAGTATAGATGTGGAAGTAGCTACTTCTCATGCCTCTGGAAGAGTGTGTTCAAACTGATTACAGAGGGGCACCGCCAAACCGAGAGCCGCTTCCCTGAGGATCTGGGGGTGGAGCGTGTCTGGTCCCATGGCATTATAAGGATTGATCTTAAGCAAGAGGTCCTAAAAGTTGGGCACAGAGAAGTTAACTGTCGGGAGGGGATATTGGAAGTGCCTCCACAGAAGAATTGGACGCCAGTTCGCAGATCCACATTGTAGACTGCTGAGTAGTATTCTCTCAACACCTCGGCAACCACTTGGGGGTTGGAGGGGGTTTCCCCGTTGGAAAGCCGCAGGGAAAGCGCTGAGGTCTTAGATTTTCTTTGGCGACGTGTATGCTTGAAAAGAAAATTATTGTTCTCGCGAGTCACCTCTAGGATTTTTGACTGTACCTGTTGAGTGTGTTGACGGATTTCCCGCCTGCACCGGTTTCGTACAGAGCGAAAGGCCTCTGGATCCTCTGGCTTACCCGTTAGATTTTGCTTAGAGAATAGTCGAGAACGTATTTCAAGAAGACGCATATGTTTCGCGGAAGCGGTGCACGAGAGGAGAACTTCCATAGTTTTCCAGGAGAAAATGCCTCATCAGCTTTGTGAATGGCAGCTTTAAAAGGAAGGTAGTTCAAGTTCACTGAGTCGGATGTAAGGCTGAGTTTGCTTAGGAACGTCCTTAGTGCGTTAATGTCAGCTTTCTGGAAGTTTCGGAATGAAGCCTTTGTTACAGCAATTTGGAGCCAGTAACAGATGAAGTCAAAAGGTTAGTAGCACGTGTTCACTATGCCCCAGCAATGGTTTGATGACCACCCTATTTGCCAGCTGAGCCTCATCTGTAATGACCAGATCGAGCAAGGAGGGTGTTTGTCCCGGACGGTGTCTTGTAGGTAGATCGGCATGATGTGTCCAGGCTTTCTCATGGATCGGCAGTGCCAAGGGTTTCGAGAATCCGCAGTCGAGTTCTTCATGAGAGGATGCATTCAAGTCAAATAAACGAAGAGAAACTCGCGCTCAGTAGTGAGCAGAGATGCACAAAACTAGTGCAACTATTGAGAAGAACTTCCATAAGGGACCTTGCTATAAGAATTATTACTCTCAAAGACAAAACGGTTGTCGATGACCCCGCAGCCATGTGCAAAATCCTTAATCCACATTTCGCCGCCTCGTTTAGCATAGAAAGCACCCCATTACCTGCTACTATCCCATCAAAATCAGATAAAGTTTTGAGTAATGTTCTAATCGAAGTTCGAAGTGTTCGTTCACAGTTGGCTAGCATTAGGCCCTCAATCCATCCTGGACCAGGTGGTATTCCACCAATGGTTGTCAAGTAGGCAGGTGAGGATATACCATCCTCTTACTCAATTTATTCAACCTATCACTTTTATTCCACACTTTCCCCCTCAGTGGAAAACCTGAACCATTATGCCTCGTCACAAAAGTGGTCCAAGGCAGGACGTTGGTAACTGTCGTCCCATCAACCACACGTCAATCTGCTCGAGAATCTTTGAAAGGATAATAAAGGTGCACATAGTCGAATTCTCAAGGACACGAAACCTTATAAACCCTTCACAGCACGGTTTTCTTAGCAAACGCTCTTGTATGACACGTCAGCTGGAATTCTTGAACCATATATCGACCTCCGTTGACGCAGGAATTGCGGTACTTATCCTACTCTTGGACATGCAAAAGGCTTTTGATCGTGTGCCTTATAAGCGCCCCTTGATCAAAATCGCATCTGTCGGCATGCAAGATCCCTTGTATAACCGGCTGTCGTCATACCTTGAAGGTCGCACTCAAACAGTCAAAATAGAAAAGCACTATTCAACACCAGAACCAGTATCTAGTGGGGTGGTCCAAGGAAGCGTTCTGGGTCCGTTGCTCTTCTTAATGTACATAAACCATCTGTGCGACGTTATTACACATGGCAAGCCCTTTCTGTTTGCTGACGATGTCAAAATCGTTTACACATTCCGCCAGGGCAGTAACATCAATTTCTGTCTACAAAATATGCGACAGTTCGGGTGCAGAACATGGCTGATTTCGTTCTCAGCGAACTAATCAAACATCATCACTTATGGTTTTAAATTACCCCATGGCTCCATCTCACTAGATGGTTGTAATATTAATACAGCCACTTCGGTCAGAGATCGAGGAATACGGTACTCAAACTCCTTCAATTTCTCTGAACAAGTATGCTTCCAGGTAGCAAAAACTGAAAGAACAATAAGCTGCATCAAGAAGGCGTTCAGCCTACCAGCTGCAAAGCTGACGCTCTACGAAATGTGTGCTCGGCCTCAACTCGAGTATTGCACCTTCATTTACTGTCATCTACGCAAGTCTGATCGTTTACCAAAATCTTACTAGGATATTCTTTCTCCCTCTCCCACAGACAGCGCTGTGAAAAAATTGGCATTGATGCACTTTGGCTGCGTAGACTAAAGTTGAACCTGATGCTGCTGTATAAACTCATACATTTGGATGTGATTACCACAGCGTTTACTGACAACTTTCAACGCAGCCCTCCATATGGTCTAAGAAATAAGGGTTCCACCTTGCCAACCCCGATATCCCGGAAGAATATACGTGCAAACTTCTTCCTTGCAAGGTATTCCTACATTTGGAATAAACTTCTAAATGAAGTTGAAGCCAGTGACAACATTCAGTGTTTCAAAAAAGATTCTGACAGTTATGTCAACAAACACATTGTCTGTCTTCAAACTGTGTGCATCCCCTGATGACCTTTTGAGTGTGGTCCGAGAAAAACTTAGCCGTCAGATGCGCACTACGTGGAAAACCACCCAAACGTCCTCCGACATGTGAACGCGGCGCTTATTAGTAAGTCCAGCAGAACGATGTCATGTAAGCTTTAGTTATCAGACGCTCACTTATGTGACTCTCCAAACCGTCGACTCAATTCCCCGTATGCCCGAATAACTCCCGAGTACATAGCAAAATGCCACAACAAACAGTAGATAGGGTTATATATTCGGGTTATATATTCGTATGGGTTCTTTCCCAAAAATTGCCGCTAGCACATTTTTTGTCTCAGTAAGTGTTATAACCCCACATTTTCTCATCTAACGTGTGGAATTACATTCTCCTTTCCGATCCCCATATTATCCACTGAGCGAGGAAATTTTCCTACGACGGATGGGTGCAGAGAACTTCGTCTTGGCTGAGTAGTTCGCGAGATAATCAACTTTTTGACGTTTTTCGGGGGATCGACGAAATCCTGCGTTGGAATCTGTCCAATCGTTCGTTGGATTTTGGGATTTTCCGCTCCGCCTCGCTAACGTCGACCTATTTAGACATTTTCCGAAGGTCAGTTCTATCCTACAATGGCAAAACACTCCAACGATGCATCTGGGCATTTGTTCCGGAGTGACCTTGAACTGTTCAAAAAATTTCCCATTCCATGACCTTGTAGAAAGTAAATTAGTGTGACATCCCGTTTTTTGAGACGAAGTCTGTGAAGCGACCAAACTATCTCCCTCTCTGTTGCATGCGTCAAAGTTTACATAAACTACATTCAGTTGTCTTTTGATCATGGCCTTCTTGGAGGAAGGCTTCACGTTGTGCTACTAATTAATTATTCGTTTTTGTATGGTTTGTAAATATCTGCAGTGATCGCGCATAACCCAATGTGCTTCTCACATATGCGCTGAGAAATATACATTATTATTAGTATTATTAAGAAGAAGATGGGATAAACACTGTTCAGACTTGAGTCTGTCTAAGGTAGCAAGGATGGCTTCGTCGTCGGATGCACTGCATGATGGCGAACGGTACATAACACCGGCAAGAGGCATCTCACGTCTGCGAAGTTGGAGTTTGATCCAGAGCGTGTCGCATTTATCTGGGAAGGTAAATTCCTCTAAGACAGCTGGCATTGGGAGCTTCTGACTTAGGACGGTGCAGCCTCCTATGCGTCCACGGGAGGGGTCCGTATGATACAAAGAGTTGCCAGGGACATGCAGTTAATTACAACTGATGTCCGTGGGAAGCCAGCTCTCTGCTGAATGAAGAATGTGAGAGCTAGTGTCGTGGACCAGTTGTCCGATTTCTGGTAGTTTGTTCGGAAGTCTTAGAAAGTTGGTGTGCACGCACTTGAGAGCTACTTCCTCGTTTGGCTGGGTGCAAAAAGAGACAGAAGTGCACGAGGAAGAGCTTGAGAAAGTAGCCTCAGTAGCGAGGCGGGGTGCGTAACTGGCGGCGTAGTTTCATGATCCCTCTTCGAGGGTGGTGGCCGTTTCATCACAGCCTGGGTATATGTGAGCGTCCCCGTGGGACGCTTCGTCCGCTTCTGTTGGTCCAAGGTCGATGCCCTCCTGACTGCTGTTGCTTTCAGAGCTTCTAGAAGGTGATTTGCAGTTTTGCACCCTCGGAAATTTGGATGGGGTTGTAGATGAGAAGAGAATATAGGACGAAATGACCCCGATCCAGCCGAGAAGAGAGCCGCTGGAATGAGACAATTTCGGACCATTTTGGATGCAGGGGGGATCCCAGCCGACTCACTGGGCTACAAATCTCAGGGATGAAATATGTCTTTACGGAAGTTTTTGGGGTGAGATGGTTGGGGGTCTAGGAAAACAGTGATGGTCTTTAACACCTCTGGAATCTGCTCTTTCAGCCCCTTGCACCTTCACAGGCGCTTGACCTTCCAAGGGGATGGGAGCAGTAACCTCTGATGTGGGTGCTTGGGGTGGTCCATTCGAGGACACTGGTCCTCTTTTGAGAAAAGGGCCAAGGACTTTCACGCTAGTCTGGAGTTTGAGGTCTGCCTTGATCCATGACTTTGTTCTGGCAATCTGAGAGAGCTTCTGCCGCTCCTGCAGTGAGCGATCTAGCGAGAATCCCCTGGGAGTCAGCCGATTTGTCCAGCACTTCCTCTGTGCTGATGTTAACGGGTTACGTCACAAGAAGTCGCAGTGTCTTCTTGTTAGCTTTGGAGCGAAGTCTGCTATCGGCAACAATTTTTGTAAACTCTGGAGGGGAACAGGCACTTACCATTGCTCTGGCTTGTTCTCCTGAAGAGAGTGTGGTCAGAAATCGTCCCCACAAAACAATCCTCTTCCCCTTCATGCTGATCGCGACTTCCTCAGTTTGATAAGTGGACAAAATCACTGCCCTGCGAGCAACTGCAATGCCTGGATGGGCGAAGGCAATGTACTCATTCAACGAGCTCAGGTCTGACGTCATGTCAGTTAAAGCTTTCGGAGTATCACACAGGGCCNTCAACGAGCTCAGGTCTGACGTCATGTCAGTTAAAGCTTTCGGAGTATCACACAGGGCCATTTTACCGTGGCTATATGTGCGCTAACATCCTTAGACGTCTTGCAGTCACACTTGCACGTGTTTGATTCCTGCCCGCACAAGGTGGTGAGCAGAGGATCCAGCGTGGCCTTGAGTTGGGTGCGGCTTTCTCGAAAGAGACAGCTCATACGGATAAATAACCCTTTGTGGAAGTTAGCAAGACGTACTAGTCTTCCTTGAGGCCAGTGCACTTGAGGTGGTACCAGTGTAGGCACGACTGGCATTGTATACCGTTCTGGACAGTTGTGCGGCAGCCCAAACGACCACAAGAACTCGATACCTCTGATCCATCAATGTTGATGGATCTTGTGTGTGTCGTTGTGTTATGGTCTGAGACCAAAAATGACAGTTGTTAACGAGAAGTAAACACGAGGCTAAAAGGTAATATGGATACTATAGAACACAAATAAGAAAATAGGCAATGATTTATGCTAGTTGACAACGAATAGCAATGATCGTATATAATTTTTTGATGCACTGGGCACCAAACTAGTCAAAATACGAATGGATAATGAGAGCGAGAAAATTTAGACCAGATTTCGAGTTACCCGCGAGAAAAGTGGAACCCATGAAGCTTCCTGAGGAGGAAGAGTCAACCACTTTCCGGATACAAGTTCGCTACTGACTGCGAAACATTCACATGTCAACGAGTGCTCCTAGTGAGCATTTTGGATGATCGTGAATTTTTGAGTCAGGTAAACGGTGCGGCACACACTGTTGGCATACGATTACATGATTCGGCTAACGCAATCCATACATTCCCACTATCTTCGTTATCTCCTGAACCAGTGTGTCTCACAAATACGCGCTGGTGGACTGTCACTTCGCTCACACTATCGATTCATCGGACGTAGACTGAACAGCAGAGACAACGGTGGTGGTATACCGGGAGTCTGCAATCATCCTTCCAAAAACAGATTGCGTTTGATCCGTAGAGTAAGAGTGAGCACACACACGTCTTATACACTCTGATTCTAATGGACGAATGAACAACTTGAAGACGCCGCAAATGATGAAGTCCCGTGAGGGCACCGCGTGCTTTCCTATGCTTGTGCACACCTCGTCAACAATATTAAGAGCTGGTGGAATGATATACCCGGGCAAGTAAAGTGACTGACGGTCTCTACTGGTCTGAGTGCAATGGCAAAAACATATTCAACACCCGTGCAGCCTTATAACTACTGTTCTGCTTTGAACGTGCAAAGCACACAGCACACAGAACGGTCATGTCGCCTAATCAGTTCAGCATGGCATGTATATTCTGTGCAGGAAAGCTCAATAGCTGATTAACAGCCAGATTACTACCCTGGAGTAGCTCCATTTTAAGGTCCTCGAAATGTTTGAGTGCTCCCTTCAGAAAAGTCGACACAGCTCCCTCGTGGAAAAACCACTTAAAATGTGAAACGCTTGAGACGGCTGCCACCAAATCGGCACCTCGCACCCACAAAGGCCGCACAAACGACTTCCAAAATTGGTATACTCCACTGAGACCCTTCTGAGTTGGAAACACCTTCCAAAGAGCTTGACGATTGACTGAGCCAAAAGTAGCCTTTAGGTTCAAAAATACACAGGACTAACATAGGATCAGCACGTCCGTGACCATGATAAGAAACCCCTGTTTGATCTTATCTAGTTACCTGTCTTTCAGAAGCCATCGCCTTTTGACCCGGTCGCATCTTGGGCATAATAGAGACAAGACTAATACACTTTTGGTTGTTCCGTGATGTCCTGCTACATGTTCGAAAGTAGGAGTCACCGTCGTTGAGCACCAACCACGATACATTTCTTCGATCTGTCATATGGAACGGACGGCTGTGGTCAGTTCATACAGCAGTCTCTCACCACCATTTTTGAAATGTACTGGGGAGAAAGGTTGTGACATTGGATTTACTGCGTTTCATTACTTTAAGCCCAGAGCGAATACGGTTTTTGATGAAGAAACGTTCGTGACTTCATAATTAGCCGTAAATTACCACCGTTCACGAAAGGGTGAGCTGGCTCATGTCAGTCGAACTTTTTTCAGGGGGCTTGGTCTGTTTGTCAGCCAGCCTGGAAGGCCTCATATATGTGTGCCACGGGCATGTAAAGATATCGGATGGTGGCACGTTATGGATATTGATAATGATAGCATGAGAATTGTATCTAGGTAGATTCGTAGACTGTAGGCTTAGCTGATAAGTTATCAGCTTACCTGCGTGTGTAACGTCTTCGTTCGATTCAGTTATCAAATAGTCATTTCTGAAAACGGTTATCCTTTCGTTCTTCTTCCCTTCTCCCACTCATGCAAGGAAGGTCATTTAAACTGTAGATGATATCTTCTTGCAACTCTAACCACAGCCTCAACCGTTGTCTACCTGTCGTATATCGGGACAATGCTCTCACTCTAAGAAAGATAACAGTCATATATTAAGGTGTGATGCTGACCATTAGTGATGTAACTGAAGTGGTGGGTACAACTACTACAAATCCATTCACAGAATCCGTGGCAGCGACTATGAATGAAGCATTGACCAACAATCACGTCTTCCATCTGGCCTACTCAGACCAGGCTACTTAGTAGCGGGCCACCAAAGGTCTCTGTAATTGTTTTCAACTACCCAGTCGATTTTAAATGTCAAAATATTACAATGTATTGCTTCGAGGCATAGGTGTGGGTTATAACTTGACAGCCATCCGAGTCACACTTCAACAAATCACGGACCTACAACCCAACTCAACAGTTTCATCCTTTTTGCTTTCACATTCTGGACCTGTTGAAGAAGGATAACTTATGCTGTGTGTAAAAAAAACAAGTTTTCCTTTGGTCAAAAAATGATGGGTATACGCCACAAATATTATCACGAGGAGGGTTCATTCTTGTTTACAGTCATTTTGGTCTGTTCCCCAGATTAGAACATTGGTCAGGTGTCAGTATCAGTAAGACAATAGAGGTCTGCGTGTTTTTAGGTCCCCGCTGTTCGAGTATCGTCGCGCTCGGCTTATGCGGATGTTGGACATCACCCACAGTAAATCGCAGCCTTTGCACTCAGGTGGAACTCCCAGCCAGCCTGTTTCGATAAACGACATTGGACTCGAGTTTTGCTCTCATTAGTGCACGTCAATAATGCACATCCTTGCCACGACCGGGGTTTTAACTCCGGCCACGCTTTCACGAGACAACTGTGTTGACCACTGAGCCATCGACCCCACATTAGACACGACTGAATCATCAAATCTGGACGCTCACACACTTTCGCTCGTGAGCAGTGATAAGACTATCCGGTCGTTTCGAGAGCAGACACAGTAACTGTCCTGTTGACTTCAATCGATAACCCTGCAATCAGGGCCCCTGAGACAGGTCGAAATCTCCGATGTCATGAAAATTGCTAGGCGATATTCTAAAGTACTGATGAGTAGTCGGGGATTCAGTTGATTTTCAAGTTGAGCATCACTCACAATTGGAAGTGTGGCAAAAATGTGCACTATTGACGAGCTCTAGTGAGAGCGGAACTCAAGTCTAGTGTCTTTTTTTGAAACAGGCTGGTTGGAAAGTCTACCTGAATGCAAAGACTGCGATCAAGTGGGAGTGGTTTTCAAATTGAAAATAAACCGAATCCTTGACCACGACAGAAGTAATCCGTAGGAATTGAAATCTGCCGTTTGAGGGCAATAAAATGAGAAATCATTGTATACCGAGCGATAATTCCGTGCTATCGCCCAGGAATTTGAAAATCATCCATTTTCATGACAGGAGGCATCATGAGAATTAGAAAGATTTGGCCTACTCGACCGTACATCGGTTTGTCCTTCATTTGGCGCCGAGATCGAAATAAGCGATGCTAGGTGTTTTGACAGTATAAATGTGCTATGCTGGGAAGAATTTTTTCACGTGTGATTAATAGTTGACCGATGTTATCCTGTATTCCGTTCTAGGTTATAGATTATTTACAGGGCTTTAAAGATGTCTTCGAGGGTCGGTAATTTGTTACCTTCAGCTAGTTCCAAAGGTTCTTATACGGGTACATGAAGGACTACATTTTTCTGTACGTGCTTGGTTCAGGCAATAAATCAGGCAATGGACGCTCGAAATATGATCATGTGAGTGTGATTGTCGTTGAGTTCACGTGGTAGATGGCGTTTCGCCGTATAAAATAAAAGTAACGTAAGAGCGAAAGCCGTGAATTACGACGTGTTTAATGAGTTGAGTTCGTCTGCTCCCCATTGCATAGTTACCGCGATACACGCTGCCAATCACGCTTTAACGTGATTAGGAGAAATACCCGGTTGGCTGTTAGCTATTTCACACTGGAGCACAACCACGACATAACTGCCTTGCTGTACGATGCATATCCAAGAACTCGTCGACTCACGGAAAGTTAACTGAACGACTCGAAACATCGTTTCGAGTACAACATGCCAACTGCTGAGTTGAAGCAGTAGGCTGCAGATGTTTATGGTGAGTATATAATTACCATGGATATTTGCAACATCCGTCATTGGTTGAAACCGCCAGTAATAAGTAAGTGGGTTAGTTTGCACTAATGTTGCAGAGAATCTGCCACAAATTCTGCATCCTATAGAGAAAAACGGCGTGCTGCGTGTCACCAGAGACGACGACAATAGGTACACACACATATGTTTTGCACGCAGAGAGCTAGTGCAGTTATTCATACGGACCTGATGTGTTAAACGTTGATGGGACGTCATGGGACCAACCGCCACAGGTAGGTCCTCTATCACCCCACATTCGCCACTGTAGCCCAAAGCTGTATCAGTTCCCGGTTACAGACGGCATGCGTCACGGACGACCCGTGATGTACGCCTATGTACGGGTTGAGAAATACGCATCTTTGTATCATCTGTTCGAAACATTCCGAGAGGTGATGGGGTAACACATACGTGTCAGAATTTCGTGATGGATAAGATGGTGGCTCAAATGGTAGCAGTACCAGTGGTCTTTGGGTGCGACATAATGTTCTGTTACTTCCATGTTCGTGATGCTGTGAGACAACATGTAAGTTGATGTAATAGACCTCGTAATCACCATTCAACCAAATTCTTCCAGAAGCCGACATTTGTTTCATCGCATGGCTACTTGCAATAGCTCTGAAGAGCGAGCGAACAGCTTTTTCTATAAATTTTGAAGGTCCAGCCGGGATATTGCAAACATCCAGCGAACGGACCCCAGCTTTATGAAATACCTTTTGCGCAACTGGCTATATATAAGGCCACAGTGGACCATCCATGCACAGTCGGATGTTGTTCACTTCTGAAATCGAACAAAAAACCGCCTGGAGAATGTGAATGGGCGACTAAAGAAGCGCACTCACCCCAGTGACCAATTAGCCACAGCCATTAGTAAAATTTGGTACCACAGCAAGTGGATAGTGCGGAAGTTTGATGTAGTGCACCTATGGTTGCGACGGCCGGGAGATGGTCAGCGTAGACCTGTACGTTAAAAATATACTCTGTCGGCTGACAACGTTCGCCAGTCAGTTGGTGTTGAAGCATTTCAAGGGACGTGCTCATCTGCTGCACTTCACACGGTCGAACGAGTTCAAGGTAATCGTATTTTATGCAACATCAATTGGTAGCTTCGAATAATTCACCAAGAAACACAGTATACAGTGAACATCAGTGACGGCACGTGCGAGTGCAATTTCTACAAGTCCACATGGTCACCATGTATTCATTTGTCCGTATTCAAAAAGCACTTCTCTCCATACAAAACGTCGTTGTTAACTGTGACCGCATTTGCTCTAGGCCGCTTTCCAATCCATCGACGGTTGCTTGCTGAATACGAGTTGCCCAAAAGCAGTATGTTCCGCCGAGAGGTCACGGTTGCCGGTAGTGATGCATTGCAATCGAATCACAAAATGTAGCATCACGGGTTATCCATACTGCACGATGTAAACCCCAGGACAGAGATTCACGTTTTAAAGGCTATCATAGCTTTCACGCACCAGTCCATTGACAGAGCTAAGGCGGCTCCACCACACACAAACTTCCCCCTTCTTCCGTCCTGGAATGCAAAACAGCCAAGGTGGGAGAAGACTGTTCACATGGGGATGCCCTGTGGTTATTTTGGTAACTCCGTTAATAGGAATGGTTATCGGTGCGGTAACGACCAACTATTTTTCTACGTGGAGTGCACGAAAAATGCTGATATATCGCACTGCTCCTGTACAGGGCAGTTAAAACCTCCCTCACCAGGTGCGTTATGATTTCTTTAATTATGCTAGTTTGGTTGCATAAACTTCGAACACTGTGCCAACTCCGACGTTGAGACACAAACAGAGACCGTGTGAAGCGCCACTACTCATTGACGATACCTCTGAAGATGAGTTTCGCGTTGTATCCCCATGCGCGCGCGTTCGAGTGAAAGTGTTGGCAAATGATTACACGGACGTCACTGACAATCGTTAGTGATACCCTTCCTGACATATTGCATACCGCTTTACTGTAGGCATACACAGTAAGAAGAGGACTTCCACTGAAGCGGAACCGAAGGCAAGGAGGCTCCGGGAATTCGGACGGAATATTCCAGATAACAACACGTACACATAAACATATTCCGACAGTTCAGTATCATTTTCACGTCGTGGCGTTGTGACCGTCGAGCATAAACGTCTGTGTGTCCAACCATAGGTCGTGGCTTCGTGACTGTAAGGTGCACGTAGGCTGACCGTCGAGCGAGTCACACCGGTAGGTTTCATGCGGTAGAATGCTTCACTTTGTGCTTAATGACTTCCAACTTTTTGAAAGGCACATGAAATTCCATCTCTTGGGAGGTCATGCAACTGCACGTACTTGCTGATTTCTTTGTTACCATAATACCAAGGCAGCTCACGTCCGATTACAAAAAGCAGTATATACGACAAGAAGGTCACGCCGACTTGTGCCCACATTACGTTCACAAGTCATCAGCCGAAGCCTTATCTACTTACCCGCGGCGTCCTCATATTTGAGCGGTTTCCAGTTACACGTAGGGACGATCATTAACACTCGAACTTATCAACGGTTGGCATCTATTTCACGGAATATCGAGCGCACACGTTCATGGAAAATGATTTACAACTCACACGGTGCACGTTTATTAATCAATCGTTGCTAACTCGAGCATTTTACCGATTCGAAAGATTTCAGCTATCTTGCCAACCTACTGTAACATGCGCGCCAGCCGGCTCTACTTTGAATGCCCGTGACTTCGTGGAGCAAACTTCGGGCAACGTGGACGCACCAGGNCAGTCCTGAAAAGAGGAACAATTCGCACAAGCATGAGCCGAAGGCCCAGTAAGCCATGCACACTACTTACACAAACGCAAACCAAAACGGCATCGACAACACAGTAGCACGCCCCGTCGCACGATCCAACTTCAATTCGTGCGCGCTCGCTGGTTTCTGTTGTGCGTTACACTATCCCGATATGAAATTAACGCAGTTTCTCGGCGTCCTTGATAAAAACTTTTGCGCATTAAAACAACGAAATTTCCTACGGCGCACTAGGCATACATTTTGCTTTCCTGAATGTTCCGTCCATCTCCATTCAGCTGATATTCCTAACTCACACAGTAACGGCATACCAACGACAACATTCACTTCTTGCGGATAAGTTTCAGCATCAACTACTCATCAGATATAGAGATGTATTGAACAGTGTGATTATTTTGTGCCTCCTAACAAATAAAAAACTATATTGTGGCTGTCACATTCTGCATTCAGGGGGGTTTCATGGTAGGCAGATAAGACGAACAAATCAAATCTCGAATGCATTGCGGACGACGGTAACCATTTGAAGGATGAATCTTCACTCGATTAGCCCACAGAGTACGTGTCTACACGCCCGATCATGGGAGAAGAGCGGTTTTTCTGTTGATTACAACATCGGAGGGCTCATAATATTGTCAGAGGCTCGGCCAATCCGGTTCCACTGTTGCCTAGGAACCTGAAATGAACTGATTGCACCGGTAACTTTTGGATTCTGATGGGATCGGCGCCTCCAGAACATGGTTGTTCCTGCAGATGCGTGTTGTCAAAACTGTGGCAGGAGTGGAATGTGAACAGGAAAAGCTGAATCAACTGGGCCTACGCTCATGACTTTGACTACGGGCCAAACAGTAATGTCCGCGCGGCAGACGCAGGATTCCCTACTCTATTATTCATGTTATGAAGAATGAAAAATAGATATGAAGGAGGCGGCGTATGAAGTTGGATGGACTTTAAGGTGCTAGCAAACGGCAGTGATCAGAGCAAGCGAGAAGAGAGATAGACAGAAGAGATAAACGTGTAACACAAATCAAAATACAAGTGACACGGGACGTATGGAGAAAGAACAAACTGCAACCAAGGGGTGTTAAGTTTTCACTGGAGCTCCACTACCAGCTGCGTAAGCCATACTTTCTCCGGAAGAGCACTCCACTTGCCTACGACGCACCGGGGTAGACGGGATGCATTTATTGAATGACAGATTAACACTTTTTCAACTCTTGGGGGTGGCAGTAGAGAGCTTGAATACGTACCCCCTAAAATAAACCGAAAGTATAAGGATCAGGGTGACGGTCTGGTATACGGCGGCCAAGGTTTTGACAACTCTGTGGTGGTGGGTAAACCAGTGACCACACGTCCAGTCTGTCAGATACCTTTGTGTATTTCAGGCCTTTCAAGCTGCATATCAAAAGCAAGGCGCCAAGTATTACCCCTTCCAGTGATACTTCATGCATCGGACGTGGCGGGTTTACCTGGACATCATACTCAGGGTCAGACCTGAAGAAAGCAGGAAGATCTTGTGAAATATATTAATTACCATCATGCCGAAAGATATCCACAGCATACAAAACACTCGGCTGGTAGCCTGCTGTTGTCTGGCAGCCGAAGCCACCTGGCATTATGAAGACAATATCTACATGGTGGCTTACAAAAGAACACCCTTTCTCTTAATGAGTGTACAGGCGTGGCAGTAGAGGCACCACCAAGGCGTGGCACAGCGCTTTTAACACTGTTCATTCGCCAGCGGCCATTCCGTTAACCACATTCAAAGCTGGTTTGAGGCTCTATATACCGTCCTTGATCCTCCAAACTTACCCATGATCGGCAACGACTAGGGTTCATCCATAAACATGAGTGTAGACGCCTCCGGGAGACTGGAACTGTAACTGACATATAGCAAGGAGAGAAGAAAGTCAAAACTGAGCCTTCGGTACTCTTATGATTGCAGCGCATGGGTAGGTAATACTCGTTCTCCTCGGGACACACCATCCCCCTCCCCAACAAAAACGCAGACACCTACCTAGGACCATTCAGCGTAACTCAAAGGGTGTTTTACGCTCAATCTCCGATGAGAAACCACGTACAAGGTCACACCGAGGTGAATGGGAACTACGTCTGAGGAATTATCTTAATTCACTTTTACCGTCTATTCTAAATTCGACTGCAGGTGTCTTCTGGGCGATTGGTCTCCCCAGAGTCAGTGGGTGTCTACGTCCAGTCCGGTCATTTCTGAGACGGAACTCAGTAGAAGTCTTTGGACCCAGTTAGCCTCTCAGTATATTGTGCACTGGTAGTATAGCTCCCGCACATGTCTGAAGCTTCGGGATATGTTGAGGAGATCTAATGTCTTTCCATCTCGCCCTCCATTTGTTCCGGCCGCGGTCCTCCAGGCCAATCCTTGAAGTCCCTCCAGGCTTCCAGTCTTTTTTCTAAAATGCAGTATGTTTGCCATCAATACACTCGGAGCTGATGCATAAGCCCCTTTCATGTTGTCTTGCGTCTTGCTTAATGGTGAAGCAAAAATGTGCGGATCATGCGGTCATAACCATATACCAAACACCGTGACACGGTGATTTGAAGAAGATTGCCGATGAAGACTGAAAGCAACAGGGGACTGGGAAATGAGTCCCAAGAATCCCAGCCGGACGTTCCCCGCCATGAGTGGACAGACGTTTCTCGACCGAATAGAGTTCAGCAAAACAAGCCCCCAGGGTCTCCGTTTTTACTTATGGGGCTTCAACTTTCTCTGCCTCCCCAAAAACGTATGCTCGTTCGTTCTTGCCTTCGTCTACCATCGCGACTCAGCATGTAGCCTTCTGGGGGCCGTCACTGAACGCGCTGCGTAACGACCCCCGTACGCTCAGCGTTTCTTAATCTCCAATTTGCCACACTGGTAGCGGATACTTTCGTAGCATTCGTACCCACGTCTAGTTACCTCAAATAATCTCCATGCCTGTTTTGTTGTTGTGAACAGACGCCCAGCCATCGGCCGAAAGGTGAAGACCCTTGGGAGTGAGTCCGCTGAAGCCGAGTGGGGGCAAAATCTCAACCAGTGCTTTCATGTGCTTTCTTTTTCTCCCTCGTTGACTGTCATCACTTGAATCATCTTCATCAACTCTTCTTTTTCACAACTGTGTTGTCTCCACCGGATTATGAAGAGTTCGTGGTCACTAACACTGTTGGTGACAAATGATACGGGCTAATGGTGTCCGATTCCGGTCACCGAGACATCTCGTGTTCGATGCAAACATAAGCCCAAAGAAATATCCAACATTTCTCCCATGTAGGCATTCCCAGATTCCATACTGCATACACTTCCATGGCGATACAGTGGCTATCGGCTAATTGACGCTGCAGCCGTTCCAGTAGTTAGGCTGGTTGCAGTCCACTGGTCTTGTAGATAACACCCACCACGTCGTAACTCCGGTAGACAATTTCATTCTGCTCGACGGACTTTTGTAGCAGCCAGTCGGGTCCGCAGTCACCCCAACGGTTATGACCACAATATCCCCTCGTATGTATACGACCACGACGGCTCTAACCCGTATATGCTATATGTCAGAACGGGATTGTTGGCACGCAAGAAAAATGGGTCCATCACCCGAGACTGAGTCACTGATCCAGGTTACGATGAGTGCTGCTAGCATCGTCTGATACTGACCAACCCATTATCCTCACTTTTCATGCTAGCTCACCGAACCGGGCAATCTGTCTACGGTCGCGTCATAAATGGCACCGTGGGGGTCGAGTCGCACTGCTGCTAGCTAGCTGGACAGGGATGAGCGGAATCCGATTAAGCTTTGGCGTCCGGCTAACGGATCGAAAATCTTGGGTGATCAGGCCTTGTTCAATATTGTAGCAATAGAAGAGTCGGATTATGCGTTCCAGTAGGCTAGCTTTACGCACGGTCAGAGATGAATACATATATTAAATTGGACATAGGGTAGCAGATGCGTAAATATGTGTAACGCGCAGCCGAAACCAGCGAGCGCGCACGAAATGAATTTGAGTTGTGTGACGGGGCGTGCTGCTGTGTTGTCGATGCCGTTTCAGCTTACGTTTGTGTAAGTCGTGTGCATGGCTTACTGGGCCTTCGGCTCATGTTTGTTTGTATTGTTTCTCTTTTCAGAACTGTTCGAACCCCTACTTCGGAAGAGCGCTGTCCCCTGGTGCGTCTACGTTGCCCGAAGGTTGGTCCGCCAAGTCACGGGCATACAGCGTAGAGTCAGCTGGCCCACATGTTACACTATGTACGCTGATATCGAGCGTCGTTCTACGAGGACGGTAATACACAGTTTAAACGTACAGTAACTTATGACCGGGGTCATAAACGCATGCAACAATGCAACGGAAACACGTGATACATCGTTCGCATTACTGCTGCTCATATAGACAAATATAATACGCTGCCGTTGGAAGCGGAATGTAAACAACAGAGCTGAGGTTTATGTCCTTGAGGGTATCACATACACGGGGAGGCCCACATGAAACCTCGTCATTGTTCTCAGACAGTCTCTTGCTTGCGAATTCACCTGATATCCATGGAGCAACACTCGATGAGAATGAATTCGTTCGAGGTGGTCGTATGGCTCTAAAGTTACTGAAGCACATGTTTAATTGAGCCGTCTGTCCGAAATGTCAGTTTGTGAAGCCTGATTACGTTTCCAGGTGTGTTTTTCTCACTTGAATCAAAGTGAGTATTAATCTGAACTACTTCAAGTTATTTCTTAGATGACCCAATAACAGTGTGCTGCCAGTTGATGGCGAACAGAGTTTGTCCGGTTGGATGTAAGGGCATTAAGTTTTTCAGCATCCTAGGCTGGTTTGTGATCTCCGGAGATTGAAAACTTGCGCTGCGCGGGAAAATTCATACCATGTTTCCATGTTGAATGAGTTGAAAAAGCTCATCTTGGCTATGGATAGTCACTGAGTCTGAGAGGTTGTAGTGAATTTGTGAATATCATACATTAGGTGTTCTGTTTCCTTCAGAAGTTAGTAATGCACGATAATTGTTTTATCTTACCAATATAGACCGCATTGTAAATACCGCAATGTACAACGGTCCTATTTTTTTTCGAGGTCACGTCGGATTTACACATTTGTTCGATTTTGGTTCATTTTCTCTTGGCAAAGAATATTAAATGCTTCGTACTTTTTCACAAATGCAGGACGTAGAGATCTCGCGCTTTTATCGAAAGAAATGTAATCTTGTGGCTTAAACTGATTACAGTTACAAATGGGCGATGCGTACCAAATTCACAATCAACTCAATCACATTCGGTCAACCCCGAAAGTAAGTTTTGGTTGATTGATTAGTTTGATTATTTGGTAAACTCTTATTTGTACTCAACTGACGTCTGCGATAATGTTGTTTCATTTGGATGAAACAATACAATTATACTAAGCAATCATCACCTCAGACATAATTATGTTTAAGGCGATTAGTAATCAGTAGAATTTCATACGAACGCGTTGTATTATTCAGTTGTAATTGTGAGTAATTTTGCCTAATATCCACGGGCCATGGTGTCTTCTAATCTTCGGATATTGGGACTATCAACACTACCAACTGTGTACCCTGAGGTGAACATTCATACAGTATGAGAACTGGTTCCTTTTTTCTACAAACTACTTACGTTTTGTTGAAGTGTTGTCGCTCACAAGAATCGAGTGGTAAATAAATATCCTGTAGATTACGTAAGCATAATAGAGCTCTGCCAGCACCAATAAAGAATAAACGCCCTGTTTTATCAAGTAAGCTCAATCAAACTTAAACAGATCTCATGAGCGTCCATTCATCACTGATGTAATTAGGTGCTAAATAAGCTAGCTTAGGACTGTCATGAGAGTTACCCATCACAACCGTCTTTTGGAAATCCCGGATAAGAATTAAGTTTCCTGGCGAGCATGTAAACACAAAATGAGAGAGTCATGTAAGAAGGAATATCATATGCAATCTGTTCCACTTGCGCGTCGAAAAAAACAACAAAAACATCGCACTCATCGTTTTCAGGGCTACTGGCAGTTGAAGTAGTTGGTTTGCTCTATTATCTTCTATGTCTCTCATGTGCTTTTTGTGATTACCGCTGTACTTTTCATTTAACACGTGCGTATTGGGCTAGAATTTTGATGGTTGATGCTTCCTTACTTATATCGATATTTTCCGGGGGAGGGGCTAATGCCACAGACAGAACCCGTTACAGACCCTCGCCAATTCAGGTTGTTTGCTAACTCCTTGGTCATGAGCATGGCCAACATATTCTGCGTGCACATCTCAAGGAAATTCTTCTGGGTGGGTTTAGAGTAGTTCGTTTGTATACGTTCAACAAGCAAAATGATAAATTATCAGAGCATCCATTAGCAATTTGTGTTGCAGTTTCACACTGAGCAACCAGAGATCTGTGGTATCAATGGAAAGCTTGAGGAAATAATCCGTAAGTGCTAGCGAAAGAATGGCATATATTTGATACATAAGACAATCTGTGTCCATGCGTAATCCCTAAACATTTACCCATTCTAACGGGGGCGGTAAACGTGGCACTCACAAATTCCGTATGTGGTTATGACGAGTATTTGAAGTTGTTACTCCTCAAACGGCTATCGGCATCAATGTTTAAATTTTGGAATTTGTGCGGCAGTTTGACTTTCGGAGAAGGAGCTGAAATTGTCCTGCGCACAACTGTTGTGTGTCCTGCTCACGCGCATGTAACTGAAGTGAGCTAGTGCCAATGAAACAGGGCACCAGCTTCTGTAGTAGGCTTTTGCATCCACTGAGTGACTCGAAATGATTTTTGACGGTTATCTCGATAGAACCACTAGTCAGCCCCAACTAGAATTGTTGTGAGATGCAATTTTACCCAGTAGGGTAACATCACGTGTTAACTTCTCAAGAATTACACTGTACGTCGTGGAGTTGTGTGCTTCTTCCTGCAAAATCACTACAACTTCTTCAGTTGTAAACAGTAGCTCACCACAACTCGTTTTTGTAAAAGCGCTCACTATTCTTAAGTTACCATCCAAACATGATAAACAGTGTGTGCGTTACAGGTATTTCATTGTTGAAGTTACTAAGTTTATAAAAAGTTATTGAGAAGTCTGCCCTAGTTTGTTGCTGCATTAAGCAAGGTTATAGAAACAAAGGAGCTAACCTACCGCCTACAGTCAAACGGAGCGTTCTGGCTCCGATTACTTGTTACACTCGTAAGCCAACTTTCTGTAACGTGGAGACGACTGGGGATAGCGTTCTTCCGAAGTAAGGGTTCCAAAAATAGTTTTGTAAGAGAAGGCATCAAAAACAATTACTAATCAAGGGCTCGACAAAATATTCACACGACTCACACAAGCAAAAACTAAAATGATGCCAACAACCGGGCTGCATGATGCTTTCCAAGCCGAAAATTAGACTGGCCCGAAACATTTGTCGTTTTCGATAAAAAACAAGGTCAAAAAATATAACGAAGTTTATTAACTTTAGGATTGAAACAGAAGTTACAAAAAGTTTCGACATAATTCATTGGATAGATTTATCTTACACTGCATATGAGAGGAATTAATAAACCCTTCCAAGTGGGATTTCAGTGGGATAATCAGGGGATGGTCGACCGTCTCATAAGCATCGCGTGCGTTGATTGGGTAAGAGAAGAGTGAGGCTGATGTTAATGAAGGATTTGACCATTCGTTCAAAACGCAGTGCGGGTTGACCTAAACCAAGACAATTTCCACATGACGCTTGTCCCAGTGGTATTTTGATTTTGATTACAACAGTCCTCAAGAAAGCCACCCAAAGTGGTTTAAATTTGACTATTACAACTTGCTAGTAATATTCTGTTCCTTATAACGCATCCAATAATGGTAAGAAATGCTTCAAACAAAAACGAGCGACTGAGGGTGATACATTCGTGTCTGATTTTTGGGGATACTTCCGAACTAAATGCAACCCAAAGTTAGCCAAAAGTAGCATGGGGGGCAACAGGGTACTTAACCATCAGAGACACGGATGCTGTTGGTTTGTCAAGTAGAAGATGAGAACCCCAGCATATAACAAAATCACGCTGATAACGGGACCGTCCAAAAGGAAAAGCAAAATAATTGGAATGTGTGCGAACTCGAAATTGTGCTTGAAAAATCCCGTGCTTTTTTGCTTTTCTTGAGAACAATTTACAGCAAAAAGTCACCAATGCAGGGTTGCCAAAGCGTGTATGGCATTGGTTAATGCACTGACCACTGGCTTACGTTAGAGGCATAACCTTTGAGACAGTGAGAAGAACACTGTCTTTCACTACCAGCATACAAACGAATAACGACAGTAACTGTTCGGGTTAGGTTCACAGATAAGGAAACTCAACATTAATCAAAAAACTATAAGTGGGAACCATGAGATCTGGTTTGCTTTATTAATTACAAGCGCAATGGTCTAGGAATTAAAATAGGAATGGAGAGAAACTAACGTACAAGAGCTAAATACCAAGGTGCTCCACCAGGATAGCTACACAGAGTTTGAAATGAGTAATAAAAGCCAGCGGCTATGAGGAGTGAAGGATGTGCTGAAAATTATGACAAATAAGGCTACGTGACATCCGACAGTGATTTGAAACAGGCCTGCCAACCTGCTTTTCGCAGTGTTGTAGGCAACAAAGCGCATTTCTCACTTTACTTCGCAGATCGATGGAGCACCGTAGTTATTGAAAAACGAAGATGCATAATAGAGCTTTCGGCCAGACTTTTCTTGGAAACGCAATGAGACAACTAATGTATTCATCTAAACGTTGTCTCTACTTAAACTAGACGGCATGAAACTCACGCTGGTCGAATACAAGTGAGAAATATACTGCTACCGATGGAAGTCCGTTATTCACGAGTTGTACTTCTCTGATTTCATTTTTGTTTCAAAATGCTATTACCATTTAACCAGCTACTGAACTTACCTACCCCAACTTTCTACTTCGGGTGCCAATGTGGTTGTACGCGGATAGTTAGCATCTTATCCAGCAGATCAGACAGAGTCGCCATTTTTTAGCTCACTGAGATCATAATTTAATTGCCTGAATTCCATAAACTAGCCGAAAGTAAATATGTGCTCACACGATCTTCAACATATTTCACAACTCTGCTAGATCTGTTGAAATATAAGTCTGTTTATGTGGCAGTGACTTGTAAACGTAGTGTTAAGAATAAGAGTATCAACTAATCTCCAGCGCTGATGGGTTAAAAGTTTGATTAATTTCATGCCACTTCTGATGCGTCGAGTAATGCAGTCGCTACTTTAGATGATACCGACCAATATCTTGTTAATTATGAAGTCTATTTCCTGATATTTGTTCGAAAGAACAAACAGAAGAACGGCAATGATATATAGAGAGTTCACCGTGGTTTTGCATACCTCTTGCACTTTTCAATGGTTAAGTGGTTATTTTAGTTTATTTTAACTTATAAGCTTATATACTGCGTTTCAGACTTCCCTGGTGATTTCCCTCTCAAGCAATATCCGGCATTCAGTTTCAAATAACCCCTGTGACTTTAGGATGTGACGAAGTTTTTCTCTACGTTACAACAAAGTTCACAGGATTTGAAATTGCACTCAGCCTGTTTTAAACTAGGTGCTTGCTGAGTTAATTGTTTTAGGCAAACATGCCCCGCTGTTTCAGGTATCATTATTTGGTTGTCATGACAATACCTCTGACCAAAAACATCCATAGCGGCTTGTCAAACATATCGTTAGCTTCTTCAATGAGCGATTACAGGTAGGTGGACGTACTACGTAAAAAACACTGAAGGACAAACCAGATATGTTTTACTTACAAGTAGTGCGATACTTGGCCAGCATGACTTAAACATCAAACATACTCAATCATAACTTTTGCATCCAAAGAAAATTTCTCGTTACCCAACCAGGAAAAGAAGCACCAGATTTGTGTTTCATTATAGTTTGGAACTGGATTGTAACAAAGAGTACAGAAACGGAAATCACGCAGATGAACAAAGGTGAAATTTTTCCCGAGGGGTTCTTAGTGGGCGTTTACTACGCTTCATAATAAGAGTTTGTTAGAATGCCATAAAAATACTTGAAAGCAGAGTGTAAAATATGTAGTAATCAGAACCGTCAGCCAGTAAGCTAGAAGGTAACCAGTGGTGGTTGAAATAGTGAATTGTTCTTGATGGAGGTATGGGTGAATCAGTGTGGCTTGATTGAGTTCAGGTCCGTAAATTATTCAGTCTAAAGTGGTATAATTAAGTGAGCAACGTCGCTGTTCGTCAGTGCTTTGAGTAATACCAGCTGCATGACAAAGTGATCAGTTGTCAGAGAATTACAACCAAGAGTAGCCGGGTTTCCCACTGCGCATGTTAGGTGAGTTGTTGCCACATCAAGTGCTAACACTGAAGACCGTAAAGGGATGTGCGAAGATTCTGAATGGTCTAGCAGTAGCAGTTTAGAAAACATGAAGACATCAGCGTTGTTTTTAGATAGAGCTGGCAAGTGACACTGTCAAGCCATGGGCTCACTGTCTGGAGATGCTATTGAGCGAATCAGTAGAAACAAAAGGAAATTACTCAATTTTTTTGCAAAGGGTTCTCCCTTACCGTTTTTCGTTTGTGTGATACGCTGTGGTTTCTAGAATATTTCCTGCCATTTTTTTGCATCAAACGGCTGTCGCATCAATAGATAATGCACGTGTAGGGACAAACTGCCGGCTTTTCCAATAGAACAGTGTAAATAATATTTGTGAACCCCTAATGAAACTTCAAACAGTAAAAAAACAATGAATGAAACTATATACTCATTAATTGGTTCTGAAGAGAAAAGCTAATATGTAAAGTTGGGATTTTATGTGAAATATCAGTGCATGCCATGCATTCTAAAGACATTTCATCGACCTGTTCTGTAAGTGTTTTCTCAAAAAGCGATAGTTCATCAGTAGATGATAAAGAGTAGATGATAATTAGATGATAACAAGCGTTAGCGGATTTAAAACGTTGCAGCTCAGTGGTATTAGGTATGTCACGCGTACATGATCTAGATATCGTGTTCCATGTCTGGAGGTTTTATTACTGTGAGATCTGTTTGTGCGTATGCTCTTCTTAACCCAGGATCTGTATATTACGAGAAGTTGTTTGTTTGGATGTAAAATTATAGCCATGGGTGCCTGATACACTACATAACCTAGGTAGGAAGACATCCAGCCGATCGTGTAAATCGTGTTTGCGCACAGAGTGTGCAAATCTTGGAAACCAAAGTATTTTTTTCGGGTCAATGTTACTCATGAGAAAGTTTCCAACCAAAGACTCATTGACCCTATTGACCAGAATGAAGTTGCAGAGGTTCATTTATCGCTGTGTAGTGTAGATAAACTGCACTTATTGACAGTCGTTGAGAACGGTATTTCCGAGAGCCCAAGTATCTGCAGAAGTCCAAAACAGGATCAACCAAAAAGTTTCTCAGAGGGTGTACATTAGTATTTGCTGTACATGCCTAAAACGCAAAACCAAGCTGTTATGTCCATAATTGGGAAAAAGTAGAAGAGACTTAGGACCTTGCATTTCACATGTGGCATTCAGTCAGACATGTGAATCAAAAAACCAAGCAAAATACATTTATATCGATCGGCAAACATGCGTTCAACGCGTAACTGTGCAAGAATCTGACTGCAGATAATCATGTGAACGGTAAGCCATAAAACTGCCGATCTTATACAGAGAGGTTTAGCTTCGACAGATTACTTTTGAATGGGACCAAACTTTAAAACTTGCACTCCAAAAAATAAAGGATATGGACTCTTAGAATTCGCAAGCGAGCATACTTTTGCCGTAAAACGCCACGATAGATAATAAGAGGAACCATCATAAGCTAGTTGAGAAGTTGAGGCTGTTTTTCTGAAGGAAGACTCTTGGGGATGTAAGAAAGCTGAAAAATTATCAATTATTTTCGTTTCTGCACCGTCACGAGAAATCACATGTTTTGCACTTTTAGTCAGCCCCTTTCCAAAGAAAGCGTTATACTTGGGTTTTACTCTCGGTGTTATCCGCCACTAAGGTATATTCTTACCACTGCTGGGATTCGAACTCGGGCCACGCTTCTACTTAGCAACCGTGTTGATTTATGTGCCACTGTCTCCACATTAAACACGACAAAATCAGCACACATCCTTATAGTCAGAGTGTTTAAAATGAAGTATTCCTGCAAAAAAAATCAAGCTTGGCGATTGATTATAAGTTCAGTTTAGTTAGTCATCCGCTTGCCAATATTCGAATTTTTTCGCAAAACGCATGAATAAGTAGAAAGTTAAAGCCTGTTGATTTTTTAAAACCACGGATGGAACATCAACGTTCATACTAGTTAACGAGAAGTTTTGTAATTTTGCAACAGAAAACATTTTACCGCTCTGCTGCTTATCATAATGGTATGCAGTGGATCAAGCGTGAGTTTCCTTGTCGTGATGCCCAACTAAAATAACTTAGGCTAAAAGCATGTCACTGTCAGACTTGCTGCCAAACATAATTGGCTTGGTTAGGTTCGGTGGAGAACCGATCAATATGCCGCAAACAAAAACAGCTTTCAGGCAGACTGCGGTTTGACTCCTAATGAGCCTTTCAATATTAGAAGTTTTACTAGCAATTTATTATAAACAAAGACACTTCACAAACCAAGAATGTCCGCCCTAGTCTTATGGACTCAGTCTCATATAATGCAAGGAAATTGTTCAGAAATCAACCTGTGTTCACTGTAGCTTGTAGAGAATGTTTAAGTTAATGCAACTGACTTTTAGGTTTATTATATCCGACAAATTTTGTTACTGGTTTTCAAACTTTATGAAGTTTCTTCTGAGTTTGGAAATGTTAAATCGTGCCCTTAGATTGTCGCAGAATTTGTCAGCGAACATACTGGTTACACTGGGAAGGTTGTGTTGACGGTATTGACGTACTCGCTTTATTTTGCGGTACGTTTGAATTAGTTGCCACAAGAAAGAGGCAGAGAGTGTCCCGTTGTGCTAGTTCACTTGCCAACATAAATCTAAAATGACGTCGTTTTTGGCCATTTTTAATGTGTAGTTTTGGTAAATGATGGGCAGTTTAATTTGAATCACGTTTACAATAAAACGGTCCAAACATTGCTCATAGATAATGGTGACTGAAAGTTTAGACACAACAAGTCGGTCAAACCATAAGCGTACTCACTGGTACACTGATCAAAGCGCTTGCAAAACAAGCAAGTGGACTGGAGAGTAACTCTTAGTGGAGGTGAAGATATGACATATTCAGTAGATTTAGCGAAATCGAAACTCAAACCCGATGGTGTTTTTCAAAACGACCGGTCTAAAATTCTGGGGATCTGTGAAAAGTTTAACACAATTTGAATTGACTTATAACAATTCTGACTGCCTATCTCATTTGTTTTCGAGAACTTTATAGATTATTCCTGACAGAACTAGACATTCTTCTGTTGTCATTAAAAGTCATCTCTTCAGAATTAAAGCAGAAAGAAATATTATGCCCGAATTCTGTTACAACTAAGCGCTCGCCCCCAAGAGAATGACCCGAATTTTTCTCAGCATGCTTCCCAAGTACTAAGCACAACTTTCTAGGGGACCTGTTCGCATGCATGTATTCTATGTGATTAATTTTTTTGTGGGTTTCTAGAACAAAAATAATTGATAAGTTTTTAAAATTGTTAATAATATAATGTTCAACGGTTTATCAACTGACCGGAAAACTGAGAACATTATAGACTAAAAACAGAGAAAAACTAACAGGGGTTTAAACACGTACATGTTCACGCCATAAGTATTTACACTCAGTATGTTGGAAAGCAAGAGTGTGTTATTTGTCTATTGGATAAATATGCACTACCGGAGAAGCGCATTTAAACCGGTCACTGCGTCTTCATTCGATCGCTTTGAGGAGGCTAAAATACCCAGTAACAGTGTGATATGAGTAAAAATTCAGTTGGGCAGGTAAATTCGAAAGGGTTGGAGAAAACGTAGTGGATTCAGGCACATTGGGGCTGTCAGTTGTATTTGTTGTCTTCTAGCAATGCATAGCCAACACAAGAATAATTTACGAGTGGGTCGTAGGTTGAATACCCGACTGTTGTAAGTGGGAAAACTCATCTGGTAGTCAGAAATCGAGCAGTGTACAGGATTTTAAATGAAAATATTGATCTTGTTTGTTACAAAACAGAATCTATAGGCTGCCGCACCTGTATGGATGCTGTTTATAGCAAGAACGGCTGTTTACCTATCAAATCACTCGATCGCATACGCTTTTTCTTTTGTGTGCCAGCACAAGGTCAGCTTATGATAAAACAAAGCTACTGCTCTTGTCAATAACACTGAAGTGGAAGTAACTTATAGATCGGCCAGCTGGTAAAGTTACTGCTCATTTTCAAACCTGTTCTGATGGCAAACGACAGTCATGGACATCTTCTGTGTAGTTAATTTTTGAGATAAGTTATCTTCTTAAACGAAAGAATTGGGAATATGCTTTATGAAAAACTATTTTGTCCTTCTATGTCAAGTGCTAAATCGGTCTTAACCGGACCTCAGTTGATCGTCCTCAAATTTGCGCGAATTATCGTGTTGGCGACAGCATATCAACCAACTTGATAGCCGTAATAGTCCCAGACATTTTGGCAAGAAACGACTTAATTTTATCAAAACTTTGTGCAGTTACGGAATTTCTGAATCCTTTTATTTCAAAGCTACTCGTACTGTGTTTACGTTACGCTACCAGTTTGCACCTGGAAAAGGACATAAATGGATGGGTTTGCATTCCGAGACTGCTCAAGGGCAATCTATTGCGAAACAAGTGCACCAAGAAAAACCTTTCACTCAAAGGGGCTAGTGGAATTCGGTCAGCTGTAGCTACGTCACAGCTGTATTAGAGAAGATTCCTTACCATAACAATACACAGACTAAATCACTGACCAGCACAGGGTGAAATACTAAGAACCGTAGGCTGCAATTACACTATGAACTTGAGATAAGTTACTTGCAGTTAATGTCTGTTCATAATAAGGCACCAAACTCAGATATGCATTTCCAGTGCACATTGCTGCTTCTATGTACTCCAATGTTTGATACTGACAGGACAAATTTTTTATTGGGTGTTTGTTAGTTTACCCTCAGTCATGTTGTATGTTTGCAGATCACCTAACACAACTTATTTTCTGAGCATCACATAGAGTGAAAAGTACAGACAAACATCTATTACTGTACCACTTAAAACTATGTATCTGTGAAAGTTAGCGAATTCGAATCAAAATTGCTTGATTGCAAACAGAACCGAGTGAGACCCTAAACTTCAGTCCATTTAAACTTCACCATTCGAATCTTACCAGTAGTGAAATCGTGTACAAATGTACACAATCTTCCGTGAAGTCAGCAGATCACTTTTTGTATTCACTTTGCAAGCGATTATCTATTATTCAAACTGTTGACTATTACACATGCACGGAATCCACAACACATTCCTAATTTTGACTACTCTGATCGATCGGAATGAGAGCGCAGTTCAGGTTTATATGTGTGCACAAATGTGTGCGTGCGCACCTACTCGTATACTTACAACCAGTGATCATATGCACCACTTGTATGTGTGCACACAACAAACGAATAACGAAATGGAATGATACCCACCGAATAACTACGAGTAGTCGGAAATGAACGCTAAACTATGATGCTGTAACTTAATGTCAGACAGTTAAAAAACCGGCTCTGCTGAGGGGCCAAAATACACTTCATTTGGAAAAGAGTTTAGCAACGTTACGATCTGATATGTCAGTATAGCTTATTAGTTCATCTCTACGAGCAGCTATGAATTTGAGCTGTTTTGAAGATATCTGACCGTTCTACATTTGTCGTGATGATTGATAATATCTGCAGAATCTTGACGTCCACTTCTCACTTAAAACTACCTCTCTTTCGCAACCTGATGGGTAATCGTAGTCTTTTGTATGCCTTGAGGGAATGGATGAGACTAATTCTGAACTCTTTAGTAATTAGTGGCTGGGCTAGCTTTAAACTTTTAGTGAGATTTTAGTGACAAACGCGCGCCTAACAAACCTTCTCTTGTCTCATCGTTGCTAAGCTTCCTTGCATAAATTTCATGTTGTGTCGCATTTCCTCACACCGCTGTGCAACATAAATTATACGCCATCTAATACAACTTAAACCTTTGGTTTGATGTCCCAGCTTTTCCGTTCGGTGTATTGCACAATTCGGAGACCAACTGCGTTCTGTATAGCTATACAATCCGTGTTTCAATGCACTTTGAACAATGAACGTATTTTGATACACTTCCAAAAATGAACGCAAATTCAAATTTAGCATGCAAAGAGGCACAAACAAATGTGTTTTCTGTCAACACACGATCGCCACTTCAACACCCTTGGACACAATTAGACTGACGTCTTGGGTGTGCCTAGCTGGCAATAACCAGATGGGAACAACTCATAGCGATTGCCCTCGGATCGTTGCACACATGGTCAGGCATTATTGAGTTCTTCGGTATCTGTGACTTAGATGAACTTTGTTACGTATCGCTCGTAATTCGAAAGAATTCGGCACAGCCCTGTGGGATTCCGTCGAATCACGTGGACGAGTGAATTCTGCTGCATGGTCGCGTGAAGAAGGATAACTAGACGTTCCACGGTTTTATGCTGAGCAGGCAACACATAGGTGCCTGCGGTTAGTCGTCCTAACGTGCTCAAAATTGATGGGTATGTAAAACGTGTACAGACTAAGTGGTTTTTAGGTCTGTCATTCAGGATAGGGCTCACCAGTTTCTCGTCTGTTAGGAGATTTCTCCCGGCCCACCAAAGCGTGAAAAAACTGTTTGTAAACAATGAAAAGCACGAACAATTCGATGAAATGAAGATTTTTAATCTTCACGTGTCGCCTATCGTAAGTGTTGATTTTCCAGAGCTGGCAATATGAATTTAGTCGATCGACCAACTCAATCTAATTGATTCCCAATTGACTGTTTTGACCAACCGCTATATGGTCAGCCCGTCTCTCGTCCACCCGATTTTATTTGTCTGGGCTCCAATCAGTCTAACAATCGACCAGTCATGTCACGGTATTCTTCGGTGGTTGGGTCATTTCTTCCCACTCACACTTTGCATGTGTGACGAGTCCAGTCGTGTGTCGTGTTGTGCCTTTTAAGTCAGTTTTGTGTTCACTTATCACACGATGCTTGCTCTGTACCTGGTAAACCTGCCCAGTTTGTGCTCACTAGGAATCTTGTTTAGTGTTTGCATTAATAATAACACCATGCAATTTTCGGCAGTGATGGAGGTGTTCTCCAATTACACAGGCGACAGAGACCATAAGTGATGAACTTGAATGCTCCCCTTTGATAAATTCATGGATATAGTGTACTGAGTTGAAAGAAGCGCAAGAAAATTCGTTTGTTACACTACAATGTCAGTGTTTTCCTTAGTAAGGGAACTCCTTGTGGACACTATGATGTTTGATCACGGGACCACAGTGTTCAGAGAATTTAATATGTGCAATGGGGTTTATTTTCCCAGGGATTATGGCTGAAAACAATGTCATATTCAAGGATACTTACAGAGTCTCTGATATATATCTCTCCGGAACAAGAAGCCCTCCACAAAAGGCGATTTCATCAGAATGTGTGTGGTAACAACTCAGACATTACCTCGAAATAAGGAAGGCCTAATCAAAGTTACCTGCTTAGTGCCTAATACTGTCGCATCTGAAGTTGACAATTCAGAAAACCGTGGGCAACGCAAAAATTTCAGTAACTCAGTTTGCAGTTAATGAATTGACTACTTAAATGATTATAGAATAATAACAGACGCGGTTATAAACTAGTGTAGGCTTGAAATGGGACTGAAGTAATCACGTGAATGCTTGGGATGACGTAGATGAGAACTGTTGGGGCAACAGAACTCCAGGCTTCTACTCGTAGACTTTCCAGCAATTAATGTCGCACAAGAGTTGATATTTGTGTACACCGCAGTAGCCGGAGAGAACGCTTCTTAGGGATGGGAAACTTGAAGACATGAAGAAAAGAACCCCCCTTTAATAATTTCCATCAAGTTCTAAATAGCTTATAAAATTGGAGTTTGCTGTAGAATTGACAAGGCATGTAAACTTTTCCAATCCGTAATTGATCGGTGATAAGAGTTTTATCACACGACTCGGAGAAAAACTTTTGCTTATAGGGGACTGGGTTGTTTTTTTCTCATGTTGAAGGCTCTACGAACAGATTGAGACGGCCGCTTATTCATTCTCTGAAAAACAAACAATTGTGAACTTGCAGCGACAAGTCTAAGAATGACCTGGTGACCCTAAAGCAAAATCAGAATGAATCCTGCTAATCTAAAACCGATTTTACTGCAGTGCTGACAAATGTCAAATAATTTTCACATGGAAATGTTTTACGCAAACTGAAATAAAGTGTTGACAGACAAGACTTTGAAAGGAACCCTGTTTCGATTGTGTAAAATTTACACCACTGGAACACTCCTTATATTTGAACAGACTTTCGTGTGGATTTGTGTAGACTGTAGGTAAAACTTGTGTATGTGAACAAGTATTCATAAAAACGAGTTATCTCAAACTCGTAAAGTGAGCGTTTGTTTGGTGAGCATTTGCAGTTTGTCCTAATACCTGGCTCCTCTACTATGAAGAATTAGTTAAACCGTATTCAAAAATCGGCATGCAATTTCGCTGTAAACTTGGGGCAATCGTTTAGGATTAAAAACTTGGAACGGAATGTTCAAATATCAATCTATAATCAATAAGTTGTTATATCGGTCGAGTGTGCTTGACATTTCAGTCATTATTTTGTATCAGATTGTTTTTTTGTGAGGCAGGTAAGTGGCGTAAACACTGGCAACCCTTTGATTTTTTCCATTTATCTGTTAGTGTCCAACATGGTAACCAACCACCCAGTCGGTCTTCTATTCAGGTTATTTTTAGACCTGTTCTACAATCATGTGGATGTCATTGGGACTTGACATTGATTTTCATTATAAGCCATTTTTTGAGTAAATAAATTACCCGTACGGAGGTTCTATCAAATTTTTAGTTGAGAATATGGATATTATATCGGTTAATCAAAAATAGCACAATGATGCTGATGCCTCTGTTCACAAAATTAACCCATGATAATGGCTCTGCGAACTAAAAAGGCTGGATGTTCCTAGTTCATGAAGTATCGTAGAAAGTCAGCCCATCAGTGTGAATGCACCGAAAAGTAGGATCGAGAAATTGCTGGTGCATCCGGGGGGGGGNTAACAATTCAGCATTTGCAAAATTACATGGTAAGTACATAAATATTTCACTGCTCATCAGTTTGATATGATAGCCATTTTTGCGTAGAAAATTTCGGAAAGAGTAAACAGCTGTACTATCTATGGGCTTATAGAAGAACGATAGACACGAATATGGGCATGTGTAGTTTTGGAACAAGATTTCGTTGAAGATTTGATTACACATTTAGAAGATTTGAAGTGACGTACCAGAGGAAAGTCGGAAAAGAGCGAATTACATATACTAGTATACTGGAGTGCAACAAAAACAGTGCAATTAAAACGAAGTATACCAACTGTTGTATAACAGGCAGTTTCGTTGTGAGTAGTATACTACTCACAGGCGACATTCAGGAACAAAAGGACAAGCCCCGAACACGACGGGCAAGAAGAGACTATCGGAACAGTGTGTACATGCTATGTGAGAACTTTCACCAAGGCGAATGACAACGTACTGCCACCCAATGTATGTGAGTGCATGTCTGTCGTGCAAATAAGTGTACGGGTTTGTGGTTTAGTTTTTGACATGACCTGTACGGAAGTTTGCGCAATGCACCCACTCGCCGGTCAAGAGTCTTTTGCGGACAAAACACGAATATCGTTGGATGCGCGTCCTGATTTCATATAGGCACATTGCGACGGCGGAATGAAGGAATGCGGGTAAAATGTGTTGTCAATAACCCATCTTCAGATCAGTACACTTACGCGAAAGTGATAGAATTATATCAGGATATCGATCGAACATATTACAGAGGAGTTAGATTGCTGGTCAATCCATTAGTCCACTAAGTCACGCTCCTTCATTGGATTACCCACACAAATTTGTTGTCAATCTGGTGGATTTGTCACCATAGTAAGCGCAAAGCTTGGTCTCGATTTAACTCAATTATCTGTTTGCATAATCATACCGGTTGAAGATGAGTGATAGAGAACACACGTGTGCCCTGATGCCTTTATTCTGCGTGTCCTGATTTTTGGGTGAGGGTTTAAGATAGTCAACCGGAGAACAAAGAAGTGCCGACCGACTGAAGCTTTACATGCATTCACAGAAGAGGGGTGAGGGTATACTGGTTGAAAACAGCTTCAGAAGTGAAAAGTAAAACAAGGGTTTTGCAAACTCTGTAGAAATACTGTGAACATTCAGAAACCACATAGACGTTGAGCTTGATGTAAAGCCTAGATATTCATCACGATTAGCCAAAGATTTGGGTAACTTAAACTGAATATCGATCGCAGTTTATGGCGGTTTCTACAATTAGATAGGCTTTCAAGTTTCACAACTGGAACTCTGAATGTTCACCAGTAATCTAGAGCACTGATCAGTAGGTCTAAGTAAATTGGAGGTTTCGACTTGAATGAAGTATTCTGAACCTTATGTTCTTAATTGGAGTTAAAGGGCAGTAACCGTGTCTCACGTTTAAATTACCACGAAACCCGACGAGTTCTTATAAGTGAGTGTTTTTGTGTTCATATATGATATTTCGATCGATCATTCAGCGGAACAACGGTTAAAACGGTTGTCTCGAGGAGTAGAGGTCGGAGTTCAAATTCAGGGCACGACAATGATGGGCACCAGTGATGTCCCAGTCCACAGAACGGGACTCGAATCTGTTGCTTAGTTTTGGAGTGGGCTGGCTGGGGTTCTACCTGAATGTGAAAGTTGCGGGCAAATATGAGCGACGTTCAAATTTATTATGCAACAAACTGGGACTTAGGAAGTATTTTATTGCAACCTTCGATTGAAGGCAGCTACCAGGAAGCTGGAGAACACTGGAGAACATCACTGTATCATAGTTGGAAGTATTATGCAATAAAATGCGTGTACAGGTTTGAGCAAACAGTTCGATGAAACCCTTCTATTGAATAAGGGGAGAGAATAGCTGATTCTGACCACATCATTCATTGTCCAAAACAGTAAGGAAGGCTTTTTGTCAGGCACAGAATTGCACAACTTGGAGTGAAAGTGAGGGAAAATTGCTCCGTGGAAGAAGCCCGAATGTGTGATTAATGAGAGAGATACTTGGTCATTTCTAGGTGTAAGCTAGCCTTGGTAACACAAATTGATCACTTGGCAAGATTACGAAAAATATCTGAATACTACGCGGCCTAAAACGAGAGCATATATTTCGTTGTTGTTGAAATCATCATTGTTGTCTAGAAGTCGAAACGCGCTGACATCTTTTTCTACCTGGGGAGAGTGTAGTTAAGTGGATATGACAGACTAATGCGTTGCCAGTGAATCGGCGCAGTTATTCTGTGAAAATAGATGTGCAAGACAAATTTCCTCAAACTGTTCGAACGACACCGATGTACATGCATTTGATTGAAAATGCCCGTTTTTAGTATCGCTATCAGCAGTGTTGAATAAATTTTACCGAAATGTGCGCACAATGTCCGGGAGATTTAATTCGCACCATTTCTTATGTACATATGCTTGTTGAATTAGCAGGGTAGTGTTTTGTGAGGAGCGGATTGTGCGTACACAGAATGGGGAAAAGTTCAATCACTTGTTTAAAATCCGTCCTCAACTCCTCAGTTTTGGACGAATGATGCTGTTTGGTTGGTTTGTTACTCTTCAAATCCTGTCGTGGATTTTTGTTACCGAGGAATCTCTGAGTGAACATAAACATAGGACAGCGTGGTATTCTGTTCTATACTAATAAAAATGTCTTCAATTGCACATGGCTCTTAAAGTGTCTTCCCATCGACGGCGACTTACACAGGTGAAAGAAGAATTCCTTTATACACTTTTCACTTTAGCGATATACGTGTAATCAGCTGAGATTTGATTATGCCTTTCGTTGCTACAAAAATGATGGTAGTATTTATCAAGAATTTGGCACTGTACAAATATATTTGCAAGCAGCTCAGCCCAAAGTGTAACACACTGTTTGACCACAGCTGGAGACAGAACATCTAGCCCACCATTTTTATCAGCCTTAAGGTACATCTTTATTTTGTATACGATTGTGTGTTCAACAAAGACGGAAGTTTCACCCGAAGAAAGAGATTTACACACGGAAGACGTGAACTTCCAAGTTTGCGGCTCAGATCTTTATTATCGCAAAATGCTTTTTTGTGTGAGATTACTGACAACACTCAACTGTTTCATTAATTTCCACGTGTTTTTTTCTGTCACGATTGACTGTGGAGCACTGTGTGCATACACAAAGCAGCAAAGCGATGTAGGTCACCTGTGATTGTAGATGAAAAAGGGCTTACTACTAGATTAGTTTTATAGTTGGGATTGCAACTCTTATTCGACGAAGTGTACTGAAGTGAAGGTAGGAAAATCTATTCGGTGTCAAAGTGCTTAAGTTGTTACCGTATTTCACCACAGCGAACAATTCAGTTTTGGGGAAACTCAGTAAATGCACAATAGGTAGCATCATTCTATTGTACTATCTTACATTTCAAATCGAAAAAGATGAGATTCGGAAAATATGTAACTATGTCCCGGTGGTTCTGGGAAAAACGTTACCGGCGTCAAATTCCCTTACTTTACATGAACTGTGTCTAATACAAAACTTCGATCTTTAACTAAGCTTCCTGTGACCGAGTTACATACAGATTTTCTAGAATGGTATTGAAACATACAATCACGTAAATATTCTTGATATTAATACGTTCTTGTTGATCAATGCCTTCTGTTTGAATCGATCGCGGAGGTATGTTCAAAGGATATGATAACTCATTTCGGCTAGTTAGATGATGGCACACTGCAAGTACGTTGATTAAAGTTTGATACAATTGCGCACTTGTTTCTGGTGACCTTTTGTCATCAAGACAATGACCTTTTTTACTTGAACTATCTGTCGCGTTTCTTCTTCTCGCAGGTTGTAATCGTTCAACCATCTGTTGTTGATCTGTAAGCTTGTGATAATCAACATTATCCCAGATTTAGTTGAAATTGTCTTTTGCAAGCCATTTTGTGGTCATATGCCATTGTGATACGTGTACACACGTATGGATCTTTTCTCATCCGTTTGTGTGGTGTGTGAGAGATTTAATAACTTGGAAACAGCTATTCACTGATTTGCTAAAGGTGACTGGATTTGGCTGTTAACAAATGTACCGGCTGTTTAAAATTGCGCATTTCGTCAGCTGGTATTATTTCTACGTTTTATAAAGTTCAGCCGAAAATGTGTTTGCTCTATAGACAAGTGTGAATGATGTTACGTACTGGTTTGTAACGAAGCAACGCGGCTGGTGGACTAAGCCACACTCTTAGATATATCATACACGGCCTCTTAAAGGTAGAAGACAGCTTGTAATTTATACGACAAGGCCTGAAAAAGCAAAAACTCAACTTGTTAATCACGTGATAACTTGTATTTGGTCCACTAACTTCGGGGATGACCGCCACTTATGCTGCTGTGGATTCAGCTATCAGATTTATTCCGTTTTTTCTATCTAAGTCCACACAAATTGCTAAAATTCAGTTCCTAGGGATTAAAAAGCAGCTAACTTGTGTCACTTGTATTTAGCGTTTGACAGTGGCTTAATGTAGGTGAATTTTGATCGAACTATCCTTGCGCTGACGAAGTGGAAGTCTACCCACACGAAGAATTACTTGGGCAGTCCTTTTGTGGGTCAGAATGCAGTTGACTTTTGAGGACTCTTCAGTCTGAGAGAACTCAACCTTGTTACCTACAATGAAATGTGGTGTGGCAACCAATTTAATGCACTGTTAAAACTAGAAAACTGGTTTTGCTCATTCTACTAGTCAAGACTTTTGGCTGTGAATACGTGGTGAACTGGGTACTCAGTAGTTTTAATACACAAATAAACTAACAAGAAGTTCACGAAGATTTCTATGACCGATACTTTTTTTTAGTAAAGCAATTTGCTTACCGAGTAGGTTGAACCGAGTAAACGATGGGAACGAATTGTGTGAAATTTAGGTGCAGATTTCTCTAATTTGGTGGCTGCATACAGGTCGCCGAAGTCTAATCAGCTCGCTGGTCTGGTGTTCACGAGGTTAGGGAAGAGTTTAATGATGTTTTTGGATATCGTCCCCAATAGTTTTATAAAGACGCCAGATTGCATATTGAACAGCGTTTACAGTAGGTGTATGTCATCAATCCTTCTAGGACTCAAAGACCTGGTACATCTCAAGTGGAAAATCGTGTACTCTCTAAATCTTCTGTTACACTTTATTTTAACTAGTAGTCCTCACCAAAAGAAATTATAATATGGATGCTTCAGTAGTCTATCATAATATATTTCACAACGTCTGTATTTCCAATTGAGAACCACTACGATGAAGCTACACTGTTCAAGTCAGTACTGATAGACTTTCGGCACCTTCACGAAAATCTTTTTCCGTTTCGCGTGGCTACAAGATAATAAGAACTGGATAAGCTCTGAGGTGTTTTCTTTGAGTAAATGGAATGGATCTTAAGTAATGAAACTTAACATAGCAGATAGGGCCATGCTTTTGGGTTCTGCTCATCTGAAGAAACTGGCAATTGACGGAGCTAATCTAACAGTGGTTTTGCTCTTGTTAATTTAGCCGGTCCTATGCCGGAATGCAGTCAGTTCAATTGGAAAGTGGCCCTCTAGCGAGCGGCGGATGTACTTATTACTAGACGTGCGGATGGTACTTTACAACGCTCAGTTCACCGCAAAGCAACTTGGGGTGGTCAATACCTGCAGTTTTCAAGTTTTGCTCCTATTGCATACAAACGGGTTTAGTTAAGACACTGTTTCAGAGAGCCAAACGTATTTGTACTCCGGACACTCTGAAGACAGAACAGGAGTTGTTGAGGCGAACTTTACTAACAAATGGATATCCCGACAAATTCATTGATGCACATAATACGGTGAAGAAGAGCACTGAGCCTGTACTGACGGTTCAAAAGAAGGATGTTTGCCTATTCTTGCCATTCAAGGGTGATCATCTATCCAATGACATAAAGCACAAATTAAAATCAGCCCTAGCTCGAACGTATGCGGCTGCGCAGTTGCGCTTATTTCATACCACTAGTGGACCAGTTCTCCGAAAACGCAAAAGTAGTTTGTCAAACTGTTCTGTCTCCCATGTTGTGTACCAGTTCACTTGCAGTTGCAGTGACGTTTACATAGGCAGAACAGACCGACAACTAGCACAGCGAGTCGCCGAACACATCCCGAAGTGGTTGAAACATCAGATGACGCACCAGTCCTAACGTTGTGCAGTGACTACTCGGAATCCAACGTCATCGAGTGCTTAACACCTCATGACAACAGGTCATCAAGTTGACCCAGTAAACACATTCAAGATACTGTTGCGCAACCGAAATCCGAAGTTACTAGCTTTCTGAGAAGCGATGCTCATCCGAACTTACCAACCGACGTTATGTGCACAGACGTGGTTGAAACAACCGGTCGGGTTGCCATGGTCATGATTACATAATAAGTGGTGTGCTTGTATGTGTCTAGTCCCTGTGTGTCGTTAAATATTCGATGTATATAATTGGCATGTTTTACGTTTTCGGCTGATGAGAGTAAATGAAATGTTACCATATCGCAATATATGTCTTATTTCTGCTCTGATGAAGTGGTTAAAGGGAACTCAGTGTTTCAATAACTGTATGTTCTAATTTTCCATTTTCTATCCAATCGAAATCGCAGGAAATTCTGATGACCTAAGCTTAACGGAGCACCAATATAAGGTTATACGATTTTTTCCATGAACGACAAAATGTCTACGGTTAAACAACATTTTACACATTCCATTTGATAACCAGGTCGAACAAGCTACTTCATCAAGATAAAGCGTTAAATTTTCGGTCGATGTCAAAAAATTACTCACATACTAATTTGGAACATGAAAACTATAATTAAATGTTTGTGGTGTTTACTGGTTGATAAGCGAACCTCAGCAGTTATTAAAACCACAACCACCTAGTCTGAGTAAACAAGTTGGAGGAGTTTTGGTGGTTGAAAACCGATCGTTTAAAGCCATCAAGACAATAATCACAAATCCTATAAAGGTAATTATTTGAAGATAAGATGTCCAGTACAAGGACACCTCGTGTGCTTACGAACACTTATTTCAGAGGAAATGGTGTAAGCTATTCATAGTGGGCGGGCATAACAACAAGAAATGAAGACAGTGTATTTGTTACTAACAAATCAGCGCTGTTCCAGACTCAGTGGCATGATGATATCATATTGGTATCAATGTGGATTTCTTAAGGAATACAGGTCAAAGGTTAAATAGGGAAGGCTGGTTGTGGCGGAGACTTGAATGCCGGAAATTACAAAGGCAAGGATCAGGCTAAACTCTTAGTTTAATGTCCAATTATGGCTCATGTAAATAGAGAAAAGAGTAGAAAAGAAAACGAAAGAAGGGAATGTAGGATTTACCAAGGCAAAACAAAGATATGAAGGTGATCAGAAAACATGAGCATAATTTCTACGCTATGGTGGCTAGAAGCTTGAATATGATAATCCGTTCATGCTCTGCGGGTAGTCCGCTGCACAGTAGTCAGTAAAAAAACTCGTACCGGTCTGACTACAAGAGTATGAATTTCGGTTGAATTTGGGATGTACATTAATGCTGACTTCTATTAAGAACGAATCTTTAGTTTGGCACGTGCTTCTGAAATAGGCTAAGTGAAACGTTTATGAGGATTATGAAAGTTGTGATCAAAAGTCACTGGTCTCTTACATGTTGCTAACAAATTGGGATTGTTTGTATTGGGATATACAGTACGTTTTGATAATTTTTATTCAAAAATCAATCCAGAAACTCACTACCACGGAGTATGCAACGATTTAAAATAAGTTTGTGAATTAACTTTGAAGAGTGTCGGTTCTAATGCGCCGCCTTAGTTTTTCGATGCGTAGACAGTTTGTTAATTTTTCGATCGGAAATTCACATTTTGTTGACTTTGATTTTGATAAGGTCAAGAAAAGTGGATACGCCATTTCCTCCGGTTTGCTTTCTCCTCCTCCTCACACACACAAACCGCAAGCCGAATAACTCTGAAGTTTGTTCCAGAATAACACTCGTATAATTAATTTTTGTAGCAAAAATAATCTGATGAGGGTTTCTAATTTTATTACAGCAGTAATGATATTAATGTACTAATTTGGACAGTTATGGACCATTTTGGTCATTGTATGTTAGTACAACTACTCAGGTGGTTCGTACACAAGTTGGATCAGATGAGGAATTTAGCGACGCACATATTATGAAAAATTAACGTCGGGTTTGCAGAACATCATTTTTAGAAGTCACAAAAAGTTCCGTGCACAGCAAACACTGTCTAGATGACAATATACAATTTATTTTTCACACCGTTTTTACACTACTGTAGTATACAAAGAGATGATTTCGTAAGTGCTAACTCTAGGTCATCAATTGGAATTAATATGACGGTTAATTTGTCTCGTATCGACATGAACGGACAACATGATCATTACTTACAGTCGAAAGTGATTGAGTGTTCATATATGGTTATCCGGTTTTACCTAATGTGAGCTTAACTGCGCAGTCAAGTATGCTCCTGCCTTCTGAAGACGTTGTTAGAGTTATGATACCAGTCCTCAGAAAGATATACATTACTGATGAAATTTTACAAGAACCAAGCCACTCTTACAGTATACATTGATTTTCGAAACTTAGTGATGCATCTTCACAATGAATCTCTAAGTCTTGGTTCTACTTCTCCTGATGATACTAAAGCGATATAAAGGGAGTTTAAAATGAGAATTATGTGATTTTTTCATGTGATCACCATGTGGCGGTACGCCCTCCGTTATCGTGGTTTGTGTTCAGTTAAGCGCGCATCCGATTTCCGTTTGCTGTATTGATCGGCAGTTCGCATGAGTGTCGACGGTTTTGCATAAGTTATTAACATAACGCTATTTGAAAAAAGTGCGCAAAACTAGTGGCAGGCCATACTGAAGCTCTGGTAGACATCTTTTCAGACCTTTCTGAAGCATCCGACCTATCTGACCCTAACATAGTTTTTCCAAGCAAGCTGCTTATGTCTTACCGTTTCTGTGATAAGCCGAACTCGACACTCACCTTTGTAAAGTTAAGAACAACACACTGCAATCATACTGGAAATACTGACATCCTGCAGGGTTCCACATTATGACTGATGTGGCTCAGGCTTTATCCATGCTTGGAGTTTCATCTGATGTCAACTCTCCACCAAGTTTATGAGTTGATGCCGTGATACCGTGAACAGAACAACAAGGAAGAGATGTTTTAACGAAAAAGCGGCCACACTTAATTGAAAGCAAATTTTCTAACACAACCTCACCGCTCATGTTCAATATAACCTGAACAGCAAAAGATGAGTACCTCTGCCCGTGAACGCGATCCGGGATTTACGGTTTTGTATGATTTTGGATTCCAAACTGTATCAGGGTCACAAGAGTTGATTAAGCACTTGGAACGCTTATTGCACTGTGTGTGATGTTCAACTCTGCAACATCTTTTAGTGCCCATTACTCAGAGGACATGTCTTAGCGCGTTGACCATACCCGACAAAAGAAACTGTCCTTTGTCTTAGTGTACGGTAAACTTTGAAAAGGCAGGCTACGGCGCTCTACTTGCTAACTCGCCTACAAAGGTTGCTTAACTTTGGTCAGTTTTATATATTACCTCGAAATCCTACAGGAAACACAGAGTTGAATCACAAAAACTTACATTATCCATCATCCGTTCCAGCACAGAATGACACAGGTACTTCAGCTTTCAGTAGTATCTGAACCGGAACGCCATACTTAGGCTTTGTGCAGTAGTGTTGTCAACTTGTACTAACAAACCCAGATGGCTTCGGCATCAGAATCACTCCCCTAGAGAGAATCCAGATCCAATCGTCTATAACCGCTCGCAGACGACCGTTCTTTCTGCATGTTGGGGTACGCTTGTTACAAATTTAGTAGACCATAACTGACCTTATTTCCTGTTGCCATTTTAAGCTTTCGTTTTCTTCTAGAGTGTTTACAGCAGTGTTATTGCAATTGCTGACTTTTAAAATTGATCTTACCGAGGTCATTTTGCTGTCCGTCTGTCACCACTTCTAGATCGTTCAGAACAGAACTAGATATGCACAGTCAATCTAAGTTTTATTCGATCCATAACGTTTCAGTAAACTGGAAATATTCAACTACCAAAATCGTAACTCGAAGACCTAAGATCAACAATCATACACATTTCCAGTTTGATTTCTGTTCTTGTGACCTGTTAACTCTTTTCAATGTCAAGAAGAATTCAACGTTAAATTTAAAAAATTGACAAGTCTGTACATATGCGAACTTGTGTACGTATAAACCAAAAGCTATAATACCAAGATAAACTCGGCCCATATAGGTCCTAGTTTAACCTATCTCACAGTGTTAGGGTCATTAGATTGAGTCACTTTTCAATGATAGTTACCTGGTGAGTACAAGCAAAGACGAGGCACATCGAGAGTTGTCTACTCTAGGATAACAATGGTGAACAAGGCACCTTATACTACCTTCCTCAGTACAATTTTAACGGAAGTATATAACCATAAGCCCGGGCGGATTGTGTATTACCCAAACCAGTGGACATTGCCAGTTCACGTATAGTTAGGATGTGGCGTATTCGAAACAGATAATATGCGCTTTTGTACAGTATGATTATGATAAAGAAAAGTTAATCCGTATTAGTTTACGAATGACTCGAATAATATTAGAAAATCTCACGGCTAAACCTGTTCATTAACTGGATTGTTGGATCCGACGAGTTGCCTTCCGAACACAGGTAACGTCTGTTATTTGGAACAAACTTTCATATCCCCAAATGAATCTGAAACACGCTTGATGTGACAATTGTCGATCTAAGATAAATTGAATGATTGCGAGTGTTCGAGATTTTGAAGCATTGAGGTATAGTTCATATTTGCAAAACACCACCAAGATTTAATCCGTCAATCTGAACGCAGGGCATTTTGAAGTCATTTTGCTATTTTCTTTACAAGCACTACCAATCGATTTACCAAAGGTTTACAAAAGAATTTACAGGCAAGGTGTGGCTCATAAAACCCCTGGTTTAGCTCAATTCAAACCACGTGCCTGTACACAAATCAGATGAAACAGCAGACGTTATTCAGAGCTATTTCGCAGCCCATACTTTTCACAACTGGATCTGGCTTACCTCGTTCGCGTATGCTTTACTCATTCTCATTGAATCCTGCTCTCCACAGACCAGCGTCAACCAGCCGTGCTTATTTGGTTTTCATACCAACAGGTGCCCATAACGGCTTCAGAAAGGGCTGAAATATTGTTTCGGTATACTGACGATACCAGTGACCATTGGCGTTTTAGGTGACAGATATGTCCACCAAATTGAGTTTAGTCAGCACTACACAAGGACGCGCTACTCACGGACTGAAGTATAGCAGTCAGGAATAGTAACTCATACACATTTCTGTAATCTTAGTGGTCACAATCCCAGGGTCTATCCAATAAGTATCTGGGCTACGGCTCAGATACTTACCGACAGCTAACCGTAGATTGCGATGAGGGCGTTTTTGGTTTGGTTTGGTTTTTCTTAGGGCCGGTTGGTTAGCTGGCAACCTCTTTGTTCCTACGTTAGTTGTTGAAATCGACGCCAATTTACTTGAAGCAAGTTATATTTTGAAACCTCCTATCTTATGATGTTCATTGATAACTCAAAGTGCGAGGTCAGAAGGTAAAGTTGGGCGCAGAATATAAAGTGCCAAGGTCGCAAATATCGGGCATTCAGGCTGTTGTAGTTCGACCGGTCGAAACGGGAATGTGAGTGATAGACAGTGGACTTCATGATCGATGAACTTCCAACTATTTGGGATTTTAATCAACTCAAAGATATTTTCCAAACCTACGAGTTTGTTGGTAGAATTTCGTCTTGAATGTGGACTCCGGACGAATTTGCACATATTCTTTTCCTTCTATTACTCCTTGATCTAACACCTCGAGCTCTCAATGAAGGCTGAGTAGTGATCAGTTAAGCACTGCACAATGATAGAATGAGACACCGATGCACCGAGGACACGCCGTCAGGCATTATGGACACAATTAGAACGCAGCCAATCAGAATTTGTTGGACTGACTACTAAAAACCCCGTCCGATAGTCTGACGATAGTCTCACGATACCAAGCCCTGACTGATTCTGTGATATGTTTGCTGCTGCTGATAGGATCGGGAGTGTAATTTTTTATTTAACAGCTAAACCGCAATCAGTGTTTTATCTCTGTCAATATATTCACTAACCTGACTGAACAACAGGCTGTCTAGAGGTAAGCATCTGACAGTCTGTCCATTATTATAGAAATATCTGTTGTCTGTTTATGGTTTGGAGAGTTAAGGGATAGTAGTCCCATCTGTGTCTCTATGGCTGTTCGTCTGAGAGTGTTTCGAGACTTCACCAGATGTGTGATATGCAATCTTCTGGTAAGAGTCTTGTTCAGCAACGTTACCTACTGAAAGATTGAAATTAGCACTTCTGCTAGGCGGCGATGGTCTTATACAAGATTCATAAAATTTGTATTTTTACCTTTCCATTAATGTCTACATTTATCGGATTCATCTAAGAAGCAGAAATGACGAGCCTGTGTTTCACAATTTCGCGAATGCGACTAGCTGGTAGAAAATGTGTCCTTTGCAAACCAATTAACAACTAGTGGGTTATCTAAGTTTTCAAGGCCTAGAGATGCTCCGAGTATCTACAGTTCAGTGCCAGAGTGCGACACCGCATTGGACATGCAGTAGAGAACAAAAGTTTTCAATATTCAAGCAAAACTGTTGGTTTGATGTATTTTCATAGCCTATGGTGAAAATAGGTTTATCGTTCTTAGGCTTATTCACAACTATCTGTTTAAACGAATTTAAATCTTCATGTTGACGAGCTTGCAGAACAATACTGATCCTGTGCTCACCGCTTACATTCCGTCCGTTAACTTCTCCATATCAGGCTATCGCAGAATCTTGGTAATTCCAAGTGTAAATCGTAGGATAATAGGGTTTGGGATGAAAGCCAGAATTATTATATAAACCGTGTAGACAAAATTATTGGTTGTCGTCTATCAAAATTAGAATTACAACTAAAAGTTTCAAAACCTACTAACACTGTCACAGTTCTGACGTTTTATAGAAATGAGACGAACTGAGAACTTGGTGGTTTTAGGTCTTACCAAATGACTCAAGGGTTGTGTTGATGGACAAAGCGGAGTACTTGGATAAAATGTCTGAAATTCTTGACGACATTCAAATGTTTCTGATGAATGGTAATGCTAATGAAATCAGAGAAGTGAAAAAGGAAGTCTGCTGCAGGTTGGAAAAATTGAGGATAAATGGTGTAATCTCTGTCGAACAGTGCAAGATGATGGACATGCGCACGCCGCATGAATGTGAACTGCCTAAAACCCACAAACCCAATGTCCCATTTCGGTCCATTTTGTCCATGTTTAACGCACCGCAGCGTAAGTTAGACCGTGGGCTAGCTGATTTTGTTGAACCAGTCAGAACACAATTCAGTACAGCCTGAAGGAGAATTTCGAAGTTGTTAATTGTAAAGATGGTTTAAATATCCGGGAGAGATTGATGTGTTCATTTGATGTGACGTCTCTGTTCACTAACATTCTGCTTCATAAAAAACAGTTGATAAAATTTGTGAATTTATCGTGAACAGCAGTGTGCCCTTTCTCATCCCGTTGTTCGGGCTGAAATCATTGGTACTTTTGTGTACACAATGTCAGGTTCACTTTCCAGACGTATAGTTTTCAATAAAAAGAGGGGGTTGCTATGGGCAGTCCGTTGTGTCCTCTTCTGGTGGATTTCTTCAGGGCTCAAGTAGAACCGATATTCTACGATGCCTGTCAAAACCGTTGTTGTACAGATGCTGCATATATGATATTCTAGCCATTTTGATGGTTCAAGGGATTTAGATGTGCTGTTCTGGAAGTTGAATCATGCTGACCTGAACTTAAAGCTGACGAGAGGGAACTAAATTAACTACAGTCGTCCGTACCAGGACATTCTAATCATTGGAGGATAAGATGGCACGGTGGGAAGGTCCGTTTACAGGAAGCCTAGTTGGACTAAGGAATATATACATTTCAAAAACTCCTGTTCGGTGCAGCATAAGAGAAGTATATTCAGGATGCCTTTCCACAAAGCACGAAACATTTACACAGAGGACAACGTACAGCCAGAGTTAAGCTTATTGGCAGACGCTCTGCAAGTCAACGATTACCCCATGCAATTTATTAAGAAGTACAGCAGAGCTATTGTCCCAACAGCAGAAGTGAAGACGGCACTGAAATAGACAGTGCATTTAGAACTCCTGTCTCTATGGGACAGCTGGTAGACAATGAAGAGGGCCACTGTATCCAGGACTCATACCACTGCAAAACTGTGCAAAGTACAGCGAAGAAGAACCCTACCAGTCTTTCCGGCTACGAAAAAACTGTACACGTCTGTCACATTCCGTTGTTCATACAAATACACATACAGCTGCAGTATGAGCTATATAAGGAGGACAGACCGACAACTAGCTCGTGGTAACAGGGAGTATGTTCGCAAACGGCTTGAAACTCAGTTAAAAAAGCCGAGTGCCCGTATGGACGCCAACATAAGGCACCAAGCATCATCATTTGAAATGCACATAACCCCAAACAGGTTGTACAGTTAAAGTCCCTGATGCATTCTCAGCGACTTTTCGGAGCAACCGAAAACATACTCCAGTTTTGTGAGGCTTTCGCTAACGAACCTCAAAATCTCCTCCTGTGTGCTCAGAAGCAATCCTTTTTGACGCTTTGGCTACTCTGGTAGTCGGCATTCCCGAAATTTTGTTTTCCAGTTTTTATGTCCGTTTGATCTCTAAAGCCACGACTTCCGCCCTGTGGAATTTTGATGCGTTTAAAATTAAGTACATGTCCATCTGTGATCAGAACACTCAAAAATTCACTTCGGAGGACACCACATGAATTTCGTCCTCACATTGTTCTAAGCACGTTCAAAGGGCCGTAAACACCTACGGGCTTCGATATCGTGGTTACCACTACGCTGTCGGACACTTTATTGTCGGTTGGTCCATCAAGTCCTCTATCACTCGAGCTTGTTTTCAATGCATTCAACTCTACCTTAACGGCCAGTGTAGACTCGAAACATTTCTATCTGGTCTCTGATTGTGTCAGGCTCAGTCGACGTCGAGCACACCTGAACACCATAAGTGCTCCCAGTATGAACGGATGATAGTTGGTGTGTAAGTGCAGGTCCTGATGTATTTTGGAGGGGCCGATATATTTTGGTCGCGACTGATACGACAGTAGACAGAAATCGTAATCCTACTGCATATACAGTAAGTTTTTGCTAATGTAGTTGGACGAGTAGAAATTAGTTACAGCCTGTATGAGGATGTGTAGATCGTACGATGAAGAAGCACCCTACAAAGGAACACAAATATTCAAGAATTTTCTGTGTCCTTGTTAGTTTCTTCGTGGATGTGGTCTTGTTTGTTTGTGCACAACTACTGCTCAAATTGAGAACTGTTTCGATTCGTGGGGCTGGTGGCTCACTTCACCTTACTCCACTTCTGTTTATGGTGAAAATTTGAACCGCATTGTTATTGAATTCTCTGAGTCCAGGAAACTGTCACATGGAATATTGATTTGTTCTTTTCATACAAGTTTGTGTCACAGGGCTTACACGTACAATCTATCGAAGCCGACGGCAGTAACTCGTCCTGGTTTTCCAATAACTTTTCCTTTAAGTTCGTTGTTCTCACTTACTTCCTAGACTGGTGTGAATTCAACTGAGCATTGGTTTGGAGAGCCAAGAATGGGGACAGGTGAAACCAACAGTGGGGCTCTCTGAGCTTGGCAGATGCAATGGTTATCTCGTGAATTAACTTTGAAAACACAACCACTGTTTAGTCCAGGTTAGTCGGGTGTTACAATAGTCTCATCAGAACACGGCCAAATAAACTAGCAACCTAAGAGACTCAAAACAACAGTCTGGGACAGTCAAACGGTGTTTCAATGAATAGTTGAATACTATAGATCTGTCAGTAAAATGAAACGCCTAGGTGATAAACGAACTACCTGTGTTGCGCAAATCGGGCATCGTCGAACCTGCTGTACGTCTTGAAATCTACTAACGAAGGACGGCCAAAGGACACTTTCCTGATTGAGCAGAGAATAACGTTTCGTACATTTTAGCACTTTCCTCTGAAGATAGTACTCCTACCATTAGACTGTTAAGTTCAGTAGTCTTGTTTGAAGTGTAAACGTTAGGTTAAACAGCTTTAACTGTTGAGTGTTCCTCATAGTGTTAATTAAATGATTACCTAATGCATGACGGTTGTAAATGTGATTACACGGTAGGGAGTGTCGGGCATCAAAACTATGAAGTGGACTATTCTAGAAAAGATATATTTTCAAAAGAAAAGGAGAACGATCAGAAGAAGATAGCTGAAGAGATGAGCCAGAAACGTTGACTACGTTTTGTTTTAATCGTGAATACCGTCTTCAGCTGCTAGTTTCAATCATCTTGAGGTTACCGGATAGGCAAACGGCAGTTGCCAAATATTGCTTACGGTATAGCCAGGATCTGCACACATTGTCACAACATCATTGCTTGACCATCCCACGGATATTCCTGACTGATATTAGTAATGACAAACGTTCAGCAGTGCAGTAAACACTCATCTCTCATGTGAGGTGCGTGATCGAACCATCGGAAAATTGTCCATTTTCATCATTCCACCAACTGATTGTGCGTTGTTTGGTTCCCGAATCACCTTGAAGTGAACTTCCAAGGAAACATTCCATAAATTCCTTGTCACTGAAGCTTTCACACTATCACCTTCACTTGTAACATTCTCCCTTTAGTGTTATGCTTGTGTGACATGTTTTGTTGTCCTCATTACTCTGAAATAGAGAGAAAAACGAGGAAATTTTATCACCTCCTGTAATTGTCGACATCTACAATCCGAATGTATTTTTGAGAGTGCACACAAATCAATTTTAATTTCTCGTGTAAGTTCGTAGTTAGGTCATGATGCAGATGATTTTTGCGAGCGTTCATGCAAGAAACCAATTTGGAGAAACGTATTGGCAAAGTGGACAGCTTGAACTTGCCTGACCAGAATATGGACTGAAGTGTGATACCTATCCATAACCAATTTCTTCCGCTATAAACAGACTATAGTAGATATAGCCAGTTGGATAAATGTTTGACTGTGCACGTCTGTAAAAATGCATTGCTTTAAGAGGCTGAGTCCATGGTTGATTAATATCCCAAGTTTGAGTTCCGGTGTTTTATACTCATTGCGCAGTACCGACGTTTAGCCCTACGATCCTTGATTCTGTGGCCAAGTTTGGTGGTCCAAACGTTTCTTCAATCAGAATCGAGTAACCCGCAGTACCGTACGTTTTTTTAACTTGTGGAACACCGTGACAAAAATGCGCTGCCATGGACCGGTCAATCAGAGCCACGTTGATGGTAGGCCACAGAGTATTTGACACACTTTGCAATCGTAAACTCATGGAAATTACAGCAACACGTCACCATCGGGATCTGGGACATGTTGAGTCGTCATGCTCCAAAATGCTGCATATTTCTATCAAGACAACAGAAAATATGCACACATATCTTATCATCGACTAGCCGAGGGCAATTAGTTAAGCCTTGGCTAAGGGTTTGGACACAGCAAACTTTTGAGAGTACACAAGCACGAAAGGACTTTGGCTAATGTAGTCAACATGCGGGCTTGTAATAAGCATGGTTCTGTTCGTCTCTATGTCTGGTCCAAATCATCCAAGCGAATTTGACCATTCAGATCAAGGAGAAGAAGTTGAAAATGGCTTTTACAAAGTTAACGTTTCTTGTACAAAAGTTTTTCCCATATTTTAACAATCACTGTAACGAAACTGATGTCGTCTACTGACAACAGGCCGATACTGAGACACAAGGTAGTCACAGCGGACAGGGTAGTTGCATATCACTTACTCGTTGTTAGTATGATGATGCTACGTTACAATGAAGGTTAGAAAAATTCGTATCGACCTAGCGCAGGTATCTTTAAGTGATCACAAAGAATATAAGGTAGTGGAAAACGTGGTAGATAAACACAGTACAAAGTGCATGCCAAACAAGTTGGCACATACAGTTGAAGATCATTTATCCGCAAGTTTGTGATGAAATTCAAAAGTCAAACGTTGTACCACAATTTTAGGCAGGATGTACAAAAGGTCGCAATCTCGTCGACTGTGCGCTCAATTAGTTGCAAATGTTTGGTAATGACATAGCATGCAACTCCGCATGTCCGTGATAGGCTGTCATTAAGGACTGTATTCACTAATGATTGTTGCCATCAAATATGACGTGTTACTGGTGGCACTTGTAAAAAAATAATCATTCCACATAAACAGATCTACTGGACCTTGGTAGCACCAGAAATCAGTTATTCTGTCAGGAGGTCAGTAATTTGCCCTTACTAACTCCGACGTCCCTTTTTTCCAAGTGATCTGTATAAATAATTAATAATTTGTATACCGTGATAAATGACAAGAAGTGTGCTTGCACGATGCGCTGTTTTTGCATTTGATAAAAACAGCATTTTGCATGCAAATGAGAAATACACCTGATCCGGTTGGAATATTCGATTCACTTTAACAAGCTGTTATGATGATTAGAACAGATAACTTTGAGTCTACTGCGAATACCTCTACTAAAATGCAGTTATTGTCGTGTTATGCCCAGACTTATCAAATGGGCTGAACGAAACAGACTGTATATGAGGTATTTTGTCGTCTCTCATGGCTGGTTTCCGGTGCATAGTTTACAGCTTCACGGCGTTTGGCACACTGCTTCAGATTTCAGTTGAACGAGTGTACCACTCCTCAGTCGTCTAACACAGTGCAGCTTAAACGAACTTGCCTGAGTACGGGTTGACCTGAGTTTGTCCTCAAGCAGCTCCGTCTGCAATAAACCGACAATGAAGTGAGCAGTCATCCCAACCGGCCTCGAAAGCAAACTCGTTAGCTTTGGTCTAACACATCTGGATGTGAATTAAACATCCTCTCTCCCAGCACAGGATGCAAGGCAACAATTGAGCGTTGGACACTGTTTTTCTAAAGGTTATCTGCACGGTGATAAATGGTGTATTACATATTGGTGGTTGTCAAGTGTATTTGGGTTGTAATCACTATAGTCGTGATGGAATTGTAGTTCTGGAAATATTTTCTTTGTATATTTTTTAGTTCCTTTGCACTGTTTCTTGCAGGACACGATTAAAGGCTTCAAGCCTTGTGTACATGAGCCAGGTGAGCACTGTTTCTGTCGTGACCTCGTTGCGCAGGCAAACTGAATGATGTGTTTGTATTCGCCTCAACGGTCCCCTTGAAAGTTTCTTGGTTGGTTGAAGAGTGAGGGTGGTACAGGTGGTTTTGTTTGCCTGTGCTTCTGTTTCAGCCAGTAGTTTGGTGACACTAAAAAGTACCGTAAGATTAGTACGTGGTCAATGGTCGAAATTCTTCGGAAACACATGACCAATGTCGTGGTTGTTGCCATTGATCAGGTATGCGTAGCCGGTGAGCTTTAACCACATCTCCTACTACAAAAAAGCGAATGCTTTAAGGTTGTAGGTTCTAACTGATTTGTTAGTTTTGCCACTAAACTCAGCCTCATTGGAGTCTGTTCCTACAGTTAGATATGTAGTCAAAGTTCACAGCATACGTACATCTGATGAATGGCAACAGCCACGAAACCGGTCGTGTTTTTCCGGGAGAATTTCGACCAATAAGTATATACTACTTGTTTTACAGTGCCTTATAAAGTTATCACAGTACCATGCAAAAGCCTGGGGTAAACTGAGCTACTCCACAGTTCCAGTTGGTGCTTCAAATATCAGCACTCATCTGCAGACTCCAATAAATCTGAAATAAATGGCGAAACTAATACAAAAATAAGTTCCAGTCTACAACATTAGAGAGTATTTTAAAAAATCACGGACCCGCTAACACTTACAGACAAACAGATCACTTAAAATGGTAACATGCACTTTACTCTCTGGCATAGAAGACACTGCAAACGTGTGCTTCGCTCACCTCATAGTTCAGGTGACACGAGTTAGTGATATTCGGTTACACAAATTTTAGAAAGAATTTTACCCGATATTTGGGTCTGGTACTGATGACAGTTTGAATAAGACATAGCAAGTTACGAAGTATCGCATATTCTCTGGGGCTGATCATCTGAAATACCCGGCATCAATGAACAGTAAATTACTTACACCCACAAAACATATTCATGCAATGTGTGAATTCATTGGAGAAAGTAGTTGACAAATGTGTTTCTCAACTTCGACGATAGGGATAAACTTTTTTGTCCGGGCCAAGAAATGCACCATTCTTTATTCCTAACAAACCTGAGACTCACATCTGTTGCCTCGTTTAGGAGTAAGTTAGGTGAAAACTTTACTGAAGGAGATTCAGAGGTAGCCACGTTGAAGAGATAAATCATATAACCGACTATACACCTGTAATTTCGATAGTTTTAGGAAAGTGTCTCGAATCTGACCTTAGGAGTTGAACAAAAGTAACACTGTGGAGCTTGTCTGGAAAGAACTGGACAAAACTCGACATAAGTGTGTTCACATGCATCTCATGTCGTTTGCGGTAAATATAGGTTAATTTTTCAACGAGGTTTTTTTGGAAAATTTCAGTTGTCTTACAAAAACCGGAAGATGACTGAACGTCGAAAATAACATTAACGCTGAATACATTGGAGCTGTGTAAACAAAATGGAGACTGATTTACAGAGCAAACTGTTTTTTAAGAGGGTCGCATATGATGTTGATTGTTGTGATGCATATAAAGACTTACGTGTTGTAGATAGAGAAGACAAAAGCAACTTTCATAGTGACACTCTGCGGCCGGTTTCTTCCGTGTCTGGAGTAACCGGGCAGAGATAATCGGAATGAGAGATCGAACCGACTACCCTTCTCGTTACTACAGAGTGCTCTGGTGCTTTGGAAATTCTATTACTGTGTTATACATTTTGCCACCAAAATCACTGTTTGTGACAAATGAAGTTAGAATGGTATGAGCGTCACTTTGCTGATAGAAGAGTTGTCTCAGTTGCGGAATTACCAAACCCTCTGTTGCACAAATTGTCGTAACTTACAAGTATACACCGTTCCGTGTACAAAACGAATGAATTAATGAAAAGAGATGGAGTGGAATTCATACACATAAACTCAGTAAATGATGCTAATTGAAGAAATCCCCTTAATTTGGAAAACAACACCTGAGTCACTTCATGTGCGAAGTCGCCTAGAACACAGGTTTAATTATGTGCATACTACGTCAGTCGGCAATTAACTGAATTGGTTTGTTCTTGCATAGTATGAAGACCTATCGGTAAAGCAATGCGGGCTATTTTTCTGAATATGAAAAACATTTAGTTAATGAAACCTGTTCTAAAATACTAGTTTCAAGAAGTGACTTTAATTTTGAAACCAAAAGATTATCTTCGGCAAGTCTATTCATATCGTACTTCGTTATTTTGGGAGGCAGTTTTATGGTTTGCCTCTAAACGTTCTAAGAACAGAACAGGAATGTTACTATGTTGAAACTACAAAGTGAGTATCACTCATAACGAGTTACCTCTTTTACAATTAGGAAATGCTGTGCGAGTGGCCCGCTTCACGGTGAAACACACTTCCGATCTAAATTATCTGGATAGTGCCTGCGGAAGCCTGTTTAACAACGTCCAGTGTCCGCTTGTCAGTACGTTTTATCTAACAAGGTCTCTTCACTATTACTCTACAGGGCGGTCGCACTAGCACGGTGTTGCGAACGGTTGTGATGGGAACACCATACAAGAGTCGACAACACTGTTTGTGAGTTTATACCGTTAGATATTCCAAGTGAACCAGATAAACGAACCCCGACAGAGTATGGTATTAGTAGTGTGCCAGACGTTAGAACTAGTAGATCTGTTCTCTTCGGAGCATACATCCTTATATTGGAAGGAAAATCCATATCTTAGTTGTGCACAGTCGGCGTTCGTTTGGCAGGGCAGATTACTGCATCGTATTCGCCCTATAGCGCGATGTTTCCTTCTTCTCGTTGTGATTTACTTAGATTGCACCAGTGTGACGGTGCAAGGCAGTACCAGGGAAACTCATCTGAAAGACATAAACATTAAGACGCGAAAACGGGGAACGGGGACAAACGAAGCTGTTACCCGTTCGCATACTGGTGGATCAGACCTTTACTCTGTTACTGTGCTTATATTACGAAGTACGTAACTAAAGGTTAGTTTTAGAATAATTGAAACAGAAGATAACGGCTTAATTTTGACTCAGAGGTAGCCTGGGAAACTTAACAAAGTCGTAAAATCTGAAGTCAAACGTGATGTGTTTTGTTTACCCTAATGGAAAAGTCCTGCTCATTCGCTGGTACTAAATGATTTTGAAATATGGGGGTTACATGACGTCTGAAAGGATCCTGAATGATGGGCTGAATTCACAATCTTATTTTCAAAGGTTAGGTTAACTTAGTGCCAGGTTGAGCTGGAAGACACATCTTTCCTCGGTTTTTTCAACTGTCCAAAACATCTCTACTCTTTAATCATCCGTCGCTTCTTCGCTCAAAAAAGGTTATTTTTATCGTTTCTCATTTAGCCTCAAACTAATGACGTCGAACTCGAAATATAAGCTCACTATAGAGTAAACCACTCTAATGCAACCGGCGTGACCAGAAGTGGTTGAGAAATTTCTGGTTTAGCACCTTCATGACAAGCATGTACGAGTGACAGTGTATACTGTCTGCTCAAAATGGTGACTTGATGTGACAGAGCGATGCTAAGACATACATACAAACGGCCGCTGAATAGAGTATAGAGTAAAATTGTGGTGTCCGTCTGAGCCAAATAATTGGGAGACCGATATAGCAAACAATTTCACATGAACACAGGTCAGTTAACAGTGTTACAGTACATTTAATCATACTGTCCCACATGCGTTTAAATCTAGATATTTTATAGTTATGCTACACATCAAACCTATCAGATGGTGTGCGTGTGATCTTATATGCACATCAGACCTGCAGACCCGTTGTTCAATAGCTTCGAACTTCTCTCTAGCTTAGTCGGTTCATATAACGTGCCATGTTTTGCACATGTTGCATGTGTACTTTATCAGTAAGATAGATCAACACACAGCTGACATGAAGAGACCACCCTTTTGAGTACTTTTAGTTGTCATGGAATTGTGGTATTTACAAATGAAACACCGTGAAATTACTAATACCCTTTGGGATAGGAGCAAGAGAGTGAATGGCTAATTATCGACTTCCTAAGCAAGATTATTCAGAAGAATTGAAACGTTGAACCAGATTTTCATTTCATTTTCTTCTGCTCTTCATCCAGTAAAGCGAAGCAACCAGTTTACGGTTACATCCAACGACATAGATTCGCACATTTTATATTAGCCTTCTGTTTAATCCCAGAAATTTGGGATTTGCTTCTCAATAAACGTTGCTTATAGCTGTGCACCCTCGCGGTCTCATTTCCTGCGCAAGCTAATTACGACTGTATACTTCGGACGTTTTTGTCTGCTGTATAAATTTTACCCGTTCGAACCAATAGATGCAACAAGGCAAACTGAACGATGTTCGCATTTAATGACGGTTATCACATTTAAATTAATCCCCAGCCGGCTTGCTTCAGGAAGAAATACTGGACGTAACTTTTGCTTTTGATATGGTCTGTCGGTTTTGAATAGCTACGCGCTGAATTCTAGTCATTTCACTATTTTGTAGACTTTCCTTCCATAGACCGTCGTTCTTATCGTCTGATTGGTTGAGGCCAATAGATCAGTGAAAAGCTGTCTGGCATCCACTTTTTTTAGCAGTGTTCAAACAACTTTGGAAAGATGACCGCGATAAAACAATAAGACCACCTCATACTGTGCATTGCTTCATCTACCAAACATCTGGGCTTGTCATGCATGGGTGAACCATACGGTGAGTATTTTATTATGCCCTGTGAACAAATGGCATCCGACTGGTCGTGATCTGCGCACTGACTGGAAGGATTGTTAATTCCGGAATGAAATAGCATTCACCTCCATCGTGCACGGTTCCAACCAGTACCCCTTCAGGTGCCACATCCAACACCTTGGAGAGAGCTAGTATTCTGGTATCCCAGTACATACACCTGAGCACATTCAAGACCACCGAATGTCTCGCTGGCCACGCCATGCAGTAAGTCGATTCCTGAATGTTTTTCTCCAGCCAACACAGTGTCCTTCGGTTGGCGATTCACGTTGTGAACAATTAATTGGAATTAAACTTCAGTTATGCGTTGAAGGCCTCCACAGCGAACATGCGATTGGCAGTTCTGAACTGTCTGGTTGAATTATTAAACGATATAAAGGCATGTTTTCCAAAGTCATAAACACCCCGGGTATCAAACTAGGGAAGTGGAAAGTGCTGTCTTGAATACAGAAGGGATGATCTTCACTGAGGAGAATACACTAAATCTGGTCGGCTTTGATGAACGAATACGGTTTGGGCATGACCAAAAAAACAGCCCTGAATTTTAAAGAAGTAACTTGCAGTCAGTACAGAGTTGGAATGTGTTTAAAGCGATGGCTGGGTAATCGTAAGTAAAAATTTTAAGTTCTTAGCATTCCGTCGGATAGATTGTCGTTACTATTAAGCAAGGCGCATGTGTGGGAGAACGTAATCTCGTAGCAAACTTGTGTTAACTGTACACACATTGCACATCAAAAGATTGTAACTCTGTTCACGCGACTCACAGAGTCGGTGGTTGGAGATTTTGGGCGAGATGGCGACTAATCGAGCTCAGTGGCGTGAATGTTGNTCTTCATGGTTGTGTGGCAGTTAAGCATTGGTGTGAACCACTGATGTATTGCTGTCTATGATGATGATGAATTCTGCTCACGAGACAGACGTATTAAACTGGCTAGTCTGCTGTTGCGTTCTAAAGCTAATGGAGAACTTCTACAGCATTGTTTCACAGCCACAGCCTACTAATTATAGTATTTCTTAATACGTGGTGTACGTGATGAGGCTATGAAAGAAAACACATTTGTTTGGGTGTACGCATGTGCTCGGCTAACTTTCTTCGGCAAACCACGTGCTGAGGTACGTATGACTTTTTTCATTAAGAATGAACAGGTGCCAAATAACTCTCCACTATCAAAACTTGCGACACTCTTAAATAGTTATGAAAAAACTGCGGAAAATATTTTGTTTTATGAAAATTTGCTGTAGAAATGATTGGTATTGCAGTTTAATTGCCGGTTAGATTTTATCTGGCATTCAAAGCTTATGTTCACTTCTGGACACCGAAGTTCGCACAGGATTATCTGTGCTCACAGGTTAAGGTAACATGTTCATCTATCGTACTCAAATGTTTCGCTTACTCCTAGGTCTGTAGAGAGAATGACGAGTACATACTGCTGTGTAGTGTTATACAATTTTATGAAGCTTACAAAAAATTCTTTTTGAAAAATCGTTCAATCTCCCTTATTATTTTTCTTGGTGTCTGTGTGATGTTGATTTCTTCAAACAAATTGTTAACATGAACCTAGTAAAACTACGTAGGATATCTGACATCTCGGAATGACAGAAGGCCTTACAGAACAACAAATTTTACAGAAGTAGGACAGATTACAGTCAACTGGGAAAGCATGAGATTGCTTTCAGACCCTACTAACGGTTTATGAGCTTTCAAATCACATCATAAATTGCAGACAGATAACACTTGACTCAACCTAGTAAACTAAGATTACTTATATTAATTTGAGTGTGACTTTTTAAATTCATGTGGTCAATTCCTTGGTTGATTACAGATAACAAATATCTTCTAAAACCGTGTCATACAAGCTAACACAATTTACTGTTCAATAGTAATTTCTGAAGGAAAAGCTGATTTTCAAATTGACGACAAACGTGAAGTTCCTGATCATCCATGTATAACGTTACGAAATTGTTTTTCCTCTCAACATTGTTTTGGAGAATTCTTACTGGAGATATCAGAAAACGTTTGCAGACGTCAATCAGTAAGTTAAGAAACTGTGTTACTTTGAGGGGGAAGCATACTGATTTCATCTGTGACAGTTCAGAATAAGTTCATCCGAGGTGATCGAAGTGTAGAGTCTTCATTTTGATCGAAAACTTGCGTCACCTCTCTTAACTAATAAATCGAGGCATGTAGAACACATCAAGAAAACTTCTAAACACTTTTTGTCACGATTGATGCGGACAGTTTCCGGGCGTTTGTCTTCTTATATACAGAAAAAATAAATGTTCCACCGGTGATTAATTGTTGGGTTACTTAGTTTATCGTTAGTTTGGTTCACTAGTTATCAGCAATTACTCGCGTATTTTTGTTACCGGATTAGATGAAGGTTTTGCTTTAAGGTTTAGAGAAAGTTATGAGGAGAAACAGCAGTTGCCAATTGGTACACAGTGCCTCGTGGTTACACTGCTCAAAGACGTTATAATGACGAGCGCCCTTAACGCAGTTCCAGTCACAGTTAGCATCTGTAACGTGATGGACAATTTACGTTTGAGTACAGTACAAGTGGCAATTGAGTGTGGACCATTACTAACTCGATTCTGCCGTTTTTACAACCAACAGTTCGAGTCTTTAAGGAGAATTCCCTATGTAACCCAATGTGTATTTGACGATTTACTGAGTGTGGAACTCGCTGTGTTTAGTTTTATTTCAGATGAATTAAGTTCATACATTTCAGTAGCTTTATAGACGAGAGGCATGCGTTATGGTGCTGGTCAGATAAATAGATCTATCATGCAAAAACGGAATCCACATCAGTTAATAACCTTCATTTGGTGGACGCATTAGTTAGATTGTATCAGACACCAACGAGACAACGATATCTGTCATGTCCTGTCCTGGAGTTGACGGACACATACTGGTTCTTGTCGATATCACATTGAAGTCCAAATCATTGCTACTCTTAACGAGGGTCACCGTGTTGTAGTGGCGTGAATAATGGATAGTTTATTTCTAAAGAAACTCATTTATCATTCAAGGTTGATTTCTATAAGCGGTAAGTAAACCATGACGACATGGTCAATCATTACATTAGCTGGAATGTATTCTGATATAACACTTTCGATACCGTTTTTCTTGTTTATCAAAGATTCCACTGGGTATTTGACTGAAATAGAAAGTGTTGCTTGCAGACTGTTAACATCACATTTCAATGCCGATTGGTTTTCCACTTTTGGTAGCAGAGACTATACGTATAGAGCCGAAAATATCCTTAAGACCAAACCCACGATTCCATAAAGGTAATTAATGACACATTCGGGGATAGAAATCCGACTTATACAAGGAAATTTTCATGGATCTATCACAGAAGATGTTTGTGGTAATTTTATTGGAAACTGAGCATCTCATCCAGCCCTTCTGTTCTCAGGTTTACGTCGGGCCGCATTGTGTCTAGTGTTTACACCGGCCACTTGGTGGGAGCGGCGTTTTGAAAATCAGCGACTCCGTTATTGCCGCACACGCTGTGCCAGCTGAACTCTGGTCAGGACTGAGTCAAAGACGCCTTGGTAAGCTGCTTAATTGCGAACATCTCAACGAACGGGATGGAGTATCCTAAGGGTAGTGAATATAAACCAAAGTACCACATAGGGGTGGATCAAAACGTCTCGAAGATATGGGAAGCTAAATACGAACTCATATAAATGGGAACCTAACATGAGGTATTATACAAGAAACTGACTATTTCGTAATACCATGGTAAAAAATACATTTGCTTCAGGGCAGAGGTTGCATGAGCTAAAATAGTTTTCATCATAAAATTCGAAGTGCTCAGACATCTTATTCAAAAGATCACGGATTATTCTGCAAGGTAACCTTACACAGAATTAGGTTGTTTTGATTTTCTATTCGACATCTTGACGAAAAAATCGCATTCCGGAAGTAAAATATCCCAAATGTTATGGAGCCTACGCACTCCGTTAGTGATGGTGATGACATTCTCACATATCTGAAGGAGTGATCAGGATGGAATTAAGTAGCCTATTAATACTGATCAGAAATGTTCCAAAGAAAAATATTGTAAGATTTTAGAATCAAATGTCGTCATAGACAAATGAACAAGTCATTAGCTCTAGTAGGATGATGAAAATGTCAGTCCTTCAAGTATCGGTAGAATAAACCAGTTTGAAGCATAATATGAAATTCGTTCCGCTTAAATTAACACCTACCTTCCTGTGTTATAGGCATTCCCGTCATTTGGGCGAATGTTGTTCAGTTCCATGCTTAGTTGTTGTTTGTCATTGATCTTCAACGTTCTGATACAGACTGCGTATCTGATCATTTTCAGTCCTGTTCAAGGTGTAAAGTACGACTCCGGATGCACAGTGTCTGTAACATCACAGCACATTGTTGCATGATTTGTGTAGTCCTGCATTTTTGTGCAAAATCCATTTGTTCTTATTGCAAAACATGAATAGTAGACCGTTTTCAGCACACTTTTACCGACGTCCTATCTATTGAGTTTCTCACTGCTGCCATTCCAAATGGCATCTCCCACGTGGACATGTTCACCATCACACTGAACCACAGGTATGGTCCAACTTAGTTGAACTCTGTCTCGTTTTCCAGATTCAGGATCTGGCAACCTGTGTGTGAAGTATAAGTTTCAGGCTTCAAAGAAAGTCAGTCTAGCACACCGCTGAAGAGGTCTGTGCACAGCCCACGGCAATCAGTTGTTCGTATTTATCTTTTAACGTTAGTAGCCTATAGGGACGTCTGACAAAACCCCGATCTCATAAATTCCATCATAACTAGGTGAAAAGTGTTTCCCAAAATGAACTGCACTTTCCTCTGGGGAGAACTGTGGAACTGAGTGGGCAACAATGAGAACATGAAAATGAAGGCAGAAGCGAACTTTAGATTTCTGGCTGTGGGAGTTTGGTGACACTCGGTTTAGCGGTGACAACTTGATATCGTTAAAGAAAGTCCGTCTGTCATAGTGACATTCGAACTTTCTACAATTTTGTACTGTATCGTGTTAACTAATATGTTCCCACTGTTATGATTTTGGCATTCGAACTCTGTGTGTTGAATAGGACGACAGAGACATTGTTGCATCTCGTAAAGCACCGTTAGCAAAGTAGCTGGTAACGACTTGTAACGGCTGGACATTACAAGTGTACTGAGAATGTAGAAGGCAATTACAGTTAAGTGACAGTTTCGTACTGTAAGGAGAAGGATAAGCGTACGGTAAGAATTGTGTGCAACAGCAAGTAGGTTCCACTGTACTTTAAGTCGGTAGGCTGTACAATTTCAACACGCAAGCATAAGTAGACAAACTCAATCGTCCAATCAGGAAGGTCAAATGCCCCAATCCAACCAACCAATGACAGGTGCAAAATTAGAGGTGCACTGACATGCCATGAATGGTGAATCATGCAAACCAGCTGGCCACACAAATACGTACGCATTGCCCATGTTCGTACGTCTACCAGAACAACATAACAGACGTCTTGTTTAGCAAATATTTGGGAACCACTAACCTTAGCGTGCAACCCAAACGCATTCAAAATGTACAGACCGAGGGCTGATTTGAGAGTCTTATCAAAACTAGCCTCAACTATTAAGTTCTCCTAGTGACTGATATTATTTCCAAGCTATTTTTATTGCCTGTTCTTTACTTACCATCGGGGTAACACAATAACTGTGATACTAATAAGGTTCACTAAATTTCAGCTGCTAAACTATTCATCAGGTTACCAGCTGGAAGCAAACAAGTGAGTTACCGCCTCAACTGTCTAGTAAACAATATATGCATGTGTCTGTTCTCTAAGACCGATTAAGTACCACTAGGCCTGAAGGGCTGACCTCGGGAATCGGGTCTCCGCCACTGCGGTGAACACTGTTCAGCTCTTGAACTGACGGATTTGTCGAAGTACAACAAACCATGATCTACTGTTCAGTGGCAGGGGTCAAAGGCAGCTAACCTATGAAACGAGACTAAAATGAGCAATAAGATGTTGAGCGTATTGTGGTGGATTGTCAGGTCGGAGGTGCGAGTTTTCGAACGCTCGGNAGAAGTGCACACGATGTGCGAACGGAAACCGGGGGGTGTTGCGGGTTGGAATTATGACTCATAAACGAGAGAGCACGCGTTGCATGACTGGCGATTTGGACAATAAAGATTGTGCTTTATTGGACGCCTTCTCGCTACAGTATGACTGGTCTAAAAGGGAGCGTGGGGATTAATAGTTAGTGTAGTAAAATTTTCGTTATAGTAGTTAATTATGTGTGAAAATTTTGACGACGTTTAAACTTTGGAGTAATGGACAGGGTCAGTCACAACGCTGTGAAGTTTGGGAGCAGAGCAGGCCGAATTTTTAAACAATAATCTCAACAAAATGGTTAAAACCATGTTGACCACTTTCATACTGTTGTTAGACAATAACATGACTTGCTAGATTTTACAAGTAAATTCGTTAGAGTTGCTGAAGAGTACTGACAGCATAAATGTGCGCTGTTCAGCCGCCTCCAAAATAGACTTATTTATTGCAAAACCTCATTTCCTGTAACTTTATACAAGCAAAAGGGCATACCCAAAACCCCCACTGTTAGTATGGCACTTACTCTGGTTCAAAAAGTCCCTACAGTTTACCTCAGTTTTTCAAATCTGATCGCTCTTTTTTCTTTCAAGTGTATGTCCAAATGATGATATAATTACAAAATTAAGAAACACATTTCGTTAGTACGACATAGAAATGAAGTCTATCCAAAGGACCGGAAAGAGGTTATTGGTTAGCTGGTTTTTGGACTATAACTATTTTGACGTCCAGTACCCAAAGCTTCAAAATCCATATGTTTGAAACATACATACACCTCTACGTGAACGAACGGAGTAGCAGTCCTTCTTAGAGTAATAAAAGCTTACTGGCATCAGGCACTACGAAAAGTGTCAACCAAACGTTCACAAATTAACCAATTGTCATCTTTGGTAGTTTTTCTGATCCACTGCGATAAGTGTATCGTTTGTTAATTCTTTGTGATAACAGTTAACTAAATGGCATACTACGCGAATTGTTCAAATAACCTGATTAGAATTACGAAATCCAGTCGTAAAAAGCTGATCAGAACTTGGTTTTGCAATTATGATCCACGGTAATTCGTAAACAGAAAATCATCCACCGAATGATTCGGGCTGCTTGTTAATTTCACAATTAAGCAGTGCATTAGTGAGCTAAGCGGTCTTGGTGAAGCTGAACAACGTACTCGTAAGTTAAAAACCCATATCTTCATTTTACAGTGCTTTCGGTGTATGGTTTATGAATTCTAAGAAGTAGACGGAATGTTGGATGTTATGACAGTTGGAACACAGAAGACCTTTTGAAATTCCGTATGGTTTTTTCACGCCATAGTCAACCACTTGGCAATTGTGGCCTTGGATGCTAGTCCAACTCTAGTAACGCTACGTTACAGTGTTGGTGAACGTACCATTAATCACGCAGTATGTTTGGCAGAAGTATCTGATGGACACAGGTGGGTAGTAGATTAATTTTTAAGTATTTCACATTTAAAAAGTCGGCTGCAACACTTCCGAAAGTTTTGATGTTTTGTTGTCTGTATCGATTCCACTGAAAATGTCTAGCACGTTCTGTTTATCAGTATAAAACTTTTTTGTAAAAAGACAGCACTGAAATGAATTTGTTCAATGAGTTTCAGTACCACCAGTCCAATTATAACACGTCTTTGCCTCTTCATCGATTGAATACCGAAGATCCAAAACCTAGACAGCCTATGCTTACGTACAGACAAATGGTTCATTCACACTTAATTAAGTCACCGTGTGAGGACCACTGATGAAAACGAATGACGGCTATAAAATTGTGCTGTGCATGAAAATTTGTTTTCCTGTTTTCCAATCAAACTTAGTTTCTTCACAATTCTCCTCCAGATATATGGCATTTCTAATTATCCACCGCAAGTCAATTATGCAATCAGCAGCAGAACGCCTTTCCATCATTCAAGTTCACTCAGCTCCGGCAATCAATCACCACCGACCAGAACGACAATCGTGGCACCTTCAACATCGACCACAAATCGGTCAGCAGCAATCAGTGCACGAAGTCGGTCTCAACAACCATCGCTGCAACTGAGGCCAACAAAAAATGGCAGTTCGGCGAGGCTGATTTCTGAACCTGTGTCCAGTTATCGTATTGTGGACGTGGCCGAACCATATAACTATCAGCCGAGCTCACGGAAAGTAAGCTGTTGTTTTAACGACAGAATCAGTATGGTGTACAATGCGGGCATTAAGTCAACGGTTGATGTTTAAAATTGTTGGGGTTTAAACCCTCATACGGAAGTGCTCCAGAAAGACCCATAAGTTTGAGACATTAGTGATATTCCAACCATATTTTGACAGCTTCGTTACACCCTGAAGGAAATGAGTTCGGCCACTCTATTTTTGAGCACAGTTTGCATCATTACCGTCTAAGAGGAGCGCCTTCATATGCAATTCTTTCGTATGTAAACATTTCCCTCCAAGTTGTTGTCGATTGACTCTGCCAGATGGTTTGTTAGAATGATGTGGGTCGAAAGTGTGCAACATGACTTTTCACATCAAGATGTTTCACTGAACACCTGTAAAAGATTCTTGTAAGTCCCACCGTTGGCTACATGAGCTGCTGGATCAATTTTCTGCATTTCAGTGAAGTTTTAGTTTGGTTTTCTGCCAATTCTGTGTTGGTACTCTCGCAAGTCTACTGTACGGAAAGCGTTACACATGAGTAATTTAGATAAACGGATTATTACAACCCCTCATGATATCTGATGAGCCAACAGAAAGTAAGGGATTAACTCGGGTCCCATCCTACCCTCAAGATAGTAGAAACGTTTTTCAAGCGTTTGAATCGCTGAGGACTCCTGAATGACAGTTGCATGACAGAAGCCCTCAGGGCAGTTAAGACAATCACGGCTATTTGAAGCGGCACAGTTGCGGTTTGTGAACCTAAAACTATTGTGTTCTGGACCAAATTCTGGGTTACTAAGACTGGTAATTTTAGGAATATGGCACCCTGAACTACATACTTTGAACAATTTCAGTGTCAAGTGGACAAGTACCATAATCAATGATTCCATCCTGTATGGGTAATTTTAGGTACTATTTCAAAAAACCGCTTTGGTGATTTTTTCCCTTCCTAGGTTAACCATCAAACATACCTCGTTTATGAGTGGTGATAATTTCAGAAGCAACATATCCGACTAACATTATAAAACGATTATTTTGCGATTGTTTATTTTAAACTATACTTATGAGAATCGTGACTTGGTGGAACAGAATAGTTCTTTTTGCAACACGATTGCAACTTATTCTAATAAACGCTTTGCAGTTTTCAACTGATAAATAAGAACGGATAAACAGTGCAAACTTACGGACAGACATGTAGAAGGATTAACTACTGTGAATCTTCTGCCAAGGGCAACAGCTGGTAACTAGCAGAAATTAGAAAAACCTTGAATTGCAAGAGACTGAACGATGTGGTCGATATACCCTGGGCTACCGACCAGTTCTTGTTTGCCCCATATAAATCCATTAGTATCGTAATTTGCACCATATATTCAATCAACTCAAACATTATGTAGCAGTCTGAAGTTAAAGTCATAACAATATGGAACTAGTTGAGTTACTGCGAGGCATAGACTACTCCGTTCAACAGTGAGATCTGAATAAAGAAGACAGTAGGCTGCTAATGCACGATTTATGTCCGGACAAATTTCGCTGCATCTTCACGAGTGCATACTACAGACCATTTATATATCAGTATGAGAAAGCGAACAAGATACCAGAGAAGGCCAATTGTCAGAGTGCACAATCACTGTCACTACCACGGTAGCGATAACCCTACAAACAGTTGTTTCTGAACACACAACACAGGTTTGAACTTTCGGATTGCAATCGCTTCGGCATAGCGCAGTGTTCGCATGTGTAACGTTGAGTAGATAACGCGAAATGTCGTTGTGGGGTCACATTGGTGTTGCGTCATTAGAATATGACGCGCAACGGACGATGCAGTCTCCTTGTTTCTATGCGCGGCTGTGACATCATGTGTTTGCGTAATCTGTTTCCTGACCCACTTAGGGATGCGCTCCATGACCCTGGTTCGCAACTGGCGCTCAGTCCTGCCTATGTAGGATGCTCCGCATGTACATCGATATTCACAGATAAGGTTGGATTTGGCTGACTCAAGTACCGGTTGTTTCACACAGTGTCGGAATCCGGAATGTCCTGAACAGAATCACTGGAACCACCGCATTGTACGTTCTTGCGATAGAACTAACCAGACGACGGTGAATAAGTTGGCATACATCATCACCCTTGAAGGGAAGACGAAGAAATACCGGCTTTTTGGACACTGTCGGGTCGATTACCTGTGTCGTTGGGCTGTTTAAATCTTGCAATAAACGGTTTAGTGTAACCGTTTAGTTGTAGGGTGGTCTCTAACAGGGTCGTCTCCTCTTGAATAGTATTTTCAGTGCAGATACGTCTGGCCCGATCAAACAAAGTGCGCACCAGACTTCGTTTGTAGGATCGGGGAACAAAGCTTCGGAGCACATCCCTAAGTGGGTCAGTAAACAGATTACGCAAACACATGATGTCACAGCCGCGCATAGAAACAAGGAGACTGCATCGTCCGTTGCGCGTCATATTCTAATGACGCAACACCAATGTGACCCCACAACGACATTTCGCGTTATCTACTCAACGTTACACATGCGAACACTGCGCTATGCCGAAGCGATTGCAATCCGAAAGTTCAAACCTGTGTTGTGTGTTCAGAAACAACTGTTTGTAGGGTTATCGCTACCGTGGTAGTGACAGTGATTGTGCACTCTGACAATTGGCCTTCTCTGGTATCTTGTTCGCTTTCTCATACTGATATATAAATGGTCTGTAGTATGCACTCGTGAAGATGCAGCGAAATTTGTCCGGACATAAATCGTGCATTAGCAGCCTACTGTCTTCTTTATTCAAATTTTTGACGGGAAAAGAATGTTTCAACAGTGAGATATTTGAAATATCGGCTAATGTGTTTATCCAACTTTTGTTTACACTCAAACCTATCAAACGGTTGCGTTGGCTTGATTTGACATGTTTCACGGAAAGCCCATCAAAACCTAGTTTTTTAAGGTGAATGTTTCTTTGCAAACTTTGGTTGCAATCGATAAAACCTAGAAATCCCCAATCGTTTGTGCTTGAGGTATTTTTTTCATACAAAAACATCAATCACCTCTGTTTCTGATGGCTACTGGACAAACGTTGGGACCACTTTCGAATCAAGGCCGGCCGCCTTCTGTGGGAAAACGAGAGCACCGCACGATACACCGTAAAGAATGGATTCAGTTGCAAATTGGCAGAGTAGGTAGAAATTTTGAACGCTAAGATTTTCCTGTTTACATGTTGGTGGGTAAATGAAATTTGTTGGACAGCTCATGGGTGTAAACATAATATTTGTAACTGTGGAGGAGGAAAATCGGGAATGAAGAAAATGACCAGTTGGCATACTAATCGTAAACAATTGGATCCAGTCAACAAAAATACAAGGACAGACAACAATTAGAATCAAGTAGACAGATATAAACACTTAGTAGCCTATGGGAAGGCTTTAGGAAAGTGGGGAAGAGAATTGTAAGGCCGGCTGACCCTTAGTAAGCGTTGGGTGGGCAGAGTTATAAACGTTCCAACCGAGTCAGTTGTGCCCATAAACTGAGACAGTGCATCTCAGTATGAGCATAACCAAATGGTGAGTGGTTCGTTCACAAAATAGCCCACCAAATCAAAACTCAGATTAAAATGAGCAGTCCACTCATTCATTCATTTGTGGTTAATGAGTGGAGGCCATCCAATAAGACCGCGGAAAACCTTGTTGATCGAAAAATTAACTTTCCCGTTTAATGTCCGTAGATTGGTGAGAATTACCGTATGGCTTTTACTCCTTCTAGTTAACGCCGATTTCTGCAGTGTTTCATTAGCATGTCTTCAAACATTTTCAGTAGTCAGTTGTGACACTGTTAGGTATAGAAGGCGAGCCTGTATGTTTATTTATAAGTGAGAACTTAAATAAGATTGTACGTGGTGGAAAATGACTTCAAAGTATTGCACAGAGATGAAGAGAATAAACTAAGGTGGAAACTCAGATAGTGCAGACAGAACTGACTTACTACTGTTACGTAACGTAGAATATCACTACAAATAGTGGACGTCTGCAAAATCCGTTTCCACCATTTGTGTGCACGTGCGTGCCTTGGTCATTCAAGTAAAACACGAGCACTTGTCGTTGGATAACACAGTTCGTAAAAGCTCTCGCGAAACGTTTAGCAGATCCTTTTTTCTGGCGCTTGTGCGTGCACTCACACACAACAACCTCTACACGACCAGTGAGTAGACTCGGGTTGTGCTAACTGACTACTCGGCATGGGCACGAGTCTACAATCCAAGGTCACTAACCTGGTCTCATTAAACTAGGCAAAAACATTGGTTCAATTACCCTACTGTTCATGGTACTATACAGTACACAGTACTATGCTAGAACTATACCGTACATGGTATAATGGCTTTCATGCGGTCGGGTCATCGGACAGGCAAACTAAATAGCCGGACCAAAACGCACGGTTGATTGATCATGGATTGTCCTGCATATACATTCATGCACGCACATCATTCGGAGGTGGAATATACGTTCATTGCAATTAATAATATGCTGGCACTGAGCGTCACATTCGAACGAATTCTTGCGTACGTCCGACTTGAGATATCGATTCATCCTTTTTTATTCCAACAGTAGTTACCGGTTACGTACGTGTTCCGGAATGGTTTCAGCTGGGCAACTGAAGTTCAAAGCCTTTCAAAACAATTTAATTTAGATTGAACAACTTTGGAGACCGCTGTATTTACGGGGCTAGTTAATTCATCATCTTACATGACTTTCATTGAGAACTGTGGTGTAGTGTACTTCCTTCTAATTACAGTCTTGTTTCTGACACGTAGTATTACGACAACATTGCCTGCGACAAAGTCCTTGACAAGGGTTGTAAATATACCACTGTCTGTGACAAATGAGGTAACAGTTACACTGACGGTAGACGGACTAGACATAGATTTTCGAATCAAATCACTAATGTACAGCACGTGTGTAACTAGATGTTAGGACAGAATAATTGATTTCGTGTGGGAATGTGATTCGGAGATGAAAAGCGGCTTCTGGAAAAGTCGTTTGAGTACAGAACTCATGGTCAAATAAATGTAATTGCCGATTCATCTTCTTTCCATACGCACACATTTGCGTACAGTCCACAGAGATGATGAATTATACATCTTTTTAATCGCACTAGACCTTTGCATATGTATGTTTGCGAGTTAATAATATTGACCAGTTGACATTATTGCGAGCCGCGTCTACGAAAAAAATCGCCTCCACGAAGCAAATTACAGAAAAAAACGTTATGGGCTCTTATGAAAAGAAAAACAATGTGCTTCTCATTCTGAAATGCACCTTTTGAAGGAGAGTGTTTTTGCCGCCATACTTTGTGTATAATACCCATGTTGCCTTTAGAGACCATTGCGTCTTGTCGCACTAGTGGAATTCTCAGTGAACCTATGTGTAAACGCTACTTACTTGGGTTACTGAGGTAACCTGTTGAGTCCAATCACTCGATCAGCATGACTACGTATTATCGGTGAAGACATGTTAAAACTGTGGGATGTCGAATTGTGACCATTGTTGACACCATCGGAATTCGATTGTTCAACGAGCCATAGTATGCTCTGAAATGCATCGTCCTTGCCTCAGAACTCATTTGACCACCAATCAACTCCGTAGACAGGTCACTAACTACTATTCAGTTAGTGTCTTTCTAATTGAGCAGATTAACAAACTTGTGCGGTCGCTGGAAGGTCTTGAGCTGTTCTGGCCTTGCGTAAGTATTTGCACTCGGTTTGTGTAGACCGCCATCTATGTAACATGTGATGTTAGTAGTTTGACGATAAGCCACTTGAAACAATCTGGTTCCCCACATTACGTTTCAGATTCATAACCTCGGAAAGTTTTTACCCACAGCAGTATCAGGCCGGGTAAAGTTTATTAGTTGACACATTTCAGACCTTGTAAGTCGTATCATGATGGCTTCAGTGAGATACTGTGTATGTGTGGCTAGGGTGATGTACAATACTTGGCTGAAAGCAAAGTACTGGAACGGATATGATCCAACCAACACGAGAATGGTGTAGCCCAGTTTATACTAGCGATAACTTTGACTGTCATGGATTTTTGTACTATGAATGAGCCTGAGCACATACCCCGTCAAGTAGTTGTGCTCTCCTCGATTTTTCCTCTAGGATGATATTTGTGTCACCTATCTGGTTCCGGTAATAGGTTAACCAATCAGCCGATATTCACTAGGTTCTCAGAGTTCACCGAGCTCACTAGTACACGGAACTCATTCCATTCCGGGGTGCTTCTGAATTATTTACACACAATCTCAGAAACTGTGTAATACTGAACAGATCTTCTATAATGCACCGCATGCGGTTTCCATCGATGGTCGCAGTTCAGCCGAAGCTCAAGTTTCTGCGATTTGCTCTACTTTGAACTACACGGTGTTTTTTTTAACCCAGATTGTGTCATTGTTTTATCATTGTGTTAAATCAGATATTCTATTGCGCTGACATTAAAACATTAACCTAGTCGTACTTCTCGGTCGTTACTAATGTACTGGTAGGAAGTATACGAAGTAGACGGACTACGGCCTCACTACTGTAAAACAGGAAATAAAAATTGACATGAATATAAGGAAACTGTGCACTCAAAAATGGATAGAAGCACAGTATGCATATTGAAACATGATCACGTGATATGTTCGGAATGGAGTTTTTATTTCTTCAGTGTTTCATACTGCCATCGTTAACTCTGTGAGCAATTTATAGTTCACATGCTCTACTTCAAACGAATTTGCCGGATGCCGTTTATCGTAACATTTATGCGGAAACGTAATTCTGGGTTGAGATGTCACGGATCTCAACATACCCTGTGTTTCATCTAATAGCTTTGATAAAATACAAGCATCCCAGTGACGTGTAAATGAAAGTGTTTTGAGAACACCGAGATGCTACTGAAATTTGCAGTTAGTGTGCAGCTTCGGGAAATAAGTTGAGTTCCACTAGCCACAAAGGAAATGACAGAAGAGACGTGAAAAAATTGGAAGGAAATTTTGATGAAAAACTTGCTGTCAAAGTTTGAACACGGAACAATTCCACCCTCCATTTAAGTATTATTTATTGCTGAAAAAGATCGACTGCCCAACGCTTGTTACACCTCAACATATTTGAAACAACACGGTTGAAAAGAAACCTAGGTGAGACGGTCAACTTGCCAGTGAGAACAGAATTATCAGCAGTGCATCTAAGACAGTTTGGAGTATCCTCCAAATTGCAAATTACAATAGAAGAACGTAAGTAGACATTCAAGGCAGGCACCCGAAACATCTACGTAACCTTAGGCCGTACAGGCCCATCTCAGTATACTAACACACTTCTCCGAGTGTCATTTAGAAACCAGGCAACAGAGGAGGCACTTCGAGAGACTGGTTCAAAAGCAGCCTCTAGGCCTGAAATTAAGCGAATTGCCGGTAATTTACATAAATTCTAAAATTAAAAGAATGTTTGTGTTTTAAGAAATCGATCGGCAAACTCATGATCAAACTGGTCCTGTAATTTTAAGGTTTGTTGAACAGACTTAATGTCACGTGAACGTTTAACTTGATAGTTAGTTTTCAAAAATGGGAATAATCCGGAAAATGTGACGAACTTGAGGTGCGCCTATGGTTTCTCAAACAACCCAAAGGTTTTCAGGTAGATCTGATATCTATCCGTAGCATCTGCCCGTAAAACTGAGGTCTGTTCTGCACGATTGAGTCCCAGAGACATGTCAGTTCCATAAGAAAAATCACCTACAACCTAACAGTCTGTCTCGTGAGTGACATCACCTAACTTGTGCGATTCCAGTCTGTTGTGTTTTTCTCTCTTGACAGAGTTCACGTACCAATTCGATGTAGCTGGTCGGTTATTTACCAGTCATTTCGTATATGTTTTCATTGACACAACCGATATTCAACAAACCTATTAATCATTCTTAGGTAAGGGCAGAATTTACACGAGTAGAAACAATATCAAGTGGAAACCTAACAGATGACATGCTTTTTTTTCTGTGTGAAGCTGAATGGTTTATTAAACAGAAATATTTGTTTTACTCAACTACATCTCCAGGGTACTTACACACATACATTGACAAGAATATTTTGGTCATTACTGAGAGTTCTCTGAAGGTACACTATTTACACATATTTTTTCCCCTCGAATGAGCCGGAACAACCCCCACAGGTTCTCTTGTGCGGTGACTGGCTGTAGCTCACCACAGCGGTTTATCCTTCAAATTTCTCGGCTATCTTGTGTCGAATTTACTAACTTTTGGACTGAGCTCGCTATCTTCTTGCCTCAACACTCTGATGAGTCTGCAGAAGCCTAAGAGAACTACCAGTGTCTGAGTGACTAGTAGATGAGTCAATGGTGGTCGTGTGCAAAGTGGTACCCACATTTAGAATGGCATTCAGAATGTACACTCATTAAACTGTTGACCTTTCAAACGATCGGTTTGTAGACTGAGAACCCGTCAACGGCTGATGGTCATTTTGTACTTGTTTGCGGGTGGGGTTGTGAGGGCCTACCAACGTACGAGGTAGCTCATAAGAGCTAACCGCGTGGACAGAGTTTTTACAATCGCCGCAGATTGACTTACAGGCATTTTCATGGCCTCGTTGGTGGTACATAACGGTCTATTTGAACCCCTGATTAGTTGAGCAGCAGCTAACGTTATGTGATAGGTAGGTGCCAAAGCTACAAATAGCAAGTACTTTTCAGTGACAGATGTGGTTCGCACATAATTACTGGATTGATATTGATCGGTGGTAGTCCAGGGAGCAGCCACCAAATGTTGGTGGTTTAGAACGAGCCAATCGTGGCCTGCAGGTGTGCGCAGCACGTTGTGACTAGCAGGTCGATTGGGCAACGATGAAGTCAGCTTGGAAAAGTGGATAACTTCGATTGCAGCTGCTTATGTCTGCTTTACAAAGCAAAATCAATAGTCTTGCCTACCAGAGAAGACTGTACATCTGTGCTCAGTATGATATCAACATTGCCTTTACCTGAAGATGGGTTCGTCAATCCAACGGGAGTAAGCTTGACTCACATCGCGGCTTTTGAGATTGATATCGAGGGATTAATATTACACCAGAAGTATAGGTGAGGACTACTGTTAGGTAATGCGCATCTACGAAGACGACTTGTGATATTTATGCAGACGCTGCTTTCCGGACGATTTTACCAGTGTCCATGGGTGTCAACGGAATTGGAAGACTAAGCAATTTTCCAGACAATCTCCCTATGTTGTGTATGGCTCCTTCATAGGTTGTTTCTTCCGAGTAAGTTTAGTGGGTGGTGCTGTTGTTGCTGACTGCTATTACATTTAACGTTTGAGAACGAGAAGATGGGAAAACGGTAAAAAGGTAGCCGGAGATAAAAAGAATAATTCAGAAATTCAGAAGAAAGACAGATCTGGCTTTTTGTTCAAGCTGATCTCGTTACATGACAAACGCTATATACGCCTGAGTTGTTAGCCCTATGGTAGTCTACCGGAGTTTAGGACAGATTTTACTAAGAGGAACCGTGATCAACACGTTGTTTCTTCACCTTAGTCTAATTGCTGAGTATCAGTAACCGGAGAGGGTGTTGAATAATCAACTGCATCAACTGTAGCTGGTGAGATTCACAGTTATCTGCGTACAGCCTTTTAATAGGCTTGAAATCAGGGTAGTTTAGCGTTATTATGCAATCACCAACGCCAGCCTTGCACACATTCCCGCCTCCAAAGCTTTAGTGTAGAAGTAGCCGACCTCAAGGAAACACTGGATGGGACAGTATGTAGTGGAGATAGGCGTGAAATCGATCACTTGAAAGGATTTCGACAGTTGAACATGAGACCTCATCAAGCTGTATACAGTTTACTGGCAATTTCTGAATGCAAGTGTAAAGAAAACTAAACCGGAATTTTTCTGATAATCTAAGCTTAACTGCAAGCCGTTGAAAATTTCACAACGTGGTTGTGTTTTTACGAATAAAAACCAAATGAGTAATCTGGAACTTCAGTTAACTATGAAGTATGCAACTATTGTTGCATTCAGAGCTAACTGGCTGATTTTTGTCATCATCATTGTCATAGACAGCAATACATCATCGGTTCACACGTACGTCTAACTGCCACAATCATCAGGAAGAAATTAAATCCGGTGCAGGTAGAGAGAAGAAAGAATGAATGGGACCTAACTAATATGTCTCAGTTCAAACATTCAGCATCAAGGTGCCCACACCTTGCAAACGAAAATCTGTTATAAGTGAAGGTGAAGCGTCATCAGCAAGACAGCTTCTTTACGGCTTCCAGTGTCCCACATCGTTAAATGTATTCACTTCACAGACAGCTCAGAAAAACAACGAAAAAATTTATGCTGTTGAGCTCGATTAGCCGACATCCTACTTGGCGTCTTTAGCAATTGACTCCGTGAGTCGCGACGGCCTCAGCCCGGGAGACGAACCCGATCCATAGTAGCCAACCCCTTGGTGAACGGCTCTATTTCTTCACACCAGGTCATCATCAGTCCACCTGGCACCTTACGCCTGTCGATCCCAACGTCGACAAACAGTGCTGGCTGAGGCAGACGACTAGTTGACGTCCTTAGTGTATGGTTTAATCATATCAATCTGTGCAAATGTTAGGAATGAACAAAAGAACTCGTTTGTCAATCACTACGAAATGCCCGCCTTCTAACCTGTTCATTACTTACTCGTTTGTCCACCCGATACAAGCAACAGAATGCAGAAGTCGGTGGTCAGATAGGTGGCCATGTTTCTCTGCCGTAAAGTACTGCACCCTTCACTGCTGTCTGATATACGCGACCTTAAAACATTAGAAGAAGACCTCTCTGTCGCCAGAGGTGTCTCAGGATTAACGAATACCGCCTGAGATATGCGTTTCTATTTCATTCCCTACACTTCCGCCGTCGTCTATATAGTTTATCAAGTACACAATTTGGTTAACAACCTTCATAACTTTATTGTTCAGCATTAAACCAACGTAATCGGAGGAATCTTACAGAAACACTGCACTTTGAGGTTGCAAAGCATATTTCGGGGTACTTAGAAGAACGCGAAATAGCGTGTAGCATTGTTTGTTCTGTTTCGAAGTTGTTAAACAGCGGCAACTTATCGTCAGTATAATCAAGATTGGTCAGCATTCCACTACGTAGGAGGTCCACACCGGTGTCTTGTATTTACCATGGACAATTTTGCGGTACTTCATCAGTGACAGCCTTGAAGTACGCCTCTGCTGGTGCTGTAACTGTCAGACAGTTCACCGTAATTCATAACCTGAAGTGAATTATGGGAATAAAGCGCTGACAGCATGCACACACACTTGGTCAATACAGCCCACTGTTTAACCGACTCTAAAAGCATAGATCGTTTAGCCGAATCGAACGTACCTTCACGGTTGGGAAATTCGGCAGTCGTTGGTAGTAGGGATACATGATGCTACTCCAGAATTTGACGAAGGATAAAATATTGATCAATACATCCCCACCCAGGGCAAAACCATGCCTGTTTTTCTCAAACGTTTGTCCGTTTAGCTGCAGTGAATCGATGAAGTACAGAAAATGCCAGAAACCTAGTAACTGCTGGAGCCAAATTAACTCCCCTAGGGTTTTCGCAAGAGCCCCGGCCTTCTTTTTCTGAATACGGGCATTATCATCGAGTGTCTAGCCAGCACTAAGGGATGGTATTAGTCGTCCACACAAATTGAGACAAATGTGTCAAGACCTATTCTAATGCCTCCTCAGCTTGTTTTAAAGGCGCCAGTAGGGGACGATCTAGACCAGCAGCACAGTGGCCGGGTGGTCTAATGCGCCGGCTTAAAAAACTGATCAGGAAGGACATGGGTTCGACTCTCACATCTTTCAGGCCGATTCAATTATCTTCCTGTGAGACGATTTAATAAAGAGAATACTGAGAGCCACTGTGACTGAGAGGTTACACATAGGTAGACAGATGTGATAATTTCCTTCCAGATTGAATATAAACCGCATGTTTGAAGTTTTTCAACGGGACTACATGGGCTGAATCTTGTCGACAAAAATGGTTCGCTTTCTTTGCTTTATTGATATATCGTTCACCACACTTGCCCACTTGACACAAATATGCTCTATTCACCTTGATGGTTGAATTCCGTAAACAAGTTTCTTCGGCAGGGGTCCCTTTTCTTGATCAAATTATCCTTCAAGGTTGCTTCACGAGAGGCCGTTAATACAGTGGCAAACATGACTGCTAAGTCTGGTCTCGTGTGTGCCAATGATGGGTACGAAGGATGATTACCAAAGAAAGTGAAACTTGGGTCCGATGCTTTTTGTTCAAAGGGTATGGTTAGAAAGTTGGTGTAAGTGGGAAATCTGTGGTAGTTTTTGAGTGACACTAAACTGACATACGAGCTGTTTTGTCAACAGTTTGCACAATATACGGTGTGAACCTAGCGGTCACCCCATATTTCGCGCTTGTGGCATTCCGATACAGCCTGACGAAATATCAGACACTTGTGCTTATCGAATACGCATCTATTAAAAACTTAGCATGGTGGTTAGAAGCAGTCATAGGTAGCTTCATTTTTCCGTCTTCTTCTTGGTTCATCGAAGGTTTTTGGTATGCTAAGCTCGTAGATTTTCGAAACGCCAGAAACAACCTGTTGATTCCTGATTTCAGATCAGAAGCTTGTACCTTGTTCTTCTTGTTGAACAGGTTGACTCAGATATGGACTGGAATGGCTTATCCAGTCGGCTATGAAAAACCACGCCCTCTGGCTGAATTGTTGAACCTTCATGAATCAGTCTTGTATATGACTGGCAATCTAGTGGAGTTATATGTACCGTTTTCACCTTCAGGTTACTACGTCTACGTATTTCTCAAATCATAATGTTTTGCCTCTTGCTATTCGCACCAGCAAAAGAGCTCACAGCAATAAACTTCCCTTTTTGAATAAGTCTGAAAGGTATACACTTCTGCGTGGATGACGGAAACAGTTGCCTAGATGAGTTGTTTAGACAGACAAATTCTCTCTAGTTAGGGTATTGTACAATTAGAAATCCACATTACATCGAAAGATTTCCGACGTGTTCTGAAGACTTGTCCCTAGTCAAAACACGTCTGAAATTTGACAATCCAGTCGTGACAACTGGTTTAAACTATACACTCCCAAACCTTACCAATGAAAATAACACAAACCAGTGGGGCGAGAAGGAATTTTGATTAAAATAAACAAGTGCCCTGTTCTAGTCAAAATTATCCTTGAAGCAGAAAAGATGAGCTGGACGAACGGTTGGTCTAAGATGTAATTTTTGTACACTGTCCACTCTAGAAAAACATTTCTTACCAACGACGATCTCCTGTTGTTTTTGTGAATACCCTCTTTAGAGGAAAATAACGCACACAGGATTTAACGTCGTACGAGATCCTTGCCAACTTAATCAAATCGTTGCTTGTTGCCTGGTGCACAGTGGAAGATATAAATCAGTCTGTCGACCTACCTCACAGTACAGTCTTGTATCAACCTAATTAATTTTGGAAGATGTTAATTTACATCGCCCGTTTTTACGGTTAATCTTGTGTCGGTTAAATACCCTTACAAAATGTCACCATTCCTAGTATGTTTAATTCCCCACTTGCTCCATAAACGGAAGACCAGTTAAAATGGGAACGTACCGAGTACTTCGAACTAATCAATATGTCCGTATTATTAGTGCTTGCTTCTTTCTCATCTATGCCCAAACTACCGCTTCGGTCTGATTAATCTGTTATTCATCAGTGTACGGTTCATTAACTCAGGCCCATCGAACTGACTATAAAAGCTACTAATTATCGGAAGATGGTGTTACATCCCCTAAGTTGTGTTTTTTCAGGCTACCCGGATTTACGCTTGGTTGTAGGTAAATACAATCAACAATCATAAAGAAATGATCGAAAAGATCTCAAAAAATACCCCAGGGGTAAAAAAACGCAAACGGCATATACCTCAATTGAATAATGTATGGTCATTCGTTTGACCCGGTATTACATAACTGCTGGAAGACAAATTCCCATGTTATGCTATCAGATATTGTGTAAGCTCCTCAGTTGACCCATAGCGATCATCAATGGTCATAGCACGAGGTGGCTGTGTGAAGAGTATATAGGTATTATCCTGCGTGATAGCAGAGTGGTAGACGTCCGATAGTTTCGGACGCTGCCATTGTTCATTTGACTGACACCACTAATCTGGGTAGTATGGAGGGTGCTTTTCGGATCATCCACCTACAGCCTGCAAAGTGACCAAGTTTAGTGAACTTCTGAATTTTGGTTATTAGTGAAATCAGCTTTTATCCAAGCGCTGGTTTGAAGGAGTCTGTCTCCTGTCAACTGCTACTGATCCTCAGAATTCATCAGGTAATTACCTAATTATTCATTACGTTTTACATGCCACAATCTTTAAGCGCAGAAAACGAGGTCTATTCTTAGAGCCTAAGTTGGCATCTCCAGACAGGTTAATAGAAACAAGACCTTTCCATCACATCGTTTTGGCCGTTATTCACATTAGTGAACGTTTTCCTCCTAACTTATGCCATTATTGAAACATTTTTTCGCCAAATACCAATTGCTCGAATTTTGCACTGCACATCACACCGTCACTCTTCAAAAGTAGTTGTGATACTCGTTCTCGGTACTTTCACTGACATGCCACTCAATCGGCCATTTGAAATCGGGGAAAACCAGTTAAGTGCAATTCACAAGAAGCCGATATAAAAAAAACTTATTCGAGATTGGCGTTCTGTTAAATTGTACTCATTTTCTCAACTAACTCGACATAAACCTTTGCAGTTATTCATTGCAGATCTATCAGATTTCACTCGGTGAGTTAACTGATTATCAGAACTACAGCACAATGCACCCCGAATCCCGATCAAAATACCTTCTTCTGGTACAAGCTTATAAATTATTTTTGACGCGATTCACCTCAGTCAGCTGTAATCTACTTACATTCCGTGTTCAAATAGAGTAGACTTGAGGCAAAAACGTTTCTCGCTGAATTCGTTTTCAATGAGACTGTTATACAGCGAATACTGAAATGAATCTAACATCGAAATGACAGTTAGTAGAAGCTTTCGCACTGTCACCATTAGTGCAGTTTGGAAAACGAAAACATTTCACAATCAGATGGACGTGGTTCATGCAGATGCACAATCAGTTGTTCATCGACGTAATGAAAGCTCTTCTAAAATTAGTCCGAAACATCAAGATAATTCACACTTTGTCTACAACATTTTCTACCTAAACGAGACAGAAGTCCTGTTAGATTTTGCCTGAATGTAAGATAATCAGTCTCCACAGCAGAAAGTCATGAGAACCACGGCAAAATTCTCTTAGTTTTGTACACAAAGACGGCAGTTCCGCATAATTTTGATCCGATGCGAATCAACCTCTTGATTGACGGCCAAATTTTTTTAATCATTTTCAGGTGAGAAACCTCTTTCTACGGTGACCTTGAATCCCTCATAAACTCCTCTAAAAGTGTATAAAGTGGTATCTATCTGCGTAGACATTTTGCTTCATGGTATCGTCGTATTTATCTTTAAGTAATGTTACTCAGAAGCAAACGTAGCTGACCATTTGCATGCGTCGGTTTAGTCGTGCTTAGTGTGGCATCAGTGGAGCAGTAGTCAGCGCATTTGCCCCAGAGAATCGTGAGCTGAGGTGCAATCTGTGCCGCTGCAAGTAGACGAACTGCTTGTGGGCTTTAATTAGAGTGAAATTTGAGTAGTATGCTTGCTGTCTGAAGAGACCGACTGAAAAGTTTACGGCGCCGTGATATTTGTGATAAGTTTTGGGCAATACTCATTTTATATTTAACCTACGACTAATATTTTTTCCCTGTCACCTCAGCACATCTGGTTAGGAAAGGAAATAATGTGTAACAAGTAACCTTTGTGCAAGTTACTTATTGAAATAAGTGTTTTATGAAGTGGGCGTGATTCGAAAGATTCTGTTATACTCAGACTTACACACAATCATCTAATAAGCGCTCAAAAATGAAATTTGACATTTGGTCTGTTCCGATCTAACCTAAATGTTTGGTGCACAATCGGTAAGTCGATTATTAATTAGTAGAACACCACACACTGTTTATCTAACCCTGCCACCCAGATGATCTTTACAAAGGCTGACAAGACTGCGGTTCACATGTGGGCTGAAAATCCCCAATGTTAAATTCCGTTGTGCAGTCTTGGAGATGCACCTAACCCCGTGTTTGTGAAGTGAGCGTGCTGATCACAGCTCTTTGGACCAAAGATTGTGCATGGGATCACCTAACTCATTTGGCACACACAACAGCGTGCTCTTCTGATTGATGTTCGTGTTATCCACTCGCTCCCAGAAAAAATTCATAACAACCTAACTAGCTAATGGTTGCGCTTTCACTGTCAAAATTTTTCAACTGGTATCATGAACAAGTGATTTTGCATAGTGATAAAAAATCCGAAGTTGGGATGGTTACAAAATTGAGCACAATCTTCATTTTGGCAGTAGCTTTTGTGTTCATACAAATCTGCCCGAGTATCACCACCAAATCATGATGTTTTTTAAACTGTGCTGAAGTATGAATTCGTTATAGCAAAAATGCGCACATTTTCACCAATTCGCCAGTAACTTAAATATCTTCAATCTCTCTGCCTATTTCCGTTTCACTTCAGGTCTATGATATGACTTCTCACGTGAACGGCACAGGTGTGATATTTACTTCCCGCCCTTCTTCCGGTCGATTATACACCATTTCACCAATTCCACAGGTTCCCTTTCGTTCACGACGTGAGCATTCGTCACGGCAACAGTACGCCGACCAACCGGTAGGTCTTCGTGGACGTAGCCATACGCACCACGGTGCACAGATTGCCGAACCGTACAAACAGGCATGTGCTCAACTACGAGAACAATCACTCCGTGAACATTCTGCACCACAGGATTTAGTTGAACTATGTTCGTCTCCAGTAAGGGTGATGTCAGTAGACAAATTGTCCAACATACGGCAACATACACCTGGTGTGTATGATAATTCTCCAGTTCCTCTATGCTTTGATAGTGCAAACGATGAAGGAAATACTCGGTTGAAGATAGCTAATGACTGGGATAACGGCACGCAAGTTCGTCGTGAAAATGGCAGACTACACAGGTCAACAGATAATTCTCGTCGATATGGTGTGGGATCAAGTGACGGTGTAAATTCAAACAGAAGGCCTCGAGAAGTTTTACTGGAGGACGCTACTCGGGTGTGTATTAATTCACCATATTTATTTATCCTACGTACTCAAAACTAACTAGTTGCCGGTGAACTGATTAATCAACAGGTGAAAACAGTGCGTGCGATTCGTTTAGATGTCAGAATAGCGTACCTGATTACGTAGCATGCGGTGACATCAAAGTTGAGCCTACATTTCCATTAAACCCAGAAAGTCTGGTTGCACCACCTGAGAACATTCTCTGATCCAGGACAGCAACACCCGTTTTCACGGAGAACGACCGATAGGCAAGCAGCTATGTCAGCCAGCGTTTAAGAATGTTAGTTTGAGAACTACTTGTTCCAAGCTAGTTGTCAGGTTGACGGCTACATATTCTTAAAGAGACTCGTCTAAAAGTCTACTCGACAAGTCTTGGCTTTTTTGTCAAAAAGCCATCGTTTGGGCCACTCTTGTTGTTTCCATACAAGTTTGGTGGCTGAATACACTAATACAGAACAACAGCATACATGTAATTCATACCATTTTTGCTGAAGGGCGGATGATTTATACGAACATGCTTAGCACAACTCCTCAGTGTAAAATTTGGGGTACCATGCCAGTCCGCCTAGCTGGAATCTAAGAGTGTGAACCAAGGTCGAGCTCATGATTGAAGACGGGACCTTCTTCCGATTGTTCACTTCTAATGACAGATTGGGGTGAGTGGCTAAAAGTTGATGAAAACTGGCTACAAATCGATGATCGTGGACCGCCGTCTCAGGATGAATGGGAGTGACTGACTTACCAAACAAAACTGATAGACAAATGCCGGCCAAATTGAAAACATTTTTGTTGAACCCCAAGTGATAGAAACAGGTAACCAGTTGACACACTATACTGTGCTTAGGTTGAAAGTGATCATACATCCCAACATGAAGATAGCTGAAGCTAACGGGTTTGCCTTTTTTCGCTTAAATTTTAAATTCGTTGAATTATTTGAACTTCAGCAAAATATTAGTCCACTTTCACGTCTAAAGGGCAGTATAGATGGTAGTCAAGTGCGATTGTTGATCTTACAACGTGAACTGGCACAGCATGGAAAAAAACTTGTTTTAAGAGGTCTCTATTGTGGATCTTGTGAATAAATGTATCGCTGATTTTTTAGGGGAAGTGGTGAACCGATATTTAAAATGGCTTAAGCTGGTAGTTAGTAAATTTGTTACGCAAATTTAACTGACGTTTGTCTCAGGAACTCTGGTTTAATATTCAAGGCTTCTCTGCAAGGGATATACTAATTACGATGGTATATAAATAAATGTTTGTTTAAGCACACACACACAGAAGTAAACTGAGAATTCACTGTTTCCATTGAGTGGATGTAACAGGTTCACTGCTGGTTTGATCAAGGCGGATGTGACAACCTGTAAGCTCACTCTTACTCATTAGGGAGAAACCACAATATCATAATAAACCGGAGCAGATGGGTCTCCAACAATATAAGACAAAGCTGCCTACAGTTGGAGCCTAAGTCAGTCATATAGAAGAGAGGAGGACATTTTGAATGAATTCATTATAAATAATTGAAGATCTGGCGGTTCTCGACGTTGACACATAGAGAGCTCCAGCCAACTTCAGCAGCAGAGTTGACTGAATTGTTCGGGTTGTGATCAGTTGATGATTTTTCTAACCAGGGTCAGTAAAACTTGAGCGAGGCAGTCGGTTTAGTAAAGTGTATGTTGTATCCCACACAAGAGCATCGCGAACACAGTGGTACTTAGTGGGATTTAGGCTGACCAAGGTAGAAAAATCGTGAACATACTGAGAAAACTAGATATGAATACAACGTTAAATATGTAAGTCTAGCATTACGGCTGTTGTATCAGTGACAAATGTTTGCCTTTCTTTATTAAGCAAATCTTATTAGAAAATCAACTAAGTACTCGGATTGGATCGTTTTTCTAATTTGTATAGTTTACATTTGATTGCTTGCAATGTGTTTACATTGCTGTCAACTTGGGAGAAGTTTTTCAAAAACCTAGCTACTTCAAATATATACTTCACAATTAGTAGGAGAACCGGCTAGACACCATAACATAGATTGAAGCTAACAGTGTAATGATTTACAGCAGTGTTTTCTTTCAAATCAGGGCTAAAGGGAGTTCACCAAACCTAGTCGTCGATATATCTAAGTGAGACTGATTGGAGGAATATTTCTCGAAAAACTTACTTTTGGTTGTACTGCTTATTAGAAACAAGCACCTGAAGTCATACCGGGTTAATGAACCTGTGGTGGATTCGTAGAGGGAACACCCGAGAAGAGGTAACTTTACCAAATCCAACGACATAAGCAATACACATCCCTTTTGAAGAAGCACACCATACACAGGGAACCTTTTGAAGACTAACACGAGGCTAAGTATTTCGACAAGGAAACATTATAGCAGTCTTGTAAGGCAGTAAAAGTCACTAAATTGTAGGGAATAAGTCTTCTCACTGTGAGAGGTCACAGTCTTATTAACACTTTGAATAAGGAACTAGCTTCAATAATGTTTAACTGAACTCATCTTGAGTCACAACCCTAAGAGTTGCTAGTCTGTTCTTTCCTAGGCGTGAACAGTCTGACTGTATCCGAGGTGCGTGCATCCATGCTGACAAACGATAAAGATTCTTTAATAGCACAGCACCGTGTGGCTTGTTTCTTTCATTTCTCTTTCATTCCGATCCACTGGTCGTTATTGTTAATGTTCAGCTCCATGCCGTTTTGTACTACAAGTGTTTGTGTAATAATGACGCGACCCGTAAAGTGAAATCTACTCAGTTACCAACTTCTATTGCACATCATTCTATTAAGACCAGTTGTCAGGATAGTCCAGTGTAGGTAATTGTTGCACGTTCGTGTTGACTGTTTTAAGGCAAATTCGTCCCACTCTCCCGCAACCATCAAAGGCTACGAAATCATAAGAAACTCTGATCATCTATTGGATGCATCTGTATTGATAAAATGCGGTTGTTCATCCTGAAAAGTAATGCTTTTTGAGAGCAACTGTCTGTCAGTAGTATTATGCACTACACGTTGGCACGGCGACGGTTTATATAAACCGAGTCTTTTCGCCCAGGTCGTCTCGGTAGGGTCCGGAGGTGATTCACTCAAAAAATCTGAGCCTGTGAAAAGATGTGAGAGAAAATGAAACTCTGAGAACTATACAATCTGAAGATACGTCCCAAAAACTGTTTCGTTAATACAGCCTCTACCACAAGTTTCAGACCACCCAACTTTTGGAAAACACGTTGCCTCCTTTCTGAGTGGATCTATGCGCTTTCAGGCATTGAATGAACGATTTAAAATATACTTCAGTAAGATATTAATATCAGCTGACTGATCTGTTTAATTTAAACCTTCGCACGCCAAGTTTATTAGTTGTAATGTACATCTTGGAAGGATAAGTGGAATGGAATCTCAAATAAATATGGATCAGATCTCAGATGCAACAAGTTCACGCTGTCAAGTTAGTTGCTCATTGATCACTATTTTCCGCCCTAAGTATTACGCGCGTCTCACAGAATCTTCACACGTCCATTGCTGTTAACTTCAGTTGAATTAAAAATGTCTTGGTGAATGAGTGAACAGCTTGATTTGTTTGCAACAACAAAAAATGTTAACTTCTGATGAGAAACAAAAATCCCCGGATGTTCACATAACCAACACTATGCGATCACTTGCTGTATGCATTGGGGATGTTACACAAGACAATCCAGCAAGAATTCTGGTTGTGTGGACCATCCGAATTGTATTTTCATCAAACTGTTTGAAAGATGTGATTTTCAACGCAAAAAATTAAGTGTTTCTTCCAACGTCTTGCAGTCAACGGTAGTTACGGGAGCTTTTGAAAAGCCCATAATGGGAGATGGCATGTGAGTTCATAAGCCTTGATATGTAAACCCGCGCTCCAAATCCGGTGTGATGGTGAATACCTTAGGCAACACTGCATATTCAACGGAAAGGAAGTGTTTCGTATTCCCGATCCGATACTTTTTGTGACACACTTTGCGCGCTGCAATATATCTACCTTCGTGTAAGTTGGAGCCTCTCAGTCAAATCTTCGTTCAATTTTGACATCCCTATGATCTATGGCGTTAAACACAGGAATTTCGGGTTCATCATAGTCTGCCAGAAAAAATTACTCCAGTCCATCGACCTTCTAAACAAGACGGTTTGTAATTGCTACACATCAGATGAATGCCATACATTTAGTGAATGATGCTGATCACTTCACTTACAACACAACACAACGTTTGACCTGTGCCTGTCTCCTAGACCCGACGTAGGGAAACAATGTGGTCTTACATTTGGGGAGAAAGGAGTTTTCACCTCCGTTACTGTTGGATGGTGTAATAATTTATACCGCGGCGGATCCTGCTTCGCGCAAGTGCATTTTATTTTACCCAGTGAAACAAACGGCCGACAGGATCTGAGCAAAGTCTCAAAAATATTAACCAAAGACAACCGTTCACATTGATTATGGAACGGGCGGAGTTTTCTGCAGAGGTACACAACATGAAACCCCACTTAATGGCATTCACTTTGAGCTCGTTTGCCTTGTGTTTGGTTAATTAAATTATCACGATAGAACTAAATGCCGGAGGGATTTTCTGTAAATACACAACGGTTTTTAGGATCCACATCTCAGGTTATTCCGTGATAGATTGTCGGTAAGTTGAAACACGAATGTGAAAAATTTGTTCTGAATACGCCACCCAGGATTGGATTATCCTAATGAATGCAGAACCTAAATTATTCATGGAGATTATCATGTCACAAATTCCCACTGAACCTAGCTTAAACCAGCATAATTCCACAAATATCCAAGATTTTCATTTTACCCCTCACGGTCAACATCAGGGTATAAAAAATACGCAACTTAAGTTTCGTCTCCACAAACACAACATTAGTTGTATGCAAAATGGAAACAGTCGTTTCGTTGATAGGTGCACAAGCACAAAATCGATAAATACCTTGAACGTTTTTGCAAGTACATGCCAAGTTGTCACTATGAGGTGTGCTGATCACATATCGCCAATGGGAGATACCCTTTTTCGTAGATCTGAAATTCACTTTTTTGATGTAGCCTCTAGAATCGAGAAAGTTGCTAGTTGTTGAAACGTCTATCAGACTGGCTGATCGAATTATCTTGAGGCATGTCTCAAATAGGCTTCAGTTATACAGTCTTACATTCTTCATATACGCGTACTCGAACACGGTCAGGTTCACAATCTCAAGGCCCAACAGTCCTGGTCAATTCATCACGCACACATGGAATTACCTAAGTCACCTACGGTCATACTCGACGACATCTGTGTTCTCGAAGAAGTGCAGTGTCACAGCGTGCATGAGGGTTGTTGCATTTCTGACTTTCTACGGTGAAGTATATGAGGAAACAGACAATTCTGTTAGCCTTTTACGTGAACTGAGCACAAAAATCTGGAAGCTAAGTAGGAAACAGCTGGCTAATGTTGGCGAGATAATTGTACATCTTTAATTAGCACATATGATGAAAGTGTATGGCCTGAAACAAATATTAGCGAAAATACGGGTGCCTTTTGAGGATAATAAATAGGAGATTCTTCGCTTGTGGACACAAACTGGTTGGGCTTGGTAAACTTTTGAAATCCGTTCACCGATTGCGACGACATTTCCACGCAAAATGGGTTCGATTCATCCCACTGAGAATAAGAAATCATGAATGGATTGGACGTTGAGTCATTACATATTGCGCATTACCACGTGGGATCAAAGTGTTTTAGACACGCAAATGAGGATTCGTTTTGTAGAGTCGCGATAGACAATTCTGTCTGTTCGGGGCTAAGGGACTAAGTGGTTTACACGAACCTACCTGGTAGTGTGACATAATCCGACAATCTGGTCTTGTGTGGGATTAGAAACTGTATGCATTCAGGATGAGCTGACAGAGTCACGTCGGTTAAGCTATGAGGATAATATTACTGACGGATTATTCATATCTGTCGTCTGTGCTGACGAAGGCTGTCATCACGTGATCAGGAATACATTTAAGTATGTGTAGTAAGAAGGCTGTTTGCTGTGTGCTCTTAATCATAACGTTTATTACACAGTTAAACATAGTGCCTACAGTGCTAGTAGTCCAGTTATTGCAAACCTCAAGTGTGAAGACTGAGCCTTCTAAACTGTATGGCCTTGGTACGGAACAAGCAGAATCTGCAACTTACAGTGGACAGCTTGAACCGGAAACTTGATTAACATTGACTTTTGTACAGTTAGTAACAGCACTAATTGATGGCGTTTTATTTATTACCCGGTGAGTGGATTACACATTTGGAAGTAGCTAAAGGAATGTAAACTTTAATATCCAGATTAATTTGAAAGTTACAGATTAAACAGTTGAGTTTTCGATTACAGCATACTGATGTCATGTGACAAACAAAATGAAACGGGACTCGATATATTTATCCGGACTGATTTGTTAGGAATTCATCCAGTTTACCAATTGATGCAGTTTTACCTACAGTCCTGATGAAGTTTGTTTGATGCACTGAGCAGAGCAGTCCACCTTGTTATCAGTGCAAGTCAATTTATTCAATCTAAGACTGCACATTGAGTTTAAAACAACCATTTCGGCTTCTAATGTGTTCTCTCTTCTTATTTCCAATAGTTTCTCTTAAAAACACATTTTATATGCTTATATTGTCCAAGCTTTTTTCAGCTCAATCTCTTGCCCACTGTCTTGCGCAACGGTTACCATTTTGATTTAAACCATCCTCGAGATTTGTTTGTTCTAGTTTCACGTTATCGGACAAACTCTAAGTAAACCAATAACAATCTTTCCTTATCGCGTGGCTGTAATCACAACCAGCACTGACAAGCAAGCTGTGCTTGAACTCTGTTCACATTGCTCACTAGGGCGCCTGAAGTAATCAGTTTCAGTGTGGCAAATACTGACGAACGATGGAACAGGACAGTTACAGTAGTGGTGGTATGTAGGTGCAGTCTTGACAGAAACCTCAACCTTTAACCATCCAGTGAGATATGGCTAAATCAGATGGTCTGCTTCTTATAGGACTCAGAAAAATTTGTTCACACGATATCTAAGCAATTCACCGGCGCTTATTCAGTTTTGAGGATCGTACATTAGAATAGTTGCCGCGATATTCGAAATATTACGTCGAAAATCATACACACTGATACGGAATGAACACTCAAGGGAAGGCTACTTAACCAGATCACCTTTGTGCTTTTTCAACGTGGGATGATTAACCAAATAGACAGATTGTACGATTTAGCACTGCATAGTAGAACCACTCAATGTTGGTGGTACCCAAAATCAAAGTACATTGTTCACTTACAATAAATAAGTATTTGCTTGTGTTTGTAAGGTATTTTGGCCTTCATTTCAGTGCACTTTACGTGTTCGCAAATTTGTCAAGTTATACTGCACAACGGAACGAGAACAGATACAAACTGTGGGACTAGGCCCATTTACGTTTCGTTTTCTACATGACGTTCAGCAGATTTCAACTGATACTAGTTCTTTGTAGAACACCCAATTCACCCGTTTTTAGTAGGTCTCTCGTTCAACTCAAGAAATCGCAAAATTTCCTGGAAGCAACAGATACCTCAAGTATCACCTTGGGTACCTCATTCTTTGAGAATTTATCCATATTCACGTCCGTATGGGTTAGACATTCCCATCTATGCTAAACTGTTAGATCTCTGACTATCTTCTCCAATCAGGAGTGGCAGATTCGGAGTTATAGTACGCCATAAACTCAATTAGTTTTTCGGTTCTTTTTAAATTTGCTACAATGATTCCATCGTCTTTGGTTGTGGAAGGAGCCATAGATGAAAATATTGTGCCAACTTGCTTCATGGATCCAATGCAGTGCAACTGTTCAACATGTGCATGCCTAAACTGTGAATGTCTTTGCTCCTGTATAGAGTCGTTTTTTGCATTCGGTGTGATGTTGACGCCAATCGACATCAACGAGATGGACAGCTGGTCCTGTTTTGTGTATCTCTGGTGGTTAAAACGAAGTGTAGCGTATGGACTTGAAAAGACGGTTCTAAGCCCTTGACACATCAAGTTATGTGCGCAAAAACACAGAAATCAGGTTTCAGATCAAGTTTCACACTGATTAGAATTTGTACCCGCATTTCTGTGCTGTGCAACATATCTGTTTAGACATGTATAACGATACAACATAGTTGACGTTCTTGTTTCATTTACTTTTCAATGTGTAAATTCTAAGACGACAATCTTTAGGCTGAGTAGAGGTTTTTGACAGTCTAACCGTGTGAAGTTGATTACGTCACTAATCTTGAAAGTGGTTTTATACAGGTCAATCTAGTTCAGTTATCCGATCGGACCAATTAGTCTTTTTTCCGACTAAACGTTGTGCACTCCGTAAAACTTTTTGCTTCGGCTTCTGTTCCACCAGGTGAACAAGTGTAATCTGACTGAAGTGTGTCCCACTCTACCTTCATGATTACAGAAAGGAATGTTCGCTGGATCAAATGCATCGATGATTAAAACATACATATGGTCTGTAACAACAGCATGCTGCATCCGTAAACGAAACAGAACTAAACGTCAGTACAAGGAAACTTTATACCTCCATGCACTGACAAAAGGCGTTAAGAACAGCGATAACATATATGGCTGTGGTTTATAGATCAGAAGGCAGTCATTGCCGTGAAATAAGTTTCAGGGGAAAGGCTGGCGTGAACTAAACATTTTGTTTTTAATGTCATTTTCCATGATCTTTTAAAATACTCTTTAATTTTGACTTACTTCCTCAGACTTCAAGCTGCTGTACGAAAGAATGCCAGTTTCTAAAAGTCCCAAGTTTTCACAGAGATTTCAAAGAATTCGGATCGGATCAGCCCATCAGGAGTGCCATCTGTGGCTAACTAATGAACTTCATAGGAAAAGCCAACCCTGCAAGTGACAGTAGCCTGATTGTAGGACTATGAAAGAAGCGAAGTTGTATTGAGTTTGATCACACGGTTTTACTTTTCCCAAGAATGTGCATCAGTTAATGCTGATGTTTATATATGGATAAGGAACTGTTCTTGCACACAGAGACCAACACAAAGAAAAATGTCAGGCCAAGAAGCAGTCCATCAAAAGGTCGCCTCTGTCATTTCAGAGTATTTCGGTACGGTCAGCTTATCTCGTGATGTTGCTTGGCAGTTTGGCACCTAAAGTGGATCGTAGTCAATATATCTAAACCAAATTGCTCATGGACACTGATGTCTTCATCACACTAAGAATTTAGCTACCGAACTCATAAACAGAAGGAATCATTTCCAATTCTGGTATTACCGAGTTAGTTAAAGCGAGGAATGTTTTTAAAAACTTTTGAAATATTGACTCCTAGCATTAGTTGTTGCAATCCATCTGAAAGCCTGTCTCCTTAAGAAGTTCCAGAAATTTCACTGTTCACATTTAATACAATCGTTTCAAATAACAATTATGAGTAGATGCTTTTAGAGTAAGTAGCCACTGTGTTCTTCGAATGCCTACCGAACAGATGGCAACATAACTTTCGTGTTGTCGTAAGGTTTGATCTCTGAAGCTTTCCTTGTCACACATCATTTGATGTGTAGAACCTTGTGTGGCTCAGCTGTGGTGGTAGGATTCTTTTTGTCTAGTTCCAGATCTAAAAACGTTACTTGCGTTGATCTTCTGCCTTCCGTCCTTTGCCTCTTCACATTTCAAGGTGCGGAAAGCTTCACTTCTGTAGAATTAGTTTCACTCAAAGCGTTTTGCCTAAAACCTCCACATGAGTGGTTACAACGAAATACTACAGCCTTGAAATTTCTTTCCCTGGAGTTAACTTGTTGTCGTCGATCTAAAACACATCATTTTCCGTATTTCAAAGTTTACCATATGAAGTATTGAAAAGACAGTGAGGGTATCGGCAGAAGCGTTCTGCAGCTTTTCCACATATCAGAAAGGCAATGAGTTGTGTTCTGATTTTGTTAAACCAAGATATCACCCGCAGAACTGAGGATACATGTATGTCGGAGTGATATACATCTCACGGTATTACTCCAAGGTTACAGTCACTCGATTAGGAACTACTTACCACCTATGAAGTGACATGGTTGAGATATCGTCTCAAATGAATTCATTTTAAACAAATTCCTACCAGATTAAACAGTCACAGCGTAAGCTTTTGAGATGCATTCTAGCGGAAGAAATCTTGTGTAAATGAGTTCCAAGCAGTTGCAGTTGTACCAATCTCTACGTGCTTCGGGTACTACAGGTGAGTTAAAACCACGGATGAAGAGGTTGACGGTAAGATATTGACTGATCTATTCGTGAATCCATGATTCGATTTACACGCGACGATATCGGTGTTAGTGAATGACAAAGATCTAACTACCAATGATGGGTTATCGGATGACCTCAAATCTGTTGTTTCACGAACTCTCCAAGATTACTGATCCACAGTAGCTGAAGAAATACAATGACAAATGAAATAATTCATTTGTCAACCAACCTGCAAAAATTGCTTCGACATTTTGGATCCAAAGTCCCTGTCAATGAAGTTATAGGAACAGTCGCACCCACGACCACAGAAGCATGTGACTCATGATGTGCATACCTTGTATGCAAAAATGTGAGGAACATTAAGCTCAAGTGAAAATGTTTTGTGAGAATTGTACATGATATACCATAAAGCCTGAATCTTATAAACGCATACCGTATAGGTTGCAATTTACAGTTGACTATGCGATTTTGCGCCTATTCAAGTTTAGGTTCCAAACTGGAGAGCGGTATACGTTGAATTTTGTTTTGTCTGACAACTACCCCCTTTACTGACGATCACTTCAACTAAAAGCAGCTTTACGAGCAAAACAAGATTCGCCTAGAAGATAAGTGACAAAATCTTTAGTGGTTTTTTTCAAACTTAAAGACATTTTTTAAATAGAGTTTAATCCAAACCACTCTCGTGTGTGACAGTTTTCTAGTTAGTTTTATGTCGGATCGCTGTTGAAATACAAGTCATCCTAAAAACTCCGTCATTTCCAGATTAAGAAGTCAGTCACTGTTCTTATGGGTATTCATTGGAACAACCCGTGTTGCATGATAAATTGCATTCACAAATTATATATTTATGTGAAATTAGTAAAGTGAACAAATGGATTTTTGAATTTATCAAAAACTATTATTATACGATGAACTTCTTAGTTATTTTTATCTCACCTATTTTGTACTTAAAAGATGCAACAAATAACGAAAATTATCTAATTGTTTGGACTGTCAGCATACAAGGTATTTTGCTGGAGTCGACACACGACCAGTTTCACAACGTGCATACTCGGTGATCTTACAGAGTCTGTGCAAACGGCAGTTAGGAAATTTTGTCCGCTAAGAATGCGCATCAGGAGTCAATGTTGGGATCTGGCGTTGACTTCTGGACAGAAACGATAGCAAATGTCTATTTTCGTACAATACAGTCACTCTTTTTAATCAAAGTAGTATAGGTTATTAAATCTCAGTCTGTGAAGTGCACACCAAATGGAAAGTGTGAATTCAGTTACCTTCAGAATCACCTGTGCTTTTAGAAAACAGTGAGCCTGTGCAAGTATACTATGTCAGTTGGATCATCAAAAGACGTAATTTAGTAAGTCTATGAAAAAGAGAAGAACGGATTTACTTATGAACTTGAAAGTCAATGAATCTGAACACCTGTCTCTGCTGGTGTAAAAATATGACCCCCACATTTTCCCCTTTACATCCATATCTGTTAAAATGACGATTCCGTGTGTACGTTTAATTTAGCCTTTGGCTGTTGTCTGATTGTCTCTATTACATTAACTGCTCACGTGGTAGGGTTCGATACAGAACCCGAAAGAGATTTTGTAGGGCGTTCGTTGCATTCGGGATGCGTTTGCTGATTTAGCGCACCGCAAAACAGCTGTTCATTTTCCCCCACATCGATTACAATGAGGATCACTTTAAATTGTGGTGGTATCAAGCCAAGCTGTGTTGAACGATTCAAAGTAATCAGTTTGGAAATGGATATCTTGATATCTAAACACAGTGTTAAGATCAGCAGCCAGTTGTTTGTTAATACTTCTCAGAAGGCTTTTGGTTAGTAAGTCTGTTTTTTTTCTAGCGTGGTGACCTCTGTTCGTCAACGACTAGAGAGGAAAACTAGCCAAGCCTATCAGAATTTACCAGAACAACAACTGATATGAATTACATGAGTTTTACAATATAATTTATATGAGCCATTCGACAGGATCATTTGTAGAGCGAATAAGCGAATAAGCAACAGGGATGAAAGAGATTTTCTGTAACTTTGGTTGAACAGAAATTGTCATAATTAAAAAGCTTGTAAGTCAAGAATTCGTTATGTTTCAGTAACATGCAAAACTTCACTGCTTGTCTATCCCCATTCTAGCGGGTTTGAGATGGGTTAACCAGTACAAGAGGCGCACGGTTGATCATCGTTTTTCGTATAATTTAGCCCTTTTTTGCTCTCCTTTTGCTCTGAATATCTCCGTACATATATGCCACTAACAATTTAAGTAAACATTAGTGTTTCCCATTTTTACGGTATCTTTTCTCCTTCTTGGTCTTAACCAATTAGAATATCCAAGTATTGATGTGAAGATGTAACCCGTCACGCTATCACCAACGTTCTTGACTGGTGTCACAGGAATTGCGGATTCAGGCTTAAATCTACCACGTTTTTTAATCAAAACTAATGCAACTGATAGCCGGTACCCATGTTGCTAACTGTGTTCACTGTACGCAGAGATTTTCATTGTATTGTTTTGCCAACAAATGTGTAATTTACACCACGTTGTGTATTCCCGGTTTGATTTCGCCAAAGTATTTATCTGGCAATACTACATAAATTCGAACAACCCAATTCCCAAGATACGTCTGGTTCTAGGAAGTAACTATATCCCACCATACTTACGACCGGCAAACTGAAAACTATTCTCAGATGTCAAGTGTGACCACTTCCTGCAGTTATTGGAATAGTGAATTAACAATTTACCATCAAGTTTCAAAGGAAAATCTCAGGATATTTGGTGCTGTACCCCATATCATCTGAAAGACAGTTATGGATACCGTGCAATTTTTAAAATGTTGACGTGAATTCTAGTGCGTAAAGCAAGCGAGAAGATGCCAAGTCTGCAATTAATACCTAGTCACTGCGCTTATTCGAAGTAGACACTAATGTTCACCCACGGGGCTGTAGGAGAATTTGTTATATTGGCCATAAAAACAACATAGTTAAAGTCACATATATCGCAACTGGTTCACGCAAACAAAAAAACCATGTTTGTGCATTAGTTCAACGGCAGTGAAAATGTGTGATGGTTTAGGTGTGTGGTTTGCGAACGTAGTTCCTGCAGAATGTACTGAAAGTTTAAACATTCTTTTCGGACGAGCATTGCTAATGTTTTTCCTTCAGTCTGCATGCTATAGGAAGCACAAACAAAGTTACGTAAGCCTAAGGCCTCTCAAAAGAGGCAAATCCAAAATAGGTTCAATTCACTGTATGAACAGTTGTACACGAAAAAGAATCAGCAAGTAAACACTGACTCGGAATGCGATATGTACGCACCGGCAGAAGCCAACATTACCAATTGTACGCACGGATGCATGACAATAAAATCACTACGACCATCTCCAAACTCAACTCTTTATGCTGAGTTTAACATTAAGAATGAGATGTACGGTGTTACACAATGTACGTATTACGCAATGGTGTTTATTTTGTGGGACCCGGTCTCACTGCATTAACACTGTAGAACCGTCTTGGAGGTCAAAATTCCCCTTGACTGACCCTGCCGCACCCTTCCTCGTGACCTCGTCAGACTACACACTTGCTACCATTATTCCCACAACCCGTGTCTAAAAGTACTGATTCCTCCAGCCCTCCTCCCCCAGCCATCGAATCTCACCCACCTGCAACACACCTGTCAGTCTCACCCTCCCCACCCCCTGTGAATACGGTCCGCCATTAAACTGTCACCAGCTAATCGGTCTGCCCGGGGCTCGGGTATTTAGACACACATCAGTCCGATCTGATCGCACTCGGTCGGTTCGTCATTGCCTGTTGGTCGTTTGTGCCTGTACTTGTCGTGCCCTTTGAACCCTTGACGGCCTATTGCGGCCAAACAACGTTTTATCTCACGAACGTAAATGAATTAAGGTTTGTTCTTGTAAATGATTATATCAGTTATGTAAATAGTACAACTTTTCCAGCGACTTGATTTGATTCTGATATTTGTCTTCGTTGGTTATGCGTGTGACACTCAACGTTCGTCGGAATAATGTACAATCACTTTTCTGACAGTTTCACACCGCATATCACCTTATGGTCCCAAGGCCACTCACGATTACACATTTTCATGAAGACTGCTGCCGTCAGAGGATCCCTGTCAAAAGCGAGAATGCACTAGCTACTAAATAAGCCCATGAATACATTTGGAGCTCACCTTCTTGCTGAGTATTCGCATGGACGATAGATGCCTCGCCATCAATATCGTCCTTAAGTAGCAACGTGAATCAATAATTTAGAAAATTTCCTTATGTATGGTCCCATGCACTAACCCGGAAGAGAAATCGCTCTGTCAGACGTGCGTTTCTCCTCGTATACTTCATCCCACAGCTCTAAAGGGTTATCAGTAAAGATTCATTTTGTTGTACCTTTGGGTCAATTCTACACCGATTCTGTTCGAGTAAACAAAGTTTTGTTTTATTTGCTACAGTCATGTGTTAAGGACAAATTACAGTTTTGTACACAGTGGGCTTACACAAACTGCGGTGCCTACTAGTCAGCTTTCAAAACTCAGTCACAAAGAGAAAGTTTAGTTTCAAGTAGTAGTAAGCTTCCTTTGTCTGTGATCAAAACACCATAACCAAATTAGACGTTGTTTGCATTCATTCATGAGCTGAACCAAATTTTACCTCTGCTGTCTACGGAATCGACCAGTTTATTCGAATAATCTTCAAAGATTGCTTATCGGCATCAATTCGCGGCGATCAATAAAAGAGATTAATCATTTTTATCCTTAGGCATTACAGTGACATTCTAAACATGACGTGATGCCCATCATATCATACGGCATATTCGTCTATCTTTTCAAAATATGGCCGTTATTTCCCGCCTCAGTTTTCAACTGTCTATAGCCAAACACCACCTCAAGGACTTAGTCAGTATATGTTGGTCAGTCGTGTTTGTGATTGACGTTGAAAACCGGAATTTTACAAATGATGGCATATGGTTTACATCCATCGAAAGTTGTTGTTGATCAACTCCAAGGAGATCCAATCCACAACGAAACGGTGTATGTTCAAATTTACACAGTTGTGTGCAATGTACTGGTTTCACAGTAACTGCATACATTATAAGCTTTGGGCAGAAGCCATAGCAATTTTCAGTCATGCTGTCAGACGGGATACCGTTACGACTGGATCATGGTTGCTTTCGTGTCAAGTATGAACAAACTGGTGTCAACCAGTCAGTGTAAACTTAAAATTCGACACTCAGACCCATAACAAACTCAACGGAACAAGTGCATGTCATTGCACGTAGTTAATCAACTTTGTTTGGCGAAGCAAAAAAGCTTTGTATATTCATTCATCACAATACTTGTAACTGAAACTACTCTCTGTTTTCTAGACTCCTTTTCTCATTACGGTAATGTCATTCTAGAGATTTGATGAAAAAAGAGTCATTTAGCCCAGCATCAGTTAAGTTTTCAGAAAAGGACGATGTCTGCTCACCAAAACTGCATCCTTTTAGCCCAGAGTTCAGTTACGTGTTGTCCTAATCAGCATTGTCTAGGTTGATTTTCTTCAATCGACGAACTTTCATTATTATGTATTTGTGTGTATTTCTCTAGAAGATTCAACCAAACACAAGTCATATACTCATGACGGACGATAGGAAAACTCACAGCCGGCCTGTGAGAAACAAATCCGATCGGACAGCAACGCGGGATTGCAGATCGCCACCCGGACAGGGTTTGTCTGAAACACAGACCTATCTAAAACGATCCAACACTGATATAGCTATCTGCCCTACTGACCGACCGAACTTCCATACAAACTTGTCCAGTTCGCATTCCGCAGGCGGTCTTGGTCGATACGAATCTGCCGAAGTCAATACGACCGATCAGCCTGTATACAGAATAGTCAACAAATCTTCATTGGATCACTATGAATACTTGAAACCAGTTGGAGACGATCTGAGCACACTGCTTGCCTTCCGAGGTGCTCCATCTAGACATGCCCTGTTTCCACCACCACACATTCAGAACCACGACTCCTCGCTGCAGTATTCAACCTCAGTAGGCAACATCGAGGACCAAGTTTATGCGACACTTGCGGAGCGTCGACCTGATGACCGAGATGAAACCAGACGACGGAACGCGCAGTTAGAAAACGCCGTCTCTCCAGACGTTGATTTTATAGTAACCAGTCAAACATATCATCAACTGAGTCCGGAGCAGGTAAAACAAAACAATTTTGTTTCGGCCTGTCTTATTTTACGTCATATATCCTCCAGATTTCTACCTCAAAGAAACTCATGGATACTGCTGAATAAATCACTCAGGGTACATGTATGTATCACAGTCATCTCATCGAATCGATGCAACTTTAAACTCCAATTCATCAATTTATATTCTTCGAAGCTAGCTGAAGTAGTATTGGAGGAAAAGCTCTATAAGCACGCACAAATGACAACTTTAATGAAGATATGGAAAGAATTTCAATCTTGAATTTCTACATAATTGACGCTTGTGATTGAGAGCTTTATTCTGCCCCTAGGTTAGAAAATTTTCCGCACTTGATCAATCTAAGTGACCACGGCTGTATGGTTTTGTAGGAAACTCAAAAATACTAATTTCTTTGTGGTCATAGGAAACAAAACGGGTAAGCTTTGTAAGAAAATTTCGAGTATTCTCATTGTAACGAATTTACAAATGAGTGATCGGAAGTTTTTCAACTACGAAACTTTAGATTTTTATGCAGTTACGTGAGAAACCACGAGAACTCCAGACACCAGGCTTATTTATTCTCGTGTGTAATTGCTAGTTACTTGAACGTTATTGACCTCTAGCGAGCCGATTTCACTGGATACTCTCTCCTTAAACTTTATTCGTTGGGTTGCATTTGATGTTTCAAATAGACAATAAGGGGAACGTTCGTTTACGGAGCAAAGTTTACTTGATATTCATCGTAGAAAAATCCACTCAGATGCCCACATTGGTAGCAAGGTCGTCAAATTGTCTACATTTTGGTAGCGTTCACCCTTAAACACATCGATTTCATCCTTAGTTTTGCTGATCGTTGAAAATTAGTTTGAATAAAATTTATGCCATGGAACCTTTGTAATAGAAGTTGGAAGTTCTATATCCACTAGACCGTTGACCTTGTGATCATCGCTTGTTATTGAAATGATGAAGCAGCTTTGAAATTGGAGTTCTGCGGGAATAGATTTCTTTGTGGTTGCTTCATTTCCTGATTAAAGATGGACTGAGTAAATCTCAGTATGCTAACAAGCAGATTTGACAGAATGTATTATTTCAATGCCAGTCGAAACTGTTTTTAATTGTACAATGATGATTATAGTAGAGCGTCTGTTCGTGAAGCTTTCAGGTTTACGAACGTTTTTATTCCGCAGGCCATAAAACAGTTAACTGGTTTGCCAATGCGTATCTACATTCTATGGCCGTTCGGTCGACCTAAGGAGCTTGAAAATTTTACAAGCCAGAATGTTAAGATGTGGGCTTAAAACTTTGATGGTGCGTGCATCTGAGACTTTGAGAACTAGCTGGCACAAACCCCATGGTTTCCCAGCAAAATCCCAACGGAGGTGGGCTACAAAAATCGCATGCATTGACCACATAACACGTTTGTGTCCGTTTTTGTTTGGGTTGTAAATCGTTTATTCCTCTCTTTGGCATCATTCAAATTTAAATCTTGTAAACAACTATTAACGCGATGAAAAGTGTGAGAAATTTTCGTTGAAAAGTTAACAGGTTTAATTCAGAATAAACATCAGAGTGGAACGAAATGTTCAACTCCCACATTTGTCGTTGATTCTTTAATACCTGAACATTATAGTAACTCATCACCAGTTGTATATAATTCACCTATCTTACGAAGGGACCGGAAATTGTTGAATCAATAGTAAATTTTCGTTTCTTAACTTTTTGCATATGACTTTCACTAAGCCAGTTGTCCAAAATAGAATGACACCTCCGCAAAGCGCCTTGTTATATGAGTTCCATCATATAACATGCTTGTGAGAAACGTACAAAGTGTGTGAGACTTCCATATGTTTTAATATTACTTCTTAACCCCTACAACGATGTCCGTTTGCGATAACGACAACTTACAGAACTACCAGTATTCATGCTCTGTTTTCATTGATTTATTTCCAAGACATCTTAGCAACAAAGAATAATGAAGAACTGATCTGGAAAATGATAATTACATCAAAAACTGTTCACCTTCATTCGTCAAGCGAGCACGATTTTCTGCTGTGTTTTGGCTGTTCCGCTCACCAGTGGCATTCCGCGTTCGTTCCAATACAAACCAACATGTGTGAGACAGCATCTAAACTTCACAAGTCTCACATCGTCGGTCCAAAACCAGCCTTTGGTGAAAGTAATTCTTAACGAGTTGGAAATATTTATAACCCAGAAGCAAACCATAAAAAGACATTTCTCACTGATGCATTCACCTGGTTTAGGAAAAAGTTCAGCAAAGAGCACCGGTAACACTTGCGGTGGAAAAGATAAATTTTAAACTTATCACGGAGCCATGCCAATTTTTCGCACCGGATTTGTCAGGTGATTGAAGCAGTAATCAAATGGACCTAGCATACTACGAACTAGACTAACCAACTAATCGCTGCCGTCAACAGAGAAAGGCATTTGTGTAATTTCTGTCTCATAAGTAATTATTGTTTTTAATCTTGCCATGGGCAAACTTATGAAAACAGAACTGACAGGACGCTTTAGCAGGTGGGGAATGCACATATTTCGAGTTGGTTAGGGGGCAATATATCTCAGCTGACCAAGTGAATCAATCGGCTTTTGAGCAAAACTCAGATTTTTCAATGACCGTCTCTTACAGTCTGTCTGCCTTGGATAAAAAAATTGGGACCTGACAATCCGGTGTGGAAGAACTTGCCGATAAAACAAATTTATGAAGCTCCTGCTGAGTTTGTGATCATCAATCACAAAACCGTGAGAGAGATCTGTTACCCGTGATGCTTAAATTATTGTGAATTCAGCGCAAAATGTGATTTTACCAGAGTACGCTTTTACCCCATTTCCGACCACTTTTGCGTGCAGTATATACTACTTACACCAGACGTTGTATGAATGGTAAAGACACAAAAACAGATCTAACCTGGAAAATCATTTTCTTTACAAAATGTTTTCATCCAGTGAGTGATACGGAATATTTTAGACAGAATCGTCGTTTTTCTTAGATTTCATCTTCACTCTCGCAGGTTGTCAGTAGCAACGATACCTTTCTGGTTGTCTGATATTAAACTAAGTGTTTTTCCACTGTTGTATCAAAACTTTGGAATTAACAGAAAACAGCTGGCTTCTGTATGGAATTGTTGGTGACTTCGTTCTGACTCTGGTATACAATATATGCAGCGGTTATTCCATTCAAAGCAATGGACTCGACTGACAACAAAATGTTTTAAGATTTTTTGTAGTAATTATATGGTCTCACCCTAACAGACTGACCTTTTGATGGAGGTCACCAATCGAAGCCGTACCCAAATCATACCTAAGCAAAATATGAGTTCAAATTTGCACATTTTAAGTGGCAACTGTTTGTGTGGTGTTTGTTAGTAAAGGTTAGAAAAAGTCCCGAGCACAAGTAGGTTTCATTGTGTTTGCATAGTTTTGGGCATAGTTTTCAAAAAGTCACTTGGACTCTTTGGTTAGAACGAGTTTGTTTTGATGGAATATAAACCACTTAGGGTAGCAGCATTTACCAAATAAAGTGCTTTTAACCATAATCGAAAGCCTCGGTGGTCACATAACAATTGTTTCGTTTACGACTACTTTGTAGATAATATTCATTTACAAAGAGTAGTAAATTACGTCTGCGATATTTTCATCGTTTATTCAATTTGTTAGTTCTAGAAGTGAGTCAGTAATGAACCCCGGATGCATTATGATACTTCGTCGAACTTGTCACGTACTGTCCTATCTAATCGACAGAAAATGAAGAGCGGAATCTGAGTATCACTAAACAGTTTCAAGTTATTAGAAAAGCAGCATCTTTTTATAGAGGAAAAACAGTATTTACGATTGTTGTTAAGCGACAGGCATTCCCGTTTTTTGATTAGCCAGTTTGTTGCTGTGATGGTCCATGAACTTGTACCTAATAACTGAGTTGTTTGGAAGAGATATGCAATCAACAATAGCTGATCGCCGCCTATGATTGGTTGGTGCAATTTTCATCACATTTCCGTCTGTAGCGGCTTGTGCACGAACAGTGGTTGGCTGGATCTTCTCCAATCAAGCAACCGCTCCAGTCCACACACCGCAAAATTATGTCAGTAACTGCGCCAGAGGACAACAGCCAATTAGAAGATGAATTTTATTTCCCTAACCAATAGGGAAATAAACTGAAACAACTGTTTAGTCTGAGAATTTCTGAAAACCTCCATCAATCTTAATGAATTCCGTTTATCTAGGGTTATCACTTTTGCACTGGGTATGATGACGGGATTTCAGTATTTAAATATATATTTGTATGCGTGTATGATTGTTATTCAATTTGAATTTAATCACACTACCTAAACTATGCTTACCTCGTTTTATAAAATATACCTGCATGTAATGACACGTTCAATGTAACCTAAAACTGGAGGTCAACACTACTACGTTTGAAATAACCAACCCAACTATCTTCTCTCAGACAGTGATTGTAAGACCGTTGAGGTAATGCACATTAATTCCATTCCATTTTTCATTCTCAACAATTTAAAATATAACACTACAAGCTACTCACATATGGTGAACCCACACACAAACAAATCCTTTCAACGTGTAGTTTGGGTTTGTTATACATCAGAATACAAAATCTTTGTAAGCTGCAAGTATACAAACTGTCTGTTTTTACGAACCTACTGTGCACTAGTACAATTACAGTTCATCTGGAGGGGTCACCTCTAAAAACTATGTTTGGCTGACTTCACCTTATCGCTTGCCTGACTAATCGAGTTGTCAATAACCGAATTGCTCAGCATTACCAATTTTTCTCTTACATGGTTTATCAGCTCGACGTTTTGGTTTACCAGTAGAATACAATAAACTCAGTAATGTAAAATTCAGTGTGTTGGCCTGCACGAGCACCACGAGTACTGATAAAAGCACCTGATTTGCTGCATAAACTGATCCCAGTAACGAACGCAGGTAAAATCAGGTAAGAGGGACTTCTCAATCTAGAGCAATCACTCACTCAATCATTACTTCACAGACTTTGACTCACCCGTATTCGCGGGAGGATGTTTCATCTATATTTATTGGTAAACCTATCTCGCCAACAACACTGTTTACAATTATTCCCATAATCTCCACAGTTCAGAACTGCCTTGGCTCGAGTCGTGGACCCCGGTGATCCCCGTACGAACTTAGAAGAATTAGGTCCGTTAGGTGAAGGAAGCACGGGCGTGGTTTGTCTGATGCGACAACGTTCCACTGGCTGTTACGTGGCTGTAAAGAAAATGAACATTTTTAAGCAACAACGGAGGGAATTGCTTTTTAATGAAGTAAGTCTCCAGCGAAGCTTCGTCCCGATCCGTATGTAATTAAATTGAAATTACCAGTCCAACAGGTCGTATTTAGTTTACCTGTTAAAGCTGAACAGTATACTTATTGTGCTCTCACGAAATTTGTTCGCTCACTGACAGTGTTATATGGCTCAAAGTATGGTTTGAGTACTTCACATACCCTATACGTCAGCTGGTGTCTGTATGAATGAGAGTTTGAATAGTAAAAACTGATTTGTCTTATTCTCGGAAATACACGTGAATACAAGGGTTCATTCGTTGATTATCAATTTCAACAGTATTTGCCCCATTTATCAACACTGTTCCAGTTGAAATCTCTCGGGTGATGTAAATCGAGCAGTGTTTCATTTCTACTTTCCATTCTCTGGCGAGGAGTGTTATACTTTCGTTTTAAGACAAGTCGTCATGGAGTAAGTAAATTTAACAGCCGGTTTTGAACTCCAAACAGCAGCCATGGTATGGTTTTACTATCTCTCGCTATTTTCTTTGAAGGTTGACGGTCAGTTCTGGAAATGGCACATTTGTCTGCGCAAATCTCACCTTGGTTTTATTGAGTCACTGTGGTACTGTAATTTGTTTCAGCATAAGCTTGTTCACTGCATAACGATAGCACGAATCTGTGGCTGGCCGGTTTCACATTGGTTTCTGATAGTAGATGATAGTAAATATTGTCATATTCACTGGCTGACGTAACCGTTGCATAGATTGTGCAGATAAGTGGAAATAATCATTCACTTCAAGTGTTGTGGTAAGCCTCTTGTTATCGATAGTCAATGTGCTCAGACTTAGTTCGGTTGAAGTGAAAACACATGTGAGCACGACTGACTCACCTAATAGTAACAAACGCAATTTGGATAGTATTAATCAACTGCTGTCTTCATTGTCTTCCCAATTTATTCTTGTACTCAGACAGATGAGTTCGTGAAAAATCTTGATTTTAGAGCTCCGAGCTACTTAACAATTTCCATCTTAATTAAAACCCGACCTAACGGCTAAACGAAATGTTGTTAAGCCAAACAATTTCTGAAGACTCGTCTTCATTAGCCGATTTGCTGTCTGCTGTTTTGTGGTGACCTGCTAAGGTGAAAATAACGGAAATTCTGTAATTAACTCGGTCGAAAAATGACAAAACACCCCAGATTTCTGTCCGCTAACAAAATTACTTCACATTTTTGGAGACTTCATTCTTTCGAGGATGAATTCACAAAGATATTCGAGAGAAGGATATAGTTTTCACGTCATATAAACCTTCCTTCTCTAATCGCCGTCATAGAGCTATCTGGAATTGGCTTTTGAAATGAAGGAAGACAATCCAAACGATGGCGAACCGATTTCACTTGTGCATCCCAAGCAGTCTGGACGTATCAATGATTTCATTGGAGTTGGAGTGAAATGAGAGTTGTATAAGCCATCCATCTGATAGCTTTGCGTCTATCAAATTGTTTGGTGCTTCCGTGATAGGTAGAGTAATTGTAAAAGCAGCACACAGTGAGTAGCGAACGACTTGTTGTGACGTTTCAAATTCACACAAGGATCCGTTAACAAACAAATAAGTATATATATTTATGCATAGTGTCAAACGTTAGGCAAATTTTAGTCATATACTACAAACTCATTCGTTCACAAGCATTAGTGATACTTACACATCAGTTGCCAGAAACCGAAGGATGTTTTCATTTAGTTGCCAACGTCAGTCTGATACTCAACAAATTCCGCAATTGTCAGGATGGGTTATTCCGGTCGAGTATCTGTCCACTCGTATCCGTTGTCGATGTAAAAGGGGTGGATGCGGAAGGAAATAGGACTTGATAGGTTCAAAGTTGATTACAGGAAACATCTTTGGTAGTGAAATACCATCAAATGATAACCATGTGCTATAAAGCGGAAAAACCACTTCAATATGTGACGCACACAACTTCACAATTTATGTTTTAAGCATACTAACGATTAAGAATCGCACTGGAAGGGGTTTCACGCTTAGGACGATAAACAATATAATTACGTATTCTCCCAGTCTAAATTTTCACAAAAAATATGTACACATAAATGCAGCAATTCTTCTAGAATATGCAAAAAACGCTGTAGTTGGAAGTGTTTTTGGATGATTTCATCAAGAGCAAAGTATCCACAGAATTGTCGGAAAACACTGCAGCCAGTTTGAAGAAAGGTGTGCCGTAATAAAATGCTATTTAAAACAAGGCGGACTTAATACTACAGGAAGAAACTTTTAAAAAAGGATTTCTCGCTTCCATCCAAAGTCAGCCACTGCTGAATTATATATCTACATAAATTAACACTGTAAACAGCGTACGGGCAAGTGTAAAGGATACACCAGCTAGCAAAATGTATGATCAACGTGATATTTCGGAAGTAAACAATAACACCTGACATTTGGAAAATTTCGCAATATGAGAATGAGGAACCAGTGAATTGTCTAATCGTACAACGTCGTTGTTTAAAGTTTGAAATGTAAGAGTATATTTGAGAATAATCGAAATAAAACGAAAATTGTTTCTTAAGAAGTTGTGCATTGTTTATGACCTGATTTATTTTGTGGGGTGGATAGTTTTTGATTAATTGAACAGGTAAATTACGATGGAGAAGAAACATGAATTTCAAAGTTTTTGGTATGAAGGCATTCGGCTTCATCATCTGGAAAAGTAGTACAAAATCCCATTGAAAAATGCACCTACAACTCCTCATTTTCATCCAGGGAAAACAAATGGCATAACAGGATGAGTGAAAGTGTTGTGTGCACAACATGATGGATGGTGCATTCATAACTGTGCTTATTTGGCACAAAAATTAAAATTCACCATTAAGTGTTACTTTCTTTAGGATTCTTAATGCGACCACTTAAACAACAGATAAAGTTTTCGGCATAGTCTTTCTAATCAGCCTCCATGGCGGTCACTTCGGACAATCCGGCTGATTTGGTGTAAGCTTACCTAATCAGTTTTACACCGTCAAGCGTTCACTATGCAAGTTTTAGTCCAGCGGCGAACATGTGCATTGGACTGAGAATAAGTTACACCTATGCACGTTTATACTCACTCGGTTTGTGATATAAAATTCTACGCACTAAAGTAAAATTGGTTCAAAAAACTGCTTAGTAGGCATAGTATTGTTATTGAAAAATATTTCTGGCAATGTAAATTTTACTCAATACTTACGCCGTAAGTTGAAACAGAAGTCGTCGTTGTAACATGTGTTCCATCTATCCGCTTGAGTACCAGTGCACAAAACCATGGTTGGGAATTGATGAAGGGGATTTTATGGTATCGAGTAAGATTATGTTGCAGTCTGTATAATTTTCTGGATATAATGATGGATTTGGAATGGAGAAAATTTTGACAAAAATTGGAACAACAAACCATTTTGATTTATTGTGCTCTAATCTGGTCATTCGTCTGTCGTTGATTGGTTTTTGCTATTGCGGTCGGTTTAGGCTTCGCTTTACAATGTGACTATCATTTTCCAGCGTACAAGTTCACCACAGAACTTACCGCTTCCCTTTTAATTTGCTCATTATTTGTCCATATCAGGTTATGATAATGCGACAATATCGCCATCCAAATATTGTGGAAATGTATTCCAGCCACCTGGTAATGAATGAATTGTGGGTGGTTATGGAGTACTTGGAAGGTGGGGCTCTCACCAGCATTGTTTCTCGCACATTGTGAGTTGTGTCTTCTTTTCACTTTGGGCACACTATTTACACAAACAAGTGTTTTTGGACACATTTAAGGATAGTTCAACGCGATAGCATTCGAATTAGAGATACAACAGAAGGTAGTTTTTGGTGATTGTAAGAATCAAATTTGAGACAGGGTGAAGTTTTGCTTTGAGTAACCTGCCTATTATCTGTTTGGATTAGTCAGTGGCAAAAGAAAGAAGCGTACACTCCACAGTAAATCAAATGTCTAATGCTTTAGGATCGATATGCCTTTCAAAATTTAACAACAAGAATGAACCTGAAAGTTGCACTCAGACTTTGGTTACTCCTTTCCCAAGCAAAACTATACAACCGAGCGATATCAGATATTTTGAACAAGACCTGACGGTAAGAAAAAGGGACATTGCCTGAATTTGAGCTATCGATAAAAACCACGTGATACTGCGTGGCTTGTACCGTACTACTCCCCTCATGGTGTTTTTTCGTTTCTGTGGCTAAGTTAAACCCACCCAATGAACAATTTTTCATGATGAGTTTTCTAACAAATTAAAAAAATTCGCATACTACCACATCCACTAATTTGTTACGAGACAACAGGTGACAGAAAAACGGCACTGTGACCATTATGCGTCAACCATGTACCATTGTCCAACTGTACACATTTTGAATTTAAGGAGGAATATGAAGAACTCAGCGCTATGGAACTGACAATAATTTACACATTGTTTGTTTAAGATTTTGTTTCAATCAGTGTACATTACTGTGTATAATTGGCTGCATGAAATATTTTCATTTTACAGACTGGTAGCCATCAAAACCAAAATTCCGAGTTCATCGGAATAATTTTTGAATATTTTCTGTTTTTAGGAATCATTTGAAAACTACCCGACTAATTTCTACAATATATAGGGATTGTTTTCATCCTCTCAACTTTCCCAGTAAAAACCCGTCATTAGAATATTCTTGTGTTACACGGTCACCGGCTTTTCAGAATTCATTAAGTCACTCTTGGACTTCGGCTGTCTGAAAGTAATCTGTTCTAGCAAATCATCTTTCACACAGTTTGAATGGCACAAATTTCAGTCGACGGTTACTTTATGACTGGATTGCAAAATTCTGCTCAGTTAAGCCCAGTGAAATGATCGTATATCAAAGCAAGTGTTGATGTCATCTACACCTAGTAATGGCTAGCGCAGTCAATCTCTCCATTCGCCCGATAAGCGCCAGAACGAAATATTGCAGGTTATCGCATAAAAATTTGCCTTTTCATTTTTTAAAATTGTCAATAGATGTAGTTTTTTAATCCTGTTTTACAGTCATAGCATATGGCCATTGAGTTCTGACCGTTTAACACCATTTTCTAATCAGTAGCTATCTAGCAAGGGAGGGATTAGACGCCGGTCTTTGTTCCGATTGTCCTGAGACAAAAGCAACCTGATCAACTGAATTCCTTCAATTTTCAACTAGTGACTCCTACCATTGCACAGATCAAAGCGGCAAGTTTATCCATATTATACAGGGACGCGTTCTGATTAACAGCACATCTGTACTAACGTAACATAAGACTACTGAATTGACAAAGCTGGCAAAAATCATGTGCGACGGTTGAAATTCATCAGCACTGGAAGAATTGGTCGATTTCAACTCTCACTTCTTCGAAATTCCTCGATAGACTGTGTATGGGAGTAAACAAGTTTTTGAACTCTGGTCTCCTACCGCTGTGAGATCAACAGGCTGCTTGACACTCCACTGAGTGTATATTACACACAACGTCAACACTGAAATTTCAGCGCTGATCATTTATGAGTTGTACTCAAGCTGCTTGAACACCTTCACAACACATCTATCTTTATTGCCGGTACCCACTGGTAAGCTGGTGAGGAAAAGTTTGTAGTTCGGTCCAATAAACTGTCTAAATAAAAATTAAAACGAATCGATTAGTGACAATTAACGGGAAGTCGGTTGATTAGCAGTTAAACATTCATCACACTTAATCACAGCTTACACAATGAGATCAACATTAACTGAACACCAAATTTATGATCGGTCATACATAGCAATGGTAACACTCATCTGAACTTGTAGCAGAACAGTCAGGTAAAACAAAAAATACAAAGTGGTAATTAAAACCCTGTCTAGAATCATGTGATAATAAAATCTGTCCCAATTTGATGTTACTTAACAGCTGGGGGAACGCGTTCACTTTAAAAGCTTCAAGTGTTGGAGTGCAATTTTAGGTTCGTGCACGGTTTGGCATTACGGATAAGCTTTCAGAAATCTTAAATCCACACGTGTGCATTTCCAAGTGAATTAGTGAAAACAATTTCATCTCATTTAAACAATTCATCTGTAGTGATTATTAATTCGTCTACACTTTAAGATTATGTTAAAGTCCACGAATTCAATATGCTTTTTGCCTATTCCTAATGCTCAAGAATGTCTGAGCAACAAATTGCCACAGTTTGCCGTTACGTCCTTAAGGCTTTGGCATTCCTGCATGATCACGGCATTATCCATCGTGACGTAAAATCCGATTCAATTCTACTGTCCAGCACGGGACAAGTGAAATTATCCGACTTCGGCTTCTGTGCACAAGTGAGTAGTTTGATTCACATACAAATGAGATATTCGTTTGAGTTACCCGATGGTTGTTGAAACTTCATTATCCATTTTAACGTGTGAACCTACATGCTGGATTTCGGTAAATAAAATGTCTTAGATTCCAGTTTCCCATGGTAACATCAACACGCATCAACGCAAGTAACGCTTGTGTGAACAAATTTTATACTTTGTTTATGGGTAAGAATGTTCTTCAACTAACTAATGCTTTTCACACCGCCAATCAGATGGAACTTCGCGGACATAGCAAATAGTTCATCCAGCAAATGGTTGGGGGATGGAAGCGGAACTATCAGCGCAGAGGTTTCTGTATTGTTTCGATTGGACTTATTCAACTGTCAGTTAAAAGAGCGTGTTTCTGCCATCATCAGAGACATTTTGTATCCGCGTGTTCCTATGGTCAAATTCATATCGTTTAGCACAAAAAACTGGCACTCCTGTGGTACACTTAACTTTATTTGCGGTTAGATTTGAAGAAGGTAGTGTAGCGACAGGTATTTTTCTGAATACCACTCTGGAAACCTGTAGGTTACCGCCGTCACTACAAAAAATGTTGTCAGATAAAATTCAGCGGAAGGCGTAAGAAAGGCAGGTTAGTTTTTACCATACTGTAAGAACAATTCGTTTAGTCTACATTGACGATTGACTTGAATTTTCCGGCTTATTACTCTACACTTTGATGCAGTATTTGATGCGTATTCATGTGAATTTCCTTGGACCGACTTAATGTGCTTTGTTCGTTTGACTAAACCAGATTAAACTACCGTCGTTTTAAAGAGCTGACGGCTAGGGGGTAGTGGCTACTAATGTTGTCTTGGAAACGGTTCATTTTCTAATCGATTTTCAACACTTTTCAACACTAACTTTTGGTGTACCACGTGGTCAACAGAATATTCCACGATATTACATTAACATTCTATATATATTGTTAAAATAGCTGTTAACCGTTATTTTTATGATGCACTGTTGGATTAACTAGGCGTTTCAATACACTGATGTGGATAATGCATTAAATTTTCCTGACCAGTGTATGTCAGTTTACTCAAACATATTGACCATTCGAGATGGATTAGTAGCGCACAAAAGATATGCTGTAAAACATTCCTTCCTCTAGAAATGAGTGAAAAAACTTTCACAGTTCATCATTAGTGTACATGAAAGTTCACCATCGAGATACGTTACCGGAGCGATTTGTCAACCTGAAAGTAAATCGCTGGATACGCTCCGAAGCGACTGTCTCAACACATTGATCAATTACAGGTGCTGTCAGCAGGCTCCACGAGACAACCAATAGGAACTGAATGACCTTCACAGTCAAAAGTACTGAACTAGTGAGAATGACAGTAACATGGGTCAAAATGAGCCAAGTCAGTGCACACGATAGTCTAACACGCAAAACACGTATGAAAGAGATGGTTATGAGGAAAAAATGATAAACGCTTAAAATGTATCGTTAAGAGGTCAGACGTAGTGAATGTTCACGAGAGTACATGCACTTAATGGTGAGAGCAATTGAAGTGAGATTTTTCAGAGGTGATTTGTGTTATTAAACCAACATTTCAAGCGTAACATGTTCATCCTCTCAATCGATATACGATATCGATTATACGAGGTTTCTTATTATTCCTATTGTTATATTCGCGGCAGTCGGCTTTTACAACAAGTTGAAAGTTGGATCTACTTGCAAGCTGACACGAGTACATACTTCACCTGTTTTATGTAACAGTGTTCTCAACATTCTTACCTCACGTTGAACATTAACAATGCTGTTGAAATGCAGATTTCGATTGAACTGTCTGATCTAGTGAAAAACTGACAGATGTGTCACAGTTGAGTTGAGAAAACTTCGGATTCAGAAACTTAGTTATTTTTTTCACAATTAAAAACACGGTGAATAAACTCATTTCCTCTATGTTGCCTTTTGACAAAACAGAACATAAAGATGTGAAAATAGTAAAACAAATTGGAAACCGCTCACGATTGACTGCATCAATCGCGCACCCATTTCTACTAAACACCAGGAATCAGAGTATCGTTTGACAAGTTATTGATTTCTGTAATTTCAACTTGAAAAGATTTACTATTCATGCGGTCATCCATTGGAGTGAACAGGGAATTTCCTGCGTCTCCTGTCGAGACGATCAGACAACCTGAGTATCACTCACTAGTCAGTGTGGCTAAAAGTCCACATATGATGATCCAGTCCTACATAATGTGAGGTCACCTACATAGTGGTCAACAGAGGCGAAAATCTGGGTCTAATGCTTCTTTTCGAAAGTGGCCTACTGGAAAGTCAACGGGATTGTAACAATCGTGATTGGTTATGAATGATATTTGAATTATGTCAAACCGAAATATCTAATTACTCAGCGGTAATACAAATAGCTGCGAAACGTGGATTGCGTGAAGTCGTAATCAGCTAGGGTCTAATGCCATTTGAAGTTTATGAATATGGACACTGCGCCGTTTTGTCACGGGTCTCAGAAACAACAAACCTCTACGACCGCTGTACCTGAACGAAAGCCTTCTGCGCACACAAACTGGGGTTTTGCAACCTTCTTTCAATAGCCTCAGCAGTATCCAGAATAAAGCACTTCACAAAAGACGTGGATGAAGTGCTTGTGACCTATCTATCGGGGCTTGTTCTGGCCAATACGTTTGCTTCATATCAACAGCAGCAGTCATAGTCTTGGATTGCGTTTATGGTCTTGTACCTCTGCTGAATGTTAGTGAAGAAACATGAGGGAAACTTTTGAGAGTTGGAACTGAAGTCCAATAGGCAAAGCCAAAATATGACGTGGTTTGGAGGTAAGTTAAATGAACACAACTTGTTCCTTAACTTGTAGCTTTACCGCATTCCTGACAAGGTATCGAGATCGCTTTGCCACAGAAACACGGTAAAATTTCAGTATGGGCACGGAAATGTTTATTCGTGCTCGACGTAACATGAGTTTGTTGCTAGTACGTTTCCAAGATGAACTTGAATCTAGTCCAGAACGCTTGAACCCAGACTGTTTACATTGAATTTAAATGCAATGTATTCCAGGTGGTGTGAACACGTTGGCCAAAACATTAGTAACACAGCGTCGATAGGAGATTCTTTATTCCAACCTTTCGGTTTTTTGTCAAGACGTATCACATACCGACAGGTAACCTGCTCTGCCAGTTCTCTGTGCATAATTGCACGGCTATTTGCCACTTAGTCTTCAGTCTCTGGCAGTGGAATATGTCTTTTTCTGTGAGGTCCTTCTAGGGTTGACTGGGGAAGGCCGCGTAACGTGGCCGTCGCTGCACCCCGCAGTGCTGTGGTGCCAATTCAACAGGGTGATTTTGTCCATTCAAACTAATAAGAGATTATTATGGTCAGTGTGTGCTAATCACGATAGTGTCCGTGTGGAGCTGTCTGCCGGCAGACCTGAACTCGTGCCTTGCTATTCTTAACTTTTATACTCAGTCGTTTGACCCTCAGGTGGCATATTACGAAGTTTTAGTGTTTTAATTGTAACGCTCTTCTTAGTGGAAAACACATGGGTCTGTCACGTTGGGTAGCCTTTACTTTCGGTTATCTGGTTGTGTTGGTGTAATCAGTTAAGTACTCAGATCGTTCATATGATTAATGCAGTCACACAGTTGCAATAAGCCTTTTGCCCTTATCAGAAACACAGTAAAGCATTAACTAAAGTACATATTTTTCCGACCTGGTACCATGTACGGATTGCCCAAGAAGTGCCTGTTTGTTATTCTATTCAGGCCGGCTTGATCCAAAATTTCTCACCCTACGTACAGGATTGTGCTTGTTAATCACTGATAAGTGGGAATGGATCTAACCTATATAACTTGGATATCACTTATATATGATCACATCCTTCGCGTTTCTACACGCTTGCTATTCAGCCAAATGTGATTGAAAACGGTTAGATTCGAGTTTCATTCTTGCAGAAACCGCTCGCGTGAAAAATACTCTGATCATTTCACCACTGATCTCATATTTATGACTGAGTCACCATACCTAAATCTTTCTCTCTCCTTCTCGGTTGAGTAGTATCCAACTTATCTGATCGCTTTGTGCGGACGCACAACAACCCTCTTACCGCTTTCAAAGGGTTAGGGATTTCCTTTTGAACTGGATCAGAGAAGCGAATAAACACGCTTCACGCGAGCTCATTGGCCCAGCGGTCCACTTGGTTGCTGTATGAGGATGAGGGCCGAAGCGAAAATGCAGATCATGGTAGACTAGACTGTAATGTTTCTTTTGAAATGCGAAGGCTAAATATGTTGTCTGAGTACAGAAGCCCTGACCATATTTGAGTGATTTTCATCTTGACTGAAAAAATTGGGGAGCGATTTTGGGAAGTCTTTGTCTTACAACAATGTCATGTCAACCAACTTCGTGCACAATCGACAGCATCCGTTTCCGTATCACTCTGAAGCCGACGCGGGTGTGCACGTGACAGATAATAAGTGGCCTGCACTGCACCACTTGTAGTTCAACCCACACATCCCGTATCCATTGTAAACCTGAAAGAGTTAGACCAAGAAGTGTGTGAGTGAAAGCTTCTGTAGTCCAGCCGGTTGATGCTGGTTAGCCACATGGTAGGCTAGCATGAAAGTTAAATCCCTACCGTTCGGAAACGAAAAACAGATTCCAGTGATAATATGTAAGCCAAGAAGAGAAATTTCGAAAAGGGTAAGACATTAAAACTAGTAACATGGAAGAAAATATTGTTGTTTCCTAAACAGGATTAAGAACGAAATTTCAAGTGTGCACACAAGTGCTGAGGCCGAAAACTCATGAATACACAACATAGAAGCGAACTGAAAATTTACTCTTTCGGTTCGCCACTCCCCTATAGTCATTTTATGAAAAGTTTATTTTAAAACAATTGCTCATGATAAGCGACAGGTCGAAATTATGGATCATCTTCCATCAGCGTTGTATTCTGGACTCTACCGAGCAACCTATCGTGTGAACTACACAGTCCAAACAAGATCAAAACTTGTCCGTGATTTGCCTCGTAAGTATGGACTGTACTAGTAATTACCTGGAAAGGTATTTCCAACTAAGTGCCACGGTTGAGTTGCTGATCATACAACTTAAACTTAGAGCTCGCAACGATTAGCATACGGACGTTGTTAAGACACTCTGAATGTCGCTGACTGCTTAGATCTCAGTGCGTTTGTCATTGAAACGAACATTACCATTTTTGTCTGACGCCCTGCTATACACCGGCATTATGGCTTTTCTAGTTTCTGGACAAAATCGAAGGCGGCACATTGATCCAGTGATCTATTTGCCTAACACGTTCGAAATTCCTAGGTTCTATTCAAAGTTGACAGCTTAGTTGCCAATCTAAAAATTTCGTCTTATTTATTGACAGTCTAATTAGACTGATAACTCCATTAGATCTTCAGCTGTTAGGTTCTAAAGCAATTGCTTCCATGTGACAAGTTGTCATATGTGAGCCAGATATCATCAAACTGCAGAAATGAGATCACTGTAAGAGTTCAGAGTAACCAGGGCTCAAACCCTCATTCGCATGGAGATAACGTTGTTAGGAGTTGTTCAGGTCTTTCATGTTATCAGGGCTTCTGCATGCAGACGGTCATTTAAGCCATCTTTGTTGTGTCGAGTGCTTTTTGGAGCCTATCGGTATTGTTTACCTTTGTCATAAATGGACGTTTAATTGCTATCCATGTTCTCATCAGACAACATCGTTGATCACTACATCATTATCCTCGCCATAGGGACGACCAAATCTGCCCATGTGGGTGTTGAGCCATATTCTCCGATGCTCAGTTCACTGGATCGTTTGGTGACGAGATCTAACTGTTGTTTTTTTATCCCGTTTTTATATCGATGGTTGGTTCTGAAAACATTCCTGCTGTAAAGCTATGACAACCTTTAACCTGTTGAAATGTTGATTCCAGTAATTCCCACAGGTTAATGAGTAGTATGGTTAGCATAACAGCATGCTGCTTGAATGCCCACGTTGACCACTAAATTCGTGATCTTGAGGCTCCGTCGATGTTTGCATTGAACATTTTTTTCCCGGGTGAAATGCATGCTGGAGAACTTTAACGTATTTTAGTATCATTCATTTGATTCTGATAAAGCTCGAATTGGAAAGGTTAATTGGTTTTCCGCTCCAGGGGCTGAATTAACTGAGACATGTTCTGTTTGATTAGTAAGTTTTGATAACCATGATATTCATATATTAATTTTCAGTGGCCAGTTGCACAATCCCTTACAAGTGGGCTGGCCAAATGATGTCACCAGAATAAGCACTTCTATGGTGTCAGTCGTTGCAGGTTCCAACTTGACTGTTGTTATTACTAGGTGCACAGTGGTACGTCGAGCCTAGGGCCAGATCGGTCAGGTTAGCTCAATCCGCGTTATCATCTTGGCAGTTCCCGTGCTACCAATCACACTGTGTTAACCGGAGAAACACCTTCATTGAAATTAGTCATACAGTTGTTACAAGGCGTACCCTCTATGAGTTACTGCCATTTGATTCATGTTATCGACACGTTAACTCACCTGTGTTTCCGTTTCCGGTGATCAACACCTGTCTGAACCGTCCGACACATACCGAATCCTTTCTGTTGGTCATTCAAAACCTGTTTGTGACCTGACTCATTGTTCCGTTCTCAATTGTGTCCACCTGATATTTTCCATATTCACTCTGCCCCCGGAGCAAATTGTGTCAGTTTATAACCATCCGTAGGACTGCATAATTTAAGCGAGAAATCCTATTGCATGATTGATACATTGTCGTGAAAACCATGATGATTTTACTGACCAGTCTGTAACTAGTAGTCAAGGTGACTGCATCAGACCGGGGGTTCGAAGCCTTAAATATGAAATCCATAAAGCGCCACTGGAATTAAACCGTTAAATGATAGGCTTTAAAACAGGTACTTGGGTAGACAGTGTGTATGTTTGTCCTTTGGCTAATTTTCAATTCCATGAAGCTGTTCTCCATGGTACCAATTTGAGTGAAAAACAATTGAGAAATCCCAAATATATGACAAACGCCATGGATCTGTCTTGTTTAACTGTAAATCACTTGTGTCCAAATATGCACTGAGAAGGGAGGCAAGTATACTGAGTCTCAGGTGCTCAGTGGTGAGGTAAAAAGACCAATGATCAGGGGATGAATGAATTCACTGGGTTCGGAGACTGTGACCTGTTTCCGTGCATTGTTTTGGAACTTTTACGCAGTAGTGGTTAACCTTAATTTAGGTTTACTTGTATGGGATTACAAATAACATTCTAATGTATCTCGTGGTCTGTCACATTGCGTTGTCAAACTGATTGTGAATGTGTTTAGCGAATAAGCTTGTTTTACGTGTTCAAAGTGTACCCACACCACAAGCTATTGATCCTCTTAACTGTCCCGCCAGCTACACAAATTTTAAATGAACTTCTGGATCACGAACTTATCCAAACCGAATGAAATCATTTCCGTTGTATGGTTTTCATATCTACACATCCCAGCCTTCAATCGTTGGAAAATAACTGAAAGCCCGCATTTGTTCTAAATCACTGGTCAAGCGTTTCAGTCTGTTTTTTACGGTCACTCGGTTGGCATACATTTTGCTTAAAGTTAAATAAACTCTCTAATCTACGCTTTATTGTGTTCTTTCTGTTGAACCAGAACACCACATTTACATATCCACTAACAACGTAGAGAAAAAGTTAGTCATCCTTGTAGGCACTAAATATGTTCAGCCGATAATAAGAGTTGGAGATGTCACTGATTCTTGCGGATATTTTTTAACAGATTTCAAAAGATTGTGAATGGGGCTTAGAGGTAGGTGAAAATAATTGACATACCGATTTATGTTATGAGGCTGGTCGAGATAAATTATTGTTTACTAGATCTTGGACCACCCAGAAAAGAAGTCTTATACATAATCGAGGTAGTAGTAGTAGTAGTAGTAGTAGTAGTAGTAGTAGTAGTAGTAGTAGTAGTGGTAGTAGTAGTAGTAGTACAGTCGGTGCTCCCTCATTGATACGCGTGGTAGTCTTTTGCAACCGTGATGGCAGTAGTGTATCTTTATTGAACTCTGTGATTTGGATCTCTTGAATTAATTCTTACATGACGGTTAACGTTTTTGGTAGGCGGTACACCATTTTTCAGAGTTGCGTGTGCCATGCTTGAGACTGTTTTGCCGCTAAAGAGTACAGATTCATTGGCAACAGAATGATACTGATCAGTTTAGTTTTGGTTATATTGAAGCACAATTTCGTGACAAAATGTTTTTCTTTACCCAAACGAAGGATATATTATCGCTACTATTCTCACTATTGTTGTTAATCCTATCATCATTATGAACTTGATCATCATCATTACCCCCATCGATTTCCTTGGTAACAGCAACTGCAACGTCAACATCAGCATGTCACTGACTGTTACTACAGATAAACCGTCATACACTCATAAAACAAGAGTGTCTGAAATTCAGGGATAAGTAAGGAAGAGCAGATGAAATTTACTATACGAAACCCTATGTTCAAGTTCAGACATTTTACATGGAAGTGTCTATATCGTGCAAGTAAAACCAGAGTTTCAAATCAGAATGGGACGGTATTTGGATCCTTCATAAGTTGATTGTCCTCTTCCCATAATCGCGCTTAATTAAAATGCTGTTTAGTAAAACGCTTGCAATGTTCGTGCTACAAAACTTAATTAGCCAATTCCTCCTCTAAAGTCTCCCAACATAGCAATTATTGGTGACGGCTAACTGTGTTAAGCCGAGGGCGGCTTACTCTCACGGAATACATCGATTTATGGCCAATGCCACACGTCCGAGTAATGTTCTGCAATTAGATCGACCCAGAAAATCGTGAAAAGAAGGAAGTAAAGAATTAGCTTGGTCTCATAGCTGAACATTAGAGTTATTGTACTTTTCCATAATGATGATCGGTCGGGTTCAGATTAAACAACTAAGTCCTGGTGTATGAAGTGGTGTAATCTGCAACACGACCGCGAGACGTTTTAGTCGGCATCTGTTGTCTGAATTCTATTAGTCAAACTTCCCGACATGACTGTAAACATTTTGACGACTCCTACGGCATCTGGTACAGAAGTATGCGCACCTTTCATTTGACTGCTATGAAAGTAAGCATTCTTTGATACTTAACTGAATTTCCAAGATAATCACCCATCCACTATAGGTTGTCAACGTGAGTAGAACTGACTGTAAGGTGGTTTAACACGCGTACTTGGCATACCCTGTATAATCAACTTTGTTTATACTAATGGGACGCTATATTGGTGATCACAGTCGAAAGCTTTAGCTTAATTACCTAATAACTTATTCAGAAAAAGTGAATTTTTCCAGTTGAACGTCACTCACATTTACTCACGGCCTTTGCATTCAGATGTCCTTTCCAGTCAGCCTCTTTCGAAAAGAAGCACCAGACTCGAGTTTCGCTATTGCTAGAAGTCGTCAGTAATGTATATTCTTGTCACGGTCGGGATTAGACCTTTGGCAACGAGACAACTTTTTTGATCACTGCGCAACTTACCACACGTGAGGCACTACTAAATTGTTACATGTGAGCGCTCACTCACTTTCGTACATATGAGTAGTGATCAGGTTGTCTGAGTGTCTCGATGGAAGACATTCTAAATGTTCTGTTAACCCCAATCGACTGCTCATCAGACAGACGAAAATAATTGATAAGCAGACACTTATAGACATACACATCCTGTAACTTACGGGAGTGCGTTAAGGTTGTGATCATGAAATCTGTAGAACAAATTGATCTCATGTACCTATCGGTCACTTAGGGTTTCTGACACCTTGAATGAGTTAGTCAGTCGCAATCATACAGTTAGGTGGTGAGTTCCCGGTGTGAATAGATTGTGATTGTTGCGTGTATACAGCAAGCTGTCCACTTGAAAAAAGCCTTTACTTGCTTCTTTTCACTTAAAGATGAGAGAGAGACAAGTGGATGGACAGCTAAGTATGGCGTTCTTTATTTCCAGTCGCCTGCAGTAAGTTGAATGCTGCCAGGCTCTTCAAATGAAATTCCATACCGCATCTGATAAGTTTCTTAACAATCCGTCACAGGGAGCTTCTATCGGTTAGCGTGTATCTTTTTACCTGCCGTAGAGTACTGTTAGATGAGGATTGTCTAGAGCTTTCAACAAGGGAATTTAAACACGCATGTTTTTTGAGGCAGCTGATAGAAAAAATGAATATGGTGAAGTTTCCATATGTCATACTTTGTTAAATTTCATAGTTAATATGTGCGGTTATCAGGACCATATCGAATATTCACTCATTTACGCATACGTCTATAAATGATTGTACATATTCATACAAGTGGTTGCATTTGATAGGTGCCCAGAACTTAATTCGCCAAGGATAGATATCCTAGAAAACTGGGGCATCTTTAACTGCCCAGGTTTGTGTGCCCCTCATGTGGAACCAACATAAAAACTGAGCTCCGATCGAAATGTGGTCTCACAGACTTTGTGGTTGTATTCATAAAAATTACCCTAAACTACTGGTAGTCTGATATATCTGTTTTCATCGGCTGCCTGCTTGTTTGATCTGTTGGGATAACATGTCTCTTGCTCATGATGTTGACCTTTTATTCAATAATCTTGCTCAATTTTATGACCATCTCTGGTTTCAGGTGGTTACATAGCGTTATTCGTTGTGTTGGTTTGAACAGTAGGACCTCTGTGATCGCTCTGTCGTTGAACTACTGTAAGTGTGGCTGACTGGCCAGAACTTGGCTGCTGGGGTTGATCGTCGATTCCAGTTACTATTACATTCTTTCATTTTGGCTTTCGCCGACAAATCGATTTTGCTCCTGCCTTGTCTTTAACTAGTGCGCGTCATTTGACCAACTTTTGTCGGCGGTGCTGGTATGACTCTCCTTAGGTGGTCTTTGTATGCTACCAGTTGAAATGGTTTCATTCCATCGATGTAACCACAAATGACCTCGATTCCGGTGAACCATACTGCCGTCTGTCTTCGACATCTTAGTTCTTCTCTCTCCGTTCCATCGTTTGGCAATACTTCTTCCGTACCCATCAAATCTAAAAAAGCGTTGCACTCTTGCCTCTTTTCCAGTCACCACGGGTGGCAGTTTTCTTCGTCGTCGGTCATAAAAGCAGTTCGTTTGAGACATTTGTTTCTGCAGGCACTTGTCTTAATACGGCGAGTAACTTTGCCTTCCGATAGAGCAGAGCTGCTGGTTTAGTAATTAGTGATCCCGTTCTATTACTAAACAAGCGCGACACTGGCTCACATCCTATCTGTTGTGATAATTCGTGTCCTGTTTACAGGAGCACAAAATAAGAACCCTCATAAGTGAGCCTGACCTACGAGAGTAATTATTTCGCTTCTTTTACTATCGTGTCTATCTTTCCAATTGATTGGCTAGTATATGGACTAGTAAACAAATTTGTGAACTCACAATATTTTTTGAAATTTTCGAAGTTCTCACTGTTGAATTCTGCTCCAGCTCTTCCGACACTGCATGAAGACAGAGTTGGCCTCCTAGCTTGTTTATGACGACCTGCATAATTGTTTCAGTCAGTAAGTGAATGTTACAGAAATTAGTGGAGCATTCTCTGGTTATCAAGTAGCTTTTTGAATTAAAATTAAATGTGTCGAATGACCATTTATTCCAAGGTCCCTGCGGTACACCGCGTAATACCACTGACTTGTGGGGGACGTTACAAGTACGGTATTTTGAACACTTAGATGAGTAATCCCACATTTGACTTGATAAATCCCACCAAAACATCAATTTTCAAGCTACCCCACCCAACAGTTCATGTCTGTGTGCGCACAATGAGCTTCATCTAGCGTAATTTGTTGCACTGCTATTCTTGTCGTCATCTTGTTTCCTTTGAAAATTGCTCCATTATGGACCATTCACTTCATCGACACCTCTGTTTCTCTCACCACTCGATTGAGCCTACATCGTGAACTGAAAGAAAACTTGTTTTTCTCCTGTACGACAGTATTTTTGTCTGAGGATTTTCTCTGTAGTGCTGACATTCCTACCAAAACGACGATGTGAAAGTTCGGTCGGGTTTCACTGGTTTATGGGAGGGAAGCTTTTGAAAGTTTATCAGCAATGTACGGTATTAACACAGATTGATAAACGACCCAAGCACCGTATTTCTGAAGACAGGGGCATTCTTTACACATGTTACTGAATTGTATGTACTTATCCGTGTGAAGTAGACACCGTGGGCTTGTAGCTTTTAAGTATCGTGGTTTCGTCCCAAAAGATATCACTTTTGAAATGTTTTATTACGTAGACCGCAGCCAGCATTTTTACCCGATTCTCGAGTACAGCTATTCAGCACCCTTCAGTTTTCGACCGGTTTTCTGCTCGGTGTCATCATATTTGGCAGCTGGGGTGGATATGGGTTGAAGTATTTTGCCAGGCTACGTAACCAGTTGATCGCTTTCATTTCATTTAAGAGAGGCATTTGTTTAGGCGTTCTGATCTTTTATGAATCTGCTTGTACCACACTCGCTGTTAGCACCTACTAGTAAAAGACAAATTCCACCCCACGAACACAGACCTTCTATCGTTTCAACCGGGTGTATTATGTGAATGCTGTTTAAGAATTCTGTGGAGATTTTGAGTAAGCCCTTCTTTTGTCGTTGCACAATTTATCACCTCGTTCGCTATACAGATCACATCATGTAGGTCGTCAGACATTTGCAACTGCCACATCTGCGAAATTCTCTCTTTCGCTTTCAGTCCAAACGGTAGACTTAGGCAATGATGTCATCCAAAAGGGTCACCGAACGTGGTTAACCGAATCAATTCGTGGTCCAGTATAACCTGCCAAAAATGTAAAGACTGATCGACTTACGTGGGGTGCAATTATTTCAAAGTAAGGACAGTCTAATGTTCGTATCACGCAATGTCCCCCTCTAGTATTGGTATGTTCGCCGAGCTTGGCATTTAGGTTACAAACATTTCATCACCAAGCCTGGTGACATCATCACTGCGTAAGTACTTCATCGTATGGTTTTGAGCGTGGTGTCTGGTCAAACTCCAAGCGCAAAACCATTCGCTGAAACACTTACACACTGATGATGTCACTTCACTTGGTGATGAAAAGTTTGCGATCTAAATGTCAAACTCGGCGAACATACCGATACCAAAACCGTCAACCCGAGCTACTAGCAATATCATCACTATTCCAAGCTACCAGAAATGTCCCCCTCTGGATACAACATTGACGGTTTTCGTATTACGAGTGACCATAGATCAACTAGTCCCTAGAATATCTTCTAAAATGGAGCAAGATATGACTGCACATGCTACCAGGAGGTAATGGGAACAAATGTCAGCCTCCTTTGTAGGCAAAACTTTGAAGCTATGGCAAGTTTGCTGTGGGTTTCTTACTATGTGAGTATTTGAAACAGAGTTCTTTGAAAGGCTTTCGCGTATATGCAGTTATGGAGTGTAACATAGGTGAGAAATACTTTCCCATATTCCACCGACTGTTATGACAGAAATATTGCAATCATTTTGCAATTGCAGACGTGACACCAAGAGGCGTGGGAAACCTGTTAACAGTGACAAAATCAAGATGTTCTGGATTTGATGATATCATTATATTATCATCGGAAGTCGGCAACTGTTACCAGGCAAATACTTTATGTCAAATTGACAAAAATGGTAACAACCAAATTTCCGGGCACCAATATGATACTCAAGTTCAGATTAAACTTTAGGCCTAAAGGAAATTCAAAATACATAACGGAAGCATACAGAAGACTACTTTCTGTAGGCAGTGAAGTGAGATAGTCCAACATTTTTCTCACACACACAGGTAAGTTTTCAAGGCAGAATGTTACAGCTTTTACAATCTCCAGTTGGTATTGTATTTCACACAGAGGGCTGCAATTTCAGGAGTTCTGTGTTTGTCTTGTGGCGCTACGAGCTGTTCCAACTACTGAAACACAGTTACTTATGTACGGTTCATCTATTTCCCCAGATTCATACCAGACTATGGATAATATTGTTGTTGACGGCCACTGTTTTTTCCTTTATCATCAACCAAAATTGATATTCGTGTTACCCCCCCTCCCACAGCAACCGAAGTGGGCTCGTGATAGTGGGTTTTCCACTTTAACAGTGATGATGACGGAGACAGTGGTTATTCACCGTAGCTCATGTGGACTGTTTTTGCGCAGTTCATTCCGGTCATGTTCGGTTGGCTATGAAAACCATGCTGCATACCCTGAATTGTTCGTGCCCTAGTCTGAACAGTTCACCCTATGAGATTTCGCTTAATTTGATTTTCATGTGGACAGTACTTCTTGCTCAGATAGGGTTTTCTGCAAAGGTATAGACAAGTAGACATGTTTACAATCACAGATACATGGTTGAATATGAGCAAGACATTTCAGTGGTAGTCTCTGTGGTAACTGGCCACCTGTAGTTCGAAAAAATGTTTATGAGAGTGTAAGGTGCTGAAACACCTTGTCACGCACAACAGTGTTCCGTCATGTGAACAGATCATGACGACGATAACGATAGGAAGTTTCTAGCAGTTACTTATGTGACTGTCCAGTCTTAAACAAGTCGGACCACAGGTATCAGGTATCCTTATAGTTTAATGATCAGTGAACCGGTCGTCAACTGACTGCCTCGTAATCTTTTTCATAAGGATAAACTTGCTGATAATCAACCGATGAAAAAAGCTCAGTGTGGAACACATCAGTGTTGTTTTTTATATGTATTGGTTTGGCCTCCTTTGTTCACTGATCAACGTTTTGCTGATCCATTAATTGACAGTCGCAGGAAACCGTGCCCAAATCCGGCTTCTCACGCTCAAACAATGACTATGAATAGGTCAGTCATGATATGGCCTGGGGCAGCATGGTGATCTCCTACTTATGCTTCCACTGAATGATAACCAATAGTTTTATACCATGTCAGAGTTTATGGCTGTAATAGCGTAAGCGGACGATACAGCGCGGTAAAATGAATTAAGTGAAGTATTTTTTCAGAATAGTCAGTCGCTTCTTTGAAGATTGTCTAGTCACTAACTTGACATCTTGGCAGTACGGAGTTTGGACAATCTAGCCTGAGATTCTACGGGTGGTGCCTCCGCTGAGGGTACTAAACGCAAAAGCTGTTGAACACAATTAGCAATATGATCTGAAGCATTGACTTACCAATCTGTATAAACAACAGTGTTTTTGTTCAGGCAGGGCATTGACTGGGGACTTAGTCAAAATGAATGGAACAATTCAGTTTTCCTATGGCCGTCTCGGTAAGCATTGCTTTGGCAACGTTTAGTGAATATATCTGTCATTCATCTCACTAGCATTGTTCGCTCTTCTCCACAAGTGAAATTTAGTTGTTCAAACAGCCCAGCAAAACAACAAAACCAAAACAATTGGCATTCATTTGGAATGTGAAAAGCGAACTGATGAGTCATCATTTCATTCCAAGGAAAGAAATGAAAATTCTCACAATGCAATACGGTAGAAAGACAGTCCGCATACGCAAGATTGTTCGGCGAACTGGAAGAATGCGTCGGTGACATCTTCACGGTTTGATACCGGGAAAGCTTATCGCAAGAATACTTGGTACAAGTAAGGGAAAGCAAGCGTTTCAAAGTGAGGTGAACTGATTAGAGTGGTATAAAGGAACGACTGAGAAATTTCCATTGAGTGAACGACTAATTTTCAACAAAGGTCACGTGGAGATGATAGTCACCGAGAGTCTGATGATAAAAGCACACCGTCATACGGTCACTCCCTGATAAGTGTCTGCATGAAATGCACCAGGTATGAACGGAACCCTCATGGTTTGTAAAAATGTGAGAGTAAGGTTCTTGTAGGATGAGCGCTGTAATGTTCTTGTCTGGTTTGATCGAACAACCTACATGATGGCATGTTCTCTCAGGTTAGTGTGAAATACAATATTACGCCGTCCAGTCAGTCGGGTGACATCTGAAATCAAATGGATTCTCTGTGTTTGAGAAAGAACTTGCAATCAACCGGTTAAAATGTTTCTGCTTGACACCGAGATTCCTTCAGCTGCTGTGCCAAATGTGCAGCGTGTCTAATAAACCTGTTCACGATTTGTTCGTAAACTTGCCCCGAAATCAGTGATGTTCTCCTGTCAGACACCACATTCATCAACCTTTCAGAGATGGCGAATCTGTCAAAAGCCCTTGGATGATTATGAATGATTGAATCAGATGTGTGTTATACAGCTGGTTAGAAGAAAAATCATGTGTACGAAGAATGACCACTACTCAGTCGTCAGATGGTTCAATCACCTGAACTGTTTTTTAGACTGGAAACATGGGACCTGTTTGATACTCCTTAGGATACCTGTAAACGTTCGTTTGTTGGTCCGGTCACTAATTAAAATAGCCAGTCAGTAACCCTCAAAATTAACTCACTAAATGCACCACAAGAGCCCACATCTTGGCGAGGAATAAACTTGCACATTCTTTATCCAGAATTTCAAGAATAAATACAATGTATGTGTCCAAAACGGACTGCCACCGAAGTCAGTAACCGATAGCTATGTTTGATTTCAGTGAGAAACCCCCTATTGCGACACAAAACGTGGTTGGTTTAACCTTTCACTGTTTGTTCGAGTGACCGTAATGTCGTGTTTCATGGATTGGCTTATTACAAGGCAAATTTCTGCTTTAGATTCCAGCCACGAACTAGGCAGTTAGTTTTGGTCATTATTAAAATCAGCGGTGTTCAGTTGACAGTTTTACACACAGTGGGTCGCTTTAGAGCATGTTGTAAATGACGCTTTGGTTACCCCCCAAAACAACTGCCTCATAATAACGCATCGTTTAATAAGTCTCACTTTTTACGAAGTATATATTTGGTACAGGCTTGATGTCAGAAGAATCAGATGAACCACATTCGATAGTTTCGTGTCAATACAAGACATGCGTGAAGTGTGGTGCTACTTTCAGTCTTTTAGCGTACAATCCTGGATTAGAAAATGTGGTAGACAAATTGGATGCAGCGTATTAAATGCCTATAACGTTTATTTCGAATAATACCTAAGGTGGATGATCACAATGCTGCTAAAAATTGAATCTATCAATTCCAAGTACATGAGTTGACAGATAACATTGTTTTTGTTTGCTTGCTGTTAACTTAGTGAAATTCTCTTATTTTTCCTTAGTTTCTCATCAGATCCCATACGAAGTGAAAGGTATTCATAATATAAAACAGTAAAAATTTTCTCTCCCGATCGGTTATTACTACGTACAGTTCAGTAGTCTTTTGGTAACTTGCTGTAGAATTAGAAGCCCGATTAGACTGGAGACTAAAAACTAGGGGTTATCAGACACAGAGTTATTTTCTGTGATCCTGAGAGTGATTTTACCGAAAGCTTTTGGTTTGAAAGCTAGAGTTTTAATCAGGCGGTTACTACAAGAGATTCACACCATCTATTGAGGCATGTGACACAGTGTCAGAATCTAGCACAGCCCCATCCAAAGTGCGTTGTCTGACCTGATATAAAATATGTAATTGGGAAGCCCGTAGAATGCCACCCCTCGTTTGTTGTATAGTCACAACCACAAACGGTTCGATGGATTGATTTTTATTCACCCCGCACAGAGCTGTTTTTTTGTCACAGAAATCCTATACCGTAGCTAGATTTCCGTCAGATTTATGCTTACTCAGCTGACAGAATTACTAATTACGTTCCGAAAGCCAGTTATGTATCGTAACGGTGTGGTTTGCACTCGGGTTGCCGATTGTAATATTTTGCTTACATTGCTGTTGGAAAATAACAGGTCTACTTGAAGCTGTATCTATTAATCATGCGTTCCACCGGCATTATCTGTTCTATCAGCCACCGAGCTAACTTTCGCTAACGGGCATTGCTCTAGATGTTTCGGCCTTGGCGGCAATCTGCACATCTTGTTTTAACGAGCCTGCCTCGGTGAACCGCTGACTCTAACGGTCTGAAGGCCATTAAGTCAAAGTCCACTTAGAAGAAGCACTCTAGTGCATATTTCTTAGTTTGCTTTCATCGTTCCATGTGGGCCGCATACAGTGAGTTTGATTTCATCTCCCTAGAACCAATGAACCAGAAGATTCGTTCGGGTTTGATACAGCAACTTTCAAATTTCTCCAGGCTTTTGACATTTCAAAGTTATCAGTGGTAGCAAATTGACACTCCGTTTTGTTAGATACATTGGAAACTTGCAGAGAATGTCTTACAGCCTCGTTTGGAGCCATTCACAATGTTCAATCTTCAGGATTAAACTTCGATAACTGGTCCCCTTGATTCTGTATGGATAAATTGCAGCATTTGTTTACTGTGAACTCCCGTTTTTACGTGTAACAGCAGAATATGACTATTTTAATAGCCTAAACACGTGAGAAAGTGTTGTTATTGTTAGTTTTCTGCGGTTAGATTTACAGCGAGTGTTTGGCTGTTCTAGAAAATTTTTTGTGAACTTGCGCCAGGGTTTCCCTCTAACATGATATAATCGATAATCTAAAGTACAGTCGGTGTGATTCAGATTTCATACATGCATATGCTCACCACTCTCATCTAATCATTTGTGTCACGAGGACTGAGCACAAACACAGTTGGTACAACAAACAAAAGCGTTCCGTACTGATGAGGAGGCAGACGGTACGGGGCACCGATTGGCTGTCATTTGACCGAAGTACACAATTAACAAACGCAACTGCGCACTCGACATGCATTCGCCACTAATCAACATAGCTGTCATTGGAAGAGGGCAAACTATAGCTAGCTGTTCAATCTGTTTGCGCAAAGGCGGATACCGGGTGGTGTTGTTAGAATAGTCAAATGTACCGATGCATAAGTTCACACACTAAGCAAAATTGCTTCTCTAACAAACAATCTGTCCATATTTCCATACGGGAATTCATGCCGAAATATGTCTTTGCTGATGAAAGAACTGGAAAGTGTGCAAAATCACTATATCTTTAGGCTTTTATCAAATTTTCTTGGCGGTGCTCTCAACACGTTGCTGGTGTTTTATCGACTGTTCATTGTTAACTTTATTTATAAGTCACATAAAGTTCGTAATCTTGCAAAGCCGCTCCTTGTGTTCGATTTGTTGTTATGTTGACTGAACTGTTCGTCGATTGTGTGTCTACGTTAAGTGGACCACTTCTTCATGTATTCGTACATTATGATGTTGTCACTCGTCTGCTGAAAATCTGTCTACAAAATCCATTTTTTGAATCACTCTTTGATTTTAATAAAACTTAACTCGAATGTATGCTGTTGAATTACACTAAGCCCAATTGTTGCGGATACAAAGGACTGACAGTGTCCAATGGGTTTGTCTATGGGTGAGGGAAAAATATACTTTTCACTGATAAGTGGTTAGGGTTCGTATTTTTCTGGGATGAGCGGGACTTGGATTTGGCAGCATTTTTCAAGTTTGGACAAGCATTTTGACTAATCACTAATGAAAATCAATGTGGTACTTTATTTGATTGCTTGGCAAAATAATTTATCGATCGATATGCAGTGTGTCCACAGGTCTTGTAACTAGACATAGTTAACTACAAATTGCCTATTTGCACCAGCTTTGACCACAACGATATGAAGCGTTCGTCGTGCAATATACAATGCAAATATACAGTCCTTAATGGACTGATTTCATTCACACCGAGATTGTATAAAGGCGCTTCACACCTATATATTAATCACTTGTGGTGTGCGATATCAACAAAACTTTCGGTCGACTTAGCCTCTTAACGCAATCAGCTGACCGTTAGACCCTCGTTCACACTAATTCTACTTGATTAGCCTAACCAGATGAGAAACTAGTCATATAATTTTTTCCGGTTGAGAAACACTATGAAATGTTATAAACTCATTTGAAAGACCGTAAGTGACCATTCAGGTCCACTCTTTCATACTGATCAAGGGCGTCCTCATTGGCAGAGTAGTTGTCACACCGCCCTCTTAGCTACGCGGTTGAGTGCAGCAAACCAGAATAATTTTTTGGACGGATCTAACCTTCAGAGCTGGATTTATTAACTGACTCCTATAGTCCTGATCGCACAATTATAAATAAAATTAGCCGGTCTGATGTGAATATCTTGCGAGTATATTTGGTATTTTCACATAAACATCAAACAAGATATCTTCACTTTTCAGCGTCATGTCTATTTCGCTTTTTTCCGGTTCGAACTGCGCAGCACATCGTTTTCTTTGGTTTCCAACATCAAAGTTTCATTTAGTGACCATTCACTTTAACAAGCAGTCGTTTTTCCGTTCCAGCCACCAGCGATCCAAACAATCTTAGCATTTGTCGTTAAATATGAAATTACAGTTGTGAAATATTTCAAGAACTTGTCAAACTCTGAGTCATTCGATCTGTTTTCCCAAGTTTTGTTAGAAGTTGGAAACGTTGGTATGCGCGAACCGACGAGCAAGATTGCAGACTAAAGTTTGTTGCAAAAAAGGGCTACGATGTATACAGTAAAAATTCTGTACTGACCATCAGACTCAACTGAATGGGGTTGTGTAGACCTATCAACAATCGGTGAACTGTCGTGTTTAAGGTTCTACCCGATCTGTCTGATATTATTCGAGTTACTGTTACAACCAACAAACTTGGCTTTGTAATGACTCAAAGATAAGGTTGTATATATGGAAATAATCCGGTTGTCACAATCAAAAACAGCCACCAGACACACTTAAGTTCACCAATGACTCAAAAAATGTCTTTTTGGTAGCTCAAAATAACTAGAGTATGAACACTGAAGCTATTACTGTGGAGTTGTATGAAGGGTCATACCTAACAGATTCTGCTAGTAAGGCTGCAAAACCACAGTTAACATTAGCTCGTAGGATTAAAATTAATTCGTATCCCCAATGTGAAGCTGAGTGGCATTTTTGGTGCTGACGGCATTATTTAAAATCACTGTATCACACTGTCCGACGTTGCTGATTAAGATGCCGTCATCTCCAGCACCATCATAATTATAAAACATCAGTTAGAAAGCAGTCAAATCGACGGCCTTACTCAAGCGTTTTCGACGTATACAACGTTATGTGTATATAAAATATGTAGTGTACTTCTCACATAAACCAAAGGCTCCAGGGACGTACTTTCGTCCACAGCGGAGACGATCAGTATCCGAGTAGTACCGGATCTGGATTGACAAGAGCTCATCATATTTTCTATATTTGTATTGGCCGTGATTTATTCGAACTTATTGCGTTGTCATTCATCGCGTTCACTGTTGGTAGGTAGTCAAAGTTCAAAGCTTCTTGATCCGTTAGTTCTCATGGGAAAGACTACTGTGGTTTCTTTGTCAGTAGTATTATGCTGTCGTCTTTCTACTCAAACATACCTAAGCTTGCAGTATCTAACCGGCCCCATATATGCTCAGTGGTTTGATGATCGTCATCCTGATGTTCTACCAGACGGTGAACCCCAGTCATTGAGATTAAATATTTAATATGTTCTCATCCATTATGCGCTAGCAGTAAGCTGACGAAAAGAAATGATCAAACGTGTGTTCTGTTGAATGGTTTCAGCCGTTTTTAGTGTACAGAAGTGATAAACAGCCGAAAGCATTGCGACGTAAACATTTTGAATGAACCTTCCTTGGTGACCTGAAGCACTCTAGTGTAATTCTTTCTTCAGATAAGATTGCGGAAAGTTCTGTGAAAGGCTTGACCAAAATCGATCAAATGTCGGTTTCTCAGCCAACTTCAGCTACTACCCATGTCACACTGTTCTCAAAGAATAACTTAACCTTCATCTGGGCGAAACAAGTTGGTCATCGATCGACCCACAAATATCCGGCTGCTTTACACAGACAAGAAAAAAGGACAGCAATCTGATGGCTGGCCACTAGTGAGCCTAATCTAAACTATTTATTGTGATTTACCCTCGAAATTTACATGCCTGATTAGCATGAATCCAATTTCTGGGCTTCTTATTTCAAGACAAGAAACAGTTCAACGGGGTATGCACCATGGTGAAAAAGTTCTGTAATTCTGACCAGCCCTTTTCGCTATATAAGTTAAAGTTCAAATGGTTGATTACGAACTACATGTTGAATTGGGCTGCGTCAGATCTCAACTTTGTTTTGAATGGACTGCAAAGCTTGATTTAAGTGTATCCATCAAATTCGAGAGTCTTCTCACATATGTAATCTCAGTGAGGACACAAGTTCAGATCAGGGTAGACTTATTCTCATACTGGAGGTATTTTTTTTCTCTGTGGCGGTTTGTTTTACTGATCTTCAACCAAGGGTGAGAAAATTTGCCAGCCCATGATCCACAATTTCAAACTGATGACAGCTATTCTTATGCCTATAGTGTAAAACCATTATTGTTCGCTATTCTGAATTTCTCGTGCATTTTACTAACCAACGAAGTTTTTGATGTCAAGTTCACTGGTAAATGGTAGAGGAGCTCAGGTAGTACAAACTGAACGTCACTCAGCTTCAGCATTACAGTGGACTTTCCAGCCGTTCCATCACAAAAAGAATAACTTTACTGGATCCGTGTTTTCAATAAAACCCTTAGGTAGTGCATATGCTTGCCGCACGGTTGCTTCACAAAAGCTGATTCAGAGTACGAATCCGGCCGTAGCAAAGATGAGAACCACTAAGGAGGTCTACCACAGATGAAAACTTGATCTTGTGTTTCTTTACGAAAGGGGCTAGCTCAACATCATATGGGACTACGAATGTTCTAATAATTTTTTAACCGGGTTTAGGTTAAAATGTCGATTCTCTTACCTAATGCAGCGACTGAACCATGTAGACATCATCTATAAGTTTTGCTGATTCACGTTTTTACGAACCATAGTGGACATATATCGCGAGATGCCAACGTTTCGTTTACTCTCTTCACTCACGAACGTAAAACATTCGAATACATAGGATATGAGGATGGCAACACAGCAACAGAAACAGTCAACGATTAGGTTTACATGAAACAAGAGCTATCAAACAGACAAACTGCGTGAATCAACAGTTTATGCGCACACATGGCCGGACGGCGAGCATTGATTAACGTTGCCTCGGAGAAAGTAAACCATTTCGGATTCCAATTACGCAACGATGGCTGAAACCACTTAGTGGGGTCAAAAACATGACCTGTTTCCATGTTGTGCTTTACGGTGGGTGAGGTCGGATTTCGTCTCTGTCGCTCAGCTGTCACTGTCTGTTGCGTCATGGCGTTCACCACCCACGTATGTTCAACCATTCTTAGTTGTGGACGCCGATCTGTTCTACCCATGTAGACTTCATTACAACTGCAAGTGAACCGATAGTTTACATGCTAGACAGAACATTTCGGTAGGTTACCAAAAGATTCAGGGGATCGACTGCCCGACAGGATTTCTCGAACAGTTCACTGTGGAATCCACCAACGCCACTGCTCTGCATAGAAATTGCCGCGTTGAGGCATGCTGCATCTGTCGCCGGTTCGAATCCAGCCGAAGGCCTGAATTTTCACAATTGGGTTTCATCTAAAATCATAAATCTACCAAACTACTCATTTAAAATTATTTTCAAGACGGAAATATTCCCAGAGTTATCGGAGGAGCATACTCATGTGTAACTGCAATGTGGATCTTTGACCCTTGCGCTGTAGAAACTTTCATCTGAATGTGCAGAAGTGCCAGTTAGCTGTAGATTATTTGTTACGCTGGCTGACGGACCTGCAATGTACAAAAATCAGGGTTGAGTTTACATAAATCTCGTCATGGTTATTAAGATGGCACAAGACCGTGATCATTATTCCGTTACATCATCGTACACTTGTCATAAACTTTCTTAGCCTGTTAGTGTATGCATGATTGCATGCGCATATCTATCACTGTACAAACTATCATGGGTTTGCTTATGTCACCAGTTTATCAATTAGCTTCGTCAGAGGCATCATTGTCACAGCCATAAGCTGAGTGACAGGTGAGATTGTTTCACCGTTGGAAAAACGAGGAAATACGTAGATAAGAAGTGAAACTGTAATGTAGTGGATCGAAAGGTTCCAGTAAGTACTTGGTGATCCATCCTCGTCACAAAAATTTCTTTTCTGTCTTCTATGGCTGAATTCGGTTTGTTTCGCATCTATGGCCCAATATAACTGGCGTTTACTAATCCAGTTGTGTGTGTGTGCGTCTGCCTACATTCAGCAGCTGGTCTTGATGAGTAACCGTGTACATTTTCTTCAATATGCAAAGGTTCTAACAGTCATATTGTTTCATTGCCGAATTTCGTATCCAGCTGACGGAACAAATACTACGAAGGCGCAGTCTGGTTGGAACCCCCTATTGGATGTCTCCCGAAGTAATCAGCCGTAAGCCATATGGGACCTCCGTGGATGTTTGGTCTATGGGCGTGTTGCTGATAGAAATGGTTGATGGTGAGCCCACCTACTTCAATGAGCCCCCTATTCGAGTGATGAGACGCATTCAGACTGAGGCGATTCCACATCTGGCCAATCCTCACAAGGTAAGCGGATGTGAACCACTTAATTTTCAAGGTTTGGCACTTGTTCGTGGAAAATTCACAATCGACACTACTTACTTTCTCTGAAACCACTTATATTTTGTTCCATCATCATTTACATCTTTACCAAATTCCAAAAACGCCAATTTTTTTGTACTATGGTTTTCACCTACACTTCACTGTTCTGTGTATTCAATCTGAGGATCTGAAAGCTCATTATACCTGAAGAGCTAAATTTGCATTCGCTCGGTTGCAACGAACTCGACATGCAATCTGACAATCAATATTGATCGAAAACCCTATTCACAACGGGGTTGAAAATGTTACACACTTGAGTAACCCGTTCGTCAGGACAAGTGTAACCAATTTGGTAGTGATCTGGGTCAACGATAATTTGTTGTTAAATTAAGCAGGGAACATCAGGGTTATTCATGCAATTGACAGACCATTTTGCGATGTAACTGATATCACTGTTGCCTATCACTACGGTTGATAGAGCTAAACTCAGCCCAGATGACCACCAAATAATTGTTATTGGGACAATGCATGTTAGTCGAGTTGATCAGTCTCTTGTCAATCAATGCAGTTGTAGTTAATGGAACCGATTTCAGCTCCTGCTACCCTTATTCCTAAATGAGGCGTCTGTGAGCCGTGTATAGTGGAGGCAAATTCGGCAATAATTACTTAACTTAACCCTTTGTGTTACAAATTAACTGCTTTGAAATGATCAATGTGGATAGTAGTCACTGCGTTTGTCCACACCTTTAGCATAACAGTCAACAGTGCATGAATGTCAGAGAGCTTTAATCGACTGATATCAATGAACACGCGATCCACGAATTTGGCAAGTGAATTGTCAGACCGCCCTTGTTAAGTCAATTTCTATTGGTTAAAATTAGGACTATAACGAACAAACGCAATGACAAGGCAGCCACATTTTCAAAACTTCATTCATGCTGATGAGTCATCCTAACAGCAAATAGCCACACCCATGACTTAGATATTACACTACATCGATGCATAGTATTTTTGTTAAACAGCTTGAAATAAAAACCTAATTGGATGGGATAAAACCAAGATAGGGGGTAAAAAATAACTTTTGGTTTAACAAAAAGAGCAGTTCTCCAAATTGCCACCGAGTAAGCTTAAAAACAGTTCGAATATCGAATTTCCTCTAATCTAAGACATACGGTTCAGACTGTTTCGGCTGCAGTTTTTTCTAATTGTTTTGTTTTTGCAACCGTTCGCAGTCGAACAGTTTCAATGTTGTCTTATTTTGTCTAAACTTTTGAACCTCAACTCAGATAAGAACTGTAGAGCTGTAATGTTTTATCGTTTCCATTGGACTCGTTTGTCATTGTTAGACTTCAAGCGGTGTAATAGTTGCAGCAAAATACGTGTTCACCGCGAACATCACTGTCTCTGGACGTTACGATGTTAACAGCGTTTGAGGTACCTATTTGGGCGGATTGTAGCTTTCTTGTTTGAATCTAACTTGACATTAGCAAGTGTAAATGATTTTGATGTTGTGATTGTAATATATATGCATGTATATATATGCATTGTAATATATTTTATTTCTATACTTCCTTTGACCTTTTCATTGTTTAGTCTTCCAGACGACTGAATCAGTTTCTACAACGTATGCTAGTTCGTGAACCAGCCTGTCGAGCTACGGCGGCTCAGCTGTTACTCGATCCCTTTTTGCAGTTGAGCGGAACATCTGAGTGTCTTTTGCCACTACTCAAGCATGCTCACCGTCGGTAATACAGTACCACAATGCAATATTTTGGAGAAGGCGGAACTTCATTCCATATATACCGCCTTCTTTTTTGTGATAGCCCTCTAATCGCTTCAACCCAATTTCAAGTGGACAGTTCAGTTTATGCCCAAGATTGTTAGTTCCTTTTCACTGTACATGATCTTTAAAGATTGTTAACTCAGCAGTCTTGTGTATAATATTACTGCTTTATTTTTCTCACAGTGCTCCAAGCAAGACTAGATACAAAATTCCTATGTTTCCTGGTTTATTTCATTTCCAAAACTCAGCAATTTTATACCTAATCGAAATGAGAAAGATTGTCATTTATACCGTATCCTATCAGTGCGACAACGCTTTCCGGGTTTCTCGGGTCATTCTTTCTTACATGTTTTGTTTCACCTGAGCGAAGGAGGTATCGGAGCAACTAGCAGGTATGTGCACCAAAAGCATTCTGAAATAGCCGTGAGTTCTAGTTGTACTGAGTCACTTATGGTCCGCATCTGATTGTGTGCACAATGTTATAGAACTGACAGTCGTTCGCGTGTGCGTTCTCGATTTCGCTTGCACAAGGCCACTTTACATAATCTCATGCTGCAAGTCACCCCGTGAAATTATTACCTCGAGTTTACATCACATACACCAGTTGCATATCAGTGCCCGTAAGTGGTCCAGGTTACGTTACTTGTATGTTCCTCGAAATTCTAGTTTCGGTTGATAGGACAAGTTAATCTGGACACAGATGCCATCGTTCAGCAACTATCCCTATGCAAATTACATTCTTGTTTAAATTGGTCAGTAATGTATGACGTTACCTGGACTAAAGGAGTTACTACGACCTGTAGGTCTACTGGGTAAATACACTGCCCAAATCTATACCGACCATATGCTGGTCAATGTAACCAATTGACTAAATGGACATGACCCAACATACTTCTAGATCACCAGCCAGCAGATAGTAGTTTGTTAACAGATGATGGACGCGTTTACCATTTTGATGAAGCCACTCACAAATGTACCCTATTGTCCGGAATCAGATGAGTATCAGAGAGAACTACGCCAATTGGAATTTTGCGCGTATTTGCAATCGTCTGAGTCTGAGTGACCACTTCCAATCACTTACCGACACCACTGTTGCGATAATGAGATGGTTGACTGTTTCTCATTGCCACGTTTGTTGTTCTAATATACGGACAGAGTATGAGTCTACTGATGATATCTTTATCACAATCGGTTGCCGAGTTCAAAGTTTCTCAGGAGAAAATATCGTCTGATTTGTTCGTAATCCTTCTCAGAGTATCCCCGTCATATTCACTTGAATTACAATCCTGCGGCCACTTCGAACCGTAGCAGAGTTCACATCCCTTAATTTTCCATATCATACGGCAGCGAGGATATACAGGAGTATTCTTGTTTGATAGATCCGGCCAGAAGTGCTGTACCATAAATCGATAGCACTCGAATCACGGTTACACTTTTCATCTGTCCATATGGTGGTCCTCAAGGCAATCACAGCGTGGGCATCCTGCACAGGAGGACAGATCATTCGTCTTATTCGTAACCGTTTCACACACTGCACTTCATACACCCCATCACAGCATTTGATTACTCTCCCATGTTTACCGTACAGTTCTGGATTCGGTCGCTTGATAAGGGTTCTCTGAGAGGGTTACCCTAGAGCTTTTTTGAGTGGTACAGAGAAAGTCCTAAGTGCATCCAACTAGGACATCCACCATATGTGACTGACCTTGAGACTCCAGAGACACTGTAACAAAAGTAGTTGACTCCATTTGTATACACTTTGTCCGAGAGAACTATACGCGCTTACAACTGTGTTCTGGGACACAAGAAGTTGGCAAATACAGACACAATACCGTTATTATGTACAACAGGTCTGCAGTCGGTATAATAAACCGAATGTTACGAATAGATTTTTCGGCGCAGGAAATCACGAAAAAAGACACGTGGTCTGGATCGTTACGAACACTCACTTGTCTACCGGGGTTTGGCACCGTTTGAACTAGCCGAAGGAAGCCAGGTCTGAATATCATCCAAATAAATCGCGCGTGAGTAGATCTTAGTCGACCTCTGTGCATACACCAACTTCGGTTCTAAGATCTATGAACCCCAAAACGGTTCCACTCCAGAGAGAATTGGTGGTTCCAATGTGTTTTCAAATACTGTTTCTATGGTAATGCGGATTCATTTTTCACTAACCAGGACAGGCCTCGAAAAACTTATGTTCAGCAAACTTCACCTGATGGAAGTATATACGTGAGGTGGTGAACTACATAACTTTGGGGCTAGGATCTTTGACCTTTAGTTAACTTCTGTAAAAGAGAGTACAGAACACTTTGTTTGAGCTCTTCTGTCAAGACCTAACTGGTAACTGGACGCTTCTTGATTTTTCTGCAGCCGTCTGGCAACTGGACACGTTTTAGTGAACACAGGCACTTACAGTTAATCAGTTATGTGAAAGTGGATGGTGTATTACCAAAAATGTAAGCTTAAAGATCCATCACAAGTCGATTTCCAAAATGATAACGGAATGATCTAACGAGATTATATGGCCTGGTTTCATCATCACACTTATTTGTGGGTATATGCGCGAAATTTCACTTCACTGCTTTTCATTGCCCGTTGCTAAGATGACTGCACGTTATTCACCTCACTTGAAGTTACTTTGATTCACTTACATTCAGTTTTTCATCACTTTTACGAGCCTTCATTGGCGACGAAGTAGAACAAAATCATTAAAGAGAGAGCCTCAGCAGATGAGGACGTCTTAAGTTAAAATATCCTTCATTCACCAAACCTGGTGAGATTGTTTATAATACAATGAAGTAACTAACCCTTTCCATGGATTGTCATAATCGTTTGACGGTGTACTCTGAGAAGAAGATGGCTGAACCATAATCTTTTTTTAATGAGATTGTGTGGTAGAAATAATTTGGGGAAGAGTCTTAATCTTGGGACCACTGAACAAAGTTAACAAGACAGACAGTGTGTTTCACCCGGAGGCGAACAAGGAATCTGCGCATTGATTACTAGCTAATGTGGCTCATCAATTGCATAAGACAATTCAGCCGTGTCTACGGTGAAGTCAGTAGGTTGTTAGCTAACATGGATGCTTCAAAAAACCCAAACTAATGTTCTGGTCTCCGCCTTGGCAAGGATTTGCACTACTGACGAGCTGTCACTAGAGCTAATGTTCAGAATAGTGCCATTTTTCAATAAAAAGCAATTTGGAAATGTCCATTAAAATGAAACAGTTGAGATCATTTGTGAGTAACTTTTAGTTTATTCAAAAAAGTGGAGTAATGGCTAAAAGATATTTTACTGCAGTCTAGGTGATTTCTGCGTATACTGAAGGGAAATTCCTGGCATGAAACTTGAGAAAAGGCAGTTGTGGGTATATACTGTTCAGTTCCGTGAATGTAACATATGATTCTCGACAAAATTTGACAAAATTATCTTGTATGTGCGATGAGAACTAAACGAAATGAAACTCAACAAACTATATTCTTTCGGTCCAAAGAGTAAATGCGTTATGAACATGGGAATATATGTTCCCGAGCTGTTTCAGCTCCGGCTGAGGATGATTTATGTGGGTTGATCTTATTTTGAAAGGAATTTACAAGTTTCAAAACATGGCCCGGGGGTATATACTGAAAATTTGTCTCATGCTATCGCTCTGACTACAAAACTGTATCCCATCATGATTTGTGAGTGAGATTGTTTGGTATATTCACCGGCTGCTGCCATCGCATCCATCATAAAGGTACCTAGTGACACTGATCAATTGTCTATCAGCCTAACAACTTGGAAGATTGCTGACTCTGATGGCTACAAAACTGGTGTATCTAAGAATAGAATAAAGTAGTATGTATAATCCAGATGGAATTTTGTGTGAACCATATATGTTTAAAACAAATCAACACTTGTGCGTCTGAAAGCGCCAGGTTGACGATGAATTTATTCAATCGAGAAAAAACCCTGTTTCATCCACACCTCTGAAGTGTGTGTATAAAACAGTTCAACAGTTTCCTCCTGCCGAAAACTGCGTTAACACATCATTTTCTGCGCGGCATGCCAAAAGAACCGTGAGTTTCTTGGTACGAAGGTTTCATTCTTCCGACTTTCCTATCAGTAAAAGGTTTGTGTCTGGGAACGCGGATCACAAGATTGTCTACTGCTTCGGAACAATGGACTCTGTACAGTGCTACTAGCAGACAATCAGAATAAAACTGACACAAAGTGGACATAAATACTGCCCTTCAGATAACGTACCTTTCGAAAGTACTGCACAATTGGACATTTGCGATTGTGTGACAGTTCGCTGAAGGAACTTTGTTCCTGATGTGCAGAACGGAATGACTATCTACTACACTCCAACTTGGTAACCTTTACGTTCTTCTGGCGCATTATATGTTATTTTGTTCCATATTCGAAGATGTCTGAGCTATACATTAATATGGCAATTTACCTTGACTGTTGTTATTTTAACTTACACTATTCATGAAAGTTTTATCAGAATTTTTCGCCATTCAATCTATGACCCATATTTCTTGATATTTCCAGAGCAACAATAAAAATGGTAGCAATGAGTTCATTATGCCACTTCATTCAGAACGCCGTTGACTTGTTAATAAAATCACCGTCTTCGTTAACTTTTTCTAGTGTCCGCTTACCATAAATAGCTTATAATATTCTTTACTCTGGTGACTGATGAGAAGCGAGCGAAATGTCCTCGAACGAGAAGTTGTACGTTCTGCTGGTCGCCTTTATAAGTCCATTTGGGGAGTCCTTGTTAAACAAGCATTCCCTGTAAATATTGAACAGGTGATATCTGTGGATCAGGAAGGGACAGCAGTAAACTTGTAAGACTACTGAATCAACCAGTGTTCAATGACAGATGCCCTTTGTAGGGATCATTGCAAGCAACTTCAACACCTTAAACATTTGTGCCTTCACAATGCACACTACTTACACGAAACACATTCTCAAGTATAACGGAAGACTTTATCTGGTATGGTAAAAAAAATCACCTGAGTTACCATGTTCTTAATACATCATATCGTGTATGATCCCGGGTAGTTTGGGGCCTGTAAGTAGACAAGTAATAATGAGGCGAAGTGGTTCAATATCTTGAAGGTTAATGCAAAACAAAACGTGTAGATTTGGGGACAAAATTTGAAATATGTAAGGAAGAATTTGTACTCGTAAATTTCATGAAACCGAGGATAACGTGGCGAAACATAATCGAGTGAACTTTACTTTCAACGACCACTATGTTAAGAGTAGAAAATAGCAGACTGTGATGGCAGATGTTTAAGCTTACAACTCTATAATCAGTCTCTTGCAAAGATTGCATAACCGATGAGACGTGAATAACGAGTCAATGGCGCCAGCAGACGATTTTCTTACGTATGTTATGATGAACTATCTTAAAATGCTTGCCAGGTTCTCGGTTGTTAAACGTTGTGGTAAAACTTTCTGGTAGAATTGGAAACGCTTTATTTCCTAGATGGGTGGACAGCTCATTAGGTTCAAGTTCTTTAAAAGTGTCTGGTTTGAGTTTGCTGAATAACCGCTCATGTAAGTTAGTGTGAAATTTCAGAGACATTTTGTTATTTAGAGTCAACGTTTTTCTTGAATGGTCAATCACAATTCCAGTTAATTCCATACTACTAATTGTTAGTGGACCACCCGTTCTCTGTCTGATGAACTCCCACTATTCTTGTGTGTTACTGTCAAGTCTTTCCGAATTCGCATTTTGGGCACGGAGCAAGTCAGACGTACATTTTAACGGTTAACGTGCTTAGACATTTTGAGAAAGTGCGTGTACTTTTGGTCATACAAAGGTGTACACTAGTGAAATTCATTGCAGTCTTTGAGTGTTCGCGAAAACCGCTAAAGTATATGGAATGGTTTTATAAGTGAGGAAAGGGGGCATGGTGTGTGTTACAAAGGGCGTAGTGATGGCATTGCTTACATCAGTGACTCATGGTCAGCATCTGTACAAATTGTGATTATTTATTCTGTTGACTAGACGAGTCGTTTGATTTTGTGGTGCAAGTCCAGACACTTGAGCAGTTTTCTTTCACATGCAGCGGGCCGCCCTTACATGTCTCCCTGCTATTAAATATCTTATGTTTTCTGAGGGCTTTCCAACAGCTCTTTTACAGGTTTATGACAAGCCACTACGTATTGTATGCGGTGACTCTAATCGGTTTAATATAGTCTTAATTACGACCTTTCGTCCACACAACAGTGATTTAACTCTTCTTAACATGCGGTTGTTCAGTCTACCAGCGTGGACCGGTTGGCAACTCTGAACACTGTCGTGAAGTGCCCTGCATAGTTTGTAGTATGACATTCAGAAAAATTCTCGCTCGCTGGGGAAATCTCAGGATGAGATGTTGGTAGTCTTTTCCTGGCAACTACAGTCGACTGAAGAATCTTTATTCGATTCTAGCTTCCTTGTTCAGGACGACTTGTCTGCCTATTGTGAGCAGTCGACTATCAACCTGGATTTATGCTTCGAGACTCGCTGTCGTTGTGAAATAAGCACTATTCTTAATAAAAGATTATTCCTCCAAGTGACTGAGGCGACATGATAAGAAGGAAGAGAAGGTCAGTAAATCGAAAGATTACTTAGCAGTGAAGTGCGTTTCAGAGTCTATAAAATGTAAATCAGTCTGTGTGAATTCGGTGAACACCAGCATATCACCGGTTGATAAAGCCGTCGAGAGACGTTGAAAATCGCGGAAAGATTGAATGGATTGAGCTGTTGTATCAGGTAATCAGTTGTCCACGTCGAAAGTCTCGATGGCAATTTCAACAAGATAACGAGTAAATTTTCCTCCGTTCCTATACAGATCTTTCATTTTCGATAATCCTCCTACTGTCACCGAGTTCTCAGCTGTTTTCGAGGAACAGGCTGAAGCCGGTCGTTTCAAGCAGGCCTAGTGGCTTATCACTGATGATCCTTGAGGACAGAGTTGAATTTTTGTGTAAATTGTTTGCTGAATTATTGGTTCACACAACGTAAAAGTTCCTTCCGTCAAGAAGCGGTACGCATTACACCAACCCACAGACAGAACGGTCAAGCTTCGTCCATTTTCGTACACGTTCTTGACGCTGAAAAGGCTAAGTATTTTTCCGCCTAAACGGAAAATCACGTAAACATCATGAAATCTAATCACTTCGCCTACTGTCGCTCACGATCAACACGGCGTTCTCGCCTTTCTAGTTCATCCTATTCTGTCACCACCTCATGAAACATCTACAGCCGTCCGCAAGTGTTTCTTAGACTGCAGTAATACGTTTAAAGGTGTTGATGGAGAGACGTTATCTCAGATTTTCAGATAATCTTCGAGCTTTCACGTGATCGACTCACGACTTAAAGCCAAGTTGCCAAATACGGTGAGCAAACCTCTGCCACTCATCACTGGTTCTATTGCTCTGTGGGATACAATCCTCTCCCATTTCTTGTTGTTTTCTTTTTGCTTCATATTGCATGCGTGCTAAGAAATAATCACACATTTGCATTCACCTTTGTGGATAGTATATAGTGGTGGGCATCGCTTAACAAATTCGATTTTTTCTGTTGCTGGGCCGAATACTTTATCCAAACTGTCAAGTTAGTCAGAGTACCTCATTCAGTCTCATAACACCTTCAGATGTGTTGTCTTCATGTTCATCAATGGAAGTCACTATGAAGTATCTTGGTATGCTTGTCCCTTCTTCTTCCAGTACAGTGTCAACATTCCCCTCGAATTCTTTCTAATGAAGATGGTTATGGATTACTCTGAATAAAAGCATGAAGGGGTCAGGTCTTGTTATTCGTATCCAACTACTGTCATTTTTTGCCCGGAACCTGAATTTTCCCTCCATTCCAAACAGCTTGGTCAATCGTTTTACAAAGGCTTGTGTCCCTCCTATTGGATACATTGTTCACCAGCTGTGTTTCTTAGTTTTTGATCGGAAGACTCTACTGTTTGGCAGATACCATAAATGTATATCTGCTTCAGTGATAATCTCCGTAAACAATTCAATGATTTCAGTGGTCCTCATCTTTCCACAGCGCAAAAACATTTTTCAACAAAACGCTTATCGAACGTGGCCCACCTCTTTTGTCCGGACCTCTTTCAGTGTGCACGTATATCCCCATTAGATCAGTGTAAAAACACTTATCTGTACGCACCACATCTAATCATTCATCCGTGATTCCCTCGTCAGCTTCAATTCTACAAAAAAGCGGTTTTCTTAGTCTCGAATTGGTCTCATAAATGTGTGGAGAGTTTTTTCAGAGGTCGTTACTGATTGTGACCGTGCAGGATACGCTCCACTGACTTTTAGAGTACTATAGGGATTTGGTGAATCAAACATACGTGGTTAATTTACCTCCAATTTGTGGACAAGTGAAAATGTGAAACGCTGAAGGTCATCTGTCTGGGTGCACAAATTGTATTTATCACTTGAATTGACTAGGTAGACAGGAGAAGAATGCGGAGCAAGCGACCCACTTGTAGGAATGTCGTTGTTCTTCACTGGAATGGAATTTGCACAAGAAAGCATTTGATGGTCCATACCAGTGGACTAGGTAGGTGGCCGGAACAATTTACCGCGGACTGTCTTCCACGTATGTGCAGAACAAACAATGTTTTGAGACCCAAATCCAGTCGGCTGAGACCACAGTGTTCAACGGTGTATCCCAGTAATTGCAGGTCTCATTTTCAAAGAGATCGCTTCTATACGGTAGCACGCTCAGCTGTCCAGACAATTTCAGCTCATGACCACTCAACTATTTATGCTTGGTAGGAACGGATCGCTTGATCTAATACCCGGTATGTTGAGCATTTCGTGGGTATTGATTAGATATCCTTCTGACTGTCTGCAGTTCGCTGAGACTCATCAGGACAAAAGATTTTCGAAACCATGTGACTCAGCTCGTGAATCACGACTGCTGAGTTTCAATGATTTTTATGACTTCTTAAGGTGAGTAAAAAGTGAGGCCGAATATTTTCGATGTAGTAAGAATGCCAATCACCTCTGTTTCACTGTGAAAGAAAGTGGATTATGGAGTATAGAAGAAAGGTCCCACAAAGTTTCCTAGCTGAGTAATGTCGTCTGTTGTCATTCAGTTTAGGTATGACTTGTGGGTATACTTAATTTAAACGTTTTTTATCAGTTCGCCATTGCTGTCCGTCATCCACAAACCCAAATGCTGCTGCATTGAGGTTTAAAATCTTTCTTTGTACAAGAACATGAATTCCCATGCTTTAAACCAATCAACATTCACAGTGAGAAAATAAGACCAACTTACATCCCGGGCGGGTAAGCTTTGGCAATAAAAGTCACCCACGACTCCCACATCTCTCTTTCGATAAGGTAATTTATTGTACATTATCTCTAAACTTCATACAGGATTGTTGTAGAAGCTAACTGAAACCGTACGGTAATCGCTGATTACAAACCTTTCAGTTTGTGGTAATCTTGTCTATCCGATCTTCGCAAAGAACTCAATACAGCGGATTACAATGAGGATATCTAAACAAAGCCTCCTGATCAACTCATTCAAATCTAACATCTTCGTCAAACCATTTATTCTGCAAGTGGAAGTTATATGACATCCCTCTTCTTTGTCACCGTCCGTTTCCTAACTTCAGCAGTCATAAGTATCGTTTCTCAAAAGTATTCATTCATGGTAAGTCCATTAAAAAACAAGAAGCCTCTTCCCGGCTATTCATAAACTGTACATGACCAGATGTACACTCTTGTTAACGGCCTTTTTAGGGATTCGATTAAACGGTGAACTGACACAATTAAAATGGTAAATCTTACACTTAAAAATGACGGTTTGAAGTGCATACGACGAGCAGACAGAATGGTTGTTTCTAGCAAATAAGGAGTGTGTCTGCCTCAACCGGATGTAAGGAAGATATTTTACGCGACTAAAACGACGTGTATATTATTTCGACATTTCTTATTAAAATTTCGCAGTTTTTCAGTTTGTTCACCACTGATGACAGTCTCAAGAATACAACAGCTCTGGTTGCCAGCGGTTCTGTGATAAAAAGCCTTCGCTGGTTCACATTAGTACGACGTTGCTTTGAAATCAGCGGATATCGTACAGAAAATCGTTCAGTATTCATCACTTACAGGAGGTTTTAGTCGTATAGTCGTTCCACTCATATGCGTTTACGAACAGAGCAGAAGACTGAGCATGACAGATGCAGTAGTGTTATGGTTTTGTCAGCCCTGTATAGAAATGTACGTATCAGCTTGTGTTCGATCATAAATTCGTGCAGTGACTACGTTCGGTGGAAAAAATAGGCGCGATGATGTAAACTAGTTGTGCAGTTGTAACATGTCAGTGAGAATTATTGGACACATCTCATATACCTCTCATTTCTATTGCTCCTGCCGAGCAATATGAAGAGTTGAATGAAAACATTAGGCCGGTACTGAATCAGAGCTGCTTCGATTATATGACTATTCCCGAGCAGGTGTGTATAACAAGCAAAAGCGGGTTTTCTAAATTGCTAGCACTCATACACCGTAGAAAGATAACGACGCTGTTTTCCTGGTATTAGTAATTGATTCATATTCGGTAAGCAAATTCGCTGACGAGGAATCGATCTGGTCAATCGACAATACAGTAAACGTTTACCTTGGAACCTTTGTGTAACTGTGGAAAGAACCAAGTTAGAAATTGTTCTCACAAGACAATCCTATACGTACACCCAGATGACAGGTCGACCCTGTAGATTTGGATAAAATGAATTCGACAAAAAGCCACTTCGCGAATTAATTAGATGTATACTGCACACACTGAACTCAATGTAATGCATCCATCTTGACAACAACCGATCAATTGCTTGAAAAAGGATTTAAACACAGAAACGAGTGTACTGTCACCTAACTTACACCTTCCAGTACAATATTCACGCACATTTGAACGACAGTCATTGAACCATACTTAATTCTTCTGTGTGTAACACCTTACTTACTTACCGCTGAACCTGTGGGTGCTGATGTACATTTGACGTATCCCTATACGAAGTCGTTTAGAAGGCAGGTTTTCACAGAGCTGTTTTCTTAGCAACATAGAGTTCGTTAACATTTATAAAAGTTTCCTCCATTCTCCTCAGAAGAAGCTAGAAGTCGCCCCTTGTTTCCAGCGTTTCGGTTTATAAATGGAAAGCTGGGTCAGCGCATTTTCAAATCATTCCTATCAAGGCCTATTTACAGAAGCTTTTATCACACTTGAACAAACATTTTTTGTGCGGTAGGACAACCCATTTCTATGGTCTCGACGTCGATCCCGACGGTTTTGTATTTCTATGCATCCCATGTGGCGCTCCATGACAAGGGTCTCTTTTCGAGAAAGGGAAACTTTACTCAAAACAACTGGTGCCATTGCTTCGTAGCAGATACTTCTTTAACAAAGGCAGTAACGATTACCGCCTCTTGAAAGAGCTCCGCATTTTGGCACTCACCTTGCTGTGACGATTGTGCGACTGAGTTTCTACAACTGGGTACACGTCCTGTAGGCTCCACAGTAGTTTTCGAGGTAATCCACCTGATCTATCCGGCTACAATTTTTCATTCTTATGCACACTACTTCCAAGTAACCGAAACCTTCCGACAGAATAAATCTAAGGGCTTCTACTATCACCTGTTACCTTGACCCTTTGGTCCCAGTGATACACGGGTTCGATACAGGCTTCAGGACCGGCACAAGCTGCAGTATTAAAATGTGCAGTCTACATGCGTGCCACCAAGTAAATTCAATGATTGAACTTATTGCTATCACACAGGATGGCAATTGTGTGAATAGACCAGTTAAAGTTGTGCACAAGTATATGAATTTGCACGGTTGTTTTCACTGAAATAAGCAATATATCTGCTTTTAAGTCTGTGTGATTCTCAACAGTCAGACCTCATCACTTATGTGCGTTGGACGTAGACGGACTAAAACTGGCTTTATTAAATTGAGTTTCGTTTCAACAGTCTTCACGGTTGGCAGTACATTCCAGCAAGCTGCAGATTTTCGATACTGCCAACCATACTATCCTCAAAGATATCAAGCCCATCCAAGAAATCGACCTTATATGCATAATAGAAGAGGCTTAGGCTACGGAAACTCCTAATATAATCTGGTTTCTTTGTAAGAACACCGAGATAAAGGTCCAGTGTTTCATGCTGTAATAGTGCTCTCGTTATTTTCTGCCTCGTTATGATAGGCACGCGTAAGTCTTGCACGATACCGCATTGTATACAATTGTTCAGTTTGGTAAAAAAATAGATGCAACACATTTTTGTGTGCTTGTTTTTCTAACATTAATGACTATCCTCTCTTACTCCACTGGTGCGCTAACTTTGTTAAACCAGCTTAAATGCGTTATATTTCTCTTGATTATGACGCACTGATGACAGACTTACTTGCAATTCGTTCCTTTCCACGGCTAAACCACGTTCATTCACGGTACTCCTTTTGCAACACAGGCTATTAGTCGTTTGCTAAGACATCTCACTGTTGTACTGTATCTCAGTTCCGTTGCTCCGTAACATCAACTACGCTCGGAATACGTCCACAACGTCTCAGTAGCACTTAACGTAACACAGACATCGTTTATTCTCGGCGAGTTCAATCCTTGAATTCACTGGTTATTTTATATCGAGATTTATTGTAGTTCATTTTTATGCTACACGTTAATGACTGTGTAGAGACCTAATGGTTACGCTGGTGTGCCTGCTCTACTATATGGAAAATACTTCCCAAGACAGTAGTTCACAATGTATACAGGATCGTAGAAACATCTGTGTGCCATATGTTTGCTGTGTGCAACCGTGACTGTTTGTTTGGGTATTTGTTGTTTTATGAGTGACGATGGACCACTTGCACAATTCCGGCTTGCACATGCATTTGACTGCAGAATCCTCACACACACACACACACCCTAGCTATTGTTGGTTATTGGTGTCATATACCGTTCTCTAAGATCTGCTGTGACTTTGTACAATATACGCTAAGTCTCTTATTTATTTACGTCCTTGCTTCGCGTCTGGTTCCCATTACGTGTACGTGGGGATTAATAAGTTAGTGCACTTACACACTAAATGTGCGTTTTAAGCTATACTTTGTGATAGTAGCTATTAATAGAAAAAAACTACTTTTAGTAAACCTCGCTCAGCCTGACCACCAGTGAAATTGCCACCTTGTGATGATGTAGCCCGCGGGTTGTCTTACCAGATTTGTGAGTTAGTTCTTAATGCACAGTCACACCATCTACGCCCAGCTGACCCCAGATAACTCTGTGCTGACTGAAAAACCAATGGCTTACGAAAGTATTCCGGGTTATTCATATCTCCAAAACCCCTGGAGAATACAGTAATATTAAAAACCTATAAGGACAGTGATGGCCGCTACAGGAAAGTCGGATTAGTCAAGTAAAACGAATTCGATCTCAACATATAGAACACATGCACGTAGTAAAAAAAAGCGCAGAACGCTTATTGAAAAGGCATAGATACCCCGTTGCAATGTGTGAAGCGAAAAGGTTTTTCTGTTAGCAGTTAGTTTCGTTGACAATCAGTGAAGTTGTGGACAGCCATTTCCATCAAGATGAGTAGGGTTTTGTCATAACCAGGCATACCGCAGACTCAAACACATAATCATTAAATAAGCGTTGAACTGAACCCGGGACACGCGTCTACTACAAAACCAGGTCTTGGGAACAGGAGTCTATATGAACTACTTCTTTTGGCTATCCCGTTTTCTCGTCTGGTAGGATGGAACCGATCAAATTCAACTTATGAAGGAAGGACAACATAACAGCTGAAGAGAGTAACCAATGGGATCGTTTGGTTCACCCATCTTCAAGAAGCATTGCAGTTCTTGAGTGTTTTCGTTCACCTGAAACGTATAGAAACGATAAGAAACAGTTTCCGAGTTCACCTTCGTGCAATTACCCATGTCAAATAGTCCAAACTATCTACCTGAGATTTTAGAGCCAACTGACCGAAACCTGTTGTTCATACTGCACGAAGTTTTCCTGAACCTATTTACACCCTAAAGTTGCTGAATGTATTAGGTAGACGATTGAATTTTCCCTTGCATCTTAAGAATGTTATGTGAAAGGAGATTACTGAACTCCTGTGCTGGAAAGTATGAGTAGTGGTATCAATATAGAAATAGCATTCTACAGAATATAGGATTTTCTAAACCGTTGTACTTGTTTCTTACTGGTCCATGTTTTTGGTTACTTTTAGATTTGAAATAACGTAGTAGGAGTAGAATTACTACTAACCCCAACAGAAGCCGATTTCGGCACCTCAAGGCCTACGAATGACTCACCATTCTTTAGAAATATGAGCTGAAAAAACTATCCACATATATACACACTTTGTCGTAGAGCCTGTGGATCTGACAGTACCTGGATTTGTTCCTATCCCCCAAGAAGAGCTGGACAGTATCAAGGTAGGCGTTTCAAAAGGTTGTTTGTAGAGGACCGCGTGGCAATTTTGAAGGTTCTTAAGCTGTGAAACAGAACAGGGACCCAGTTTGTTTTCTGATCGAGAAAGATTTCAAACAATACCATGATAATACAGTGGTAGATGAACAACAGATTGTGTTTCACATACTTGCTGGTAATGTCTGTCCAGAGCAACACATTTCTTAACATACACCTAGAAACTGAAAAAAGTAAACCACAAAAATCTGCTTGAAGTTACTGTTATTTAAAAACGACAGCTCTGTTGAAACTCATTGATTGATAAAAAGTATTTAACCACTTAACTATGTAAATGAATGACTTTCTTTAAATGATTTTCATCTTCTGCTAAAAACTGCACTGCCTGATCTTGTTGCCGTTTATTGTAGTCAATAGTACTGTTTATTGTGTTTCCTTTTAACAAATTACACAGGCCGTACACCTCGGAGCTTTTTCCACACGTATTCGGGATCATCATCAGATGAAATTAACTCGGAAGCAAATAAAGAATTGACCACTATCAACCGCTTCAGACCTGTTCTGGACAAAACATTCGACTAATTGGTTTAACCGATTCAAAGCAGTCTATTTACATCTTCTCGCTATTTATTCAACGTTTTATATATTGTTGAGCGTGTTTAGTAGAGTGCTGATAAAGTTGCTTGTGTTAAATATCCCTGGTTGTTGCTACTGCGTCTTGTACAGGGGACAGTGACCAGACGGCCATTGAATGTAACACATTCTCACTGTCACCCATTAGTTAAGGGTGTACCTTTAATGTATATCTGTCACGCACATCAACACTGTGAATGGATCAGATATCTCCTCTCAAATCCGCAATGTGCAATTTTGGCATTGGTCTTCCAAGTCAGTTGATGGTCAATAAAGCGACCTCCCGTAATGGTTAAATTTCTATCGCTATTTTGTTGTATAATGTGGCACTCTCCATTGAGGTGTGTCTGTTTAGTACAACTGTGTGAATTATTTCCTCTCATGTGAATATTCTACACCTTTCCCCTTTGTACTTTGCAAGCCAGTAGCTGGCTGACTGTACAGTTCTCTCTCCTCTGTCGTGGTAACTTATGGGATGCTGCGTTGTTCATCGACTTTCGCATTATTGTTATTGAGGGACCCATCAAACTCGAGATGAAGCATCGTGGGATCATTTACACAAGTTGGTGATCTCGAACAATTGCAATAGGTCCTTACGTTAGTTCGTCCTGACTGTCCGTACCCACTCTTCCGCACGACCGTCGAAATGACAAGTAGGCATGCCCCCATATTCAAGTTCGTGTGAATTTCTGCGTCATTAATTGACCGATGCATCGTTGTTGCAGTGGGATAAAACGCCTGAGCCGATCACGTAAGTGATGTACGTGTGTGATACACGTTTAATGTATAGCCCCGGCCAACAGCAAGCCAGCAAAAGTGGAGGACATTGAAAACATCCTATGCTCAGCGTTCGTCTGACCGTTTTTTCCGTTAAAGTTCCAGTTGAAGCAGCTAGGGTTATTAAACGCAGTGTGATGAAGTATGATGAACTAAATACCAAAAGTTTATGGTTTGTGAAGCACAAACGGAAGTGATCAACAACTACTGAGACCCTCGCATTCCATTTACGTTCTCCCATCATGGGTCAAAAAACTTACTGTAAAATATTGAACCAGCTATAACCACTTCCGGGATAGAACTATCGTGTAACTTGGTCAGTCAAATCACAAAACCTACTCATAATTACTTAACTTGGCTTTATACAACGAAACGAGTTGACTCCAGATACTAACCTCTTCTACTCCGTTACTGCGCTGCATATGAAATTCAACGTTTGCTTGTTTGCCGTACCCTCTTAACAGTGCTATAAATAGTAACCGCTAGTCACATATGGCCAAGGTGACTTGTGGTAAAGCCGTAGCTTACTTTAACTATGGTCAAATGAATGCCTGTTCTAATTCCCGTTTTCCATCCATTTGTTAGTGTTTTCTGTATTTTCGATATGGTAATTGTATTACTGCTGTGAGTCTGGGACGTGGATGACACGCGGGTTGTCCATTTGGAAAGCCAATACATGAGTTACACGTTACAACAGGACCACAAATAAAAGTACTCATCTGCATACCATACCAGTCTCAGAACGTCACAGTTGCAACGGACGCCGATGCCCAGTTCCCTTATGTAGCTAAAACCATTTCATGTGGTACTGCACTTCAGTGTTCCTCTTTTTTTTCCTGCGGCCATTTTTATATCAAAATACATGCTCTTACCCCACTACTGAATAGTAGTTGTGTGAGTAGTATAGTACGATCGCCCGCCCTCACTACGTTATTTGTCAGTAGTGTTCCTCTGTGCTAATGTGTTTTAGTTTTGACTGCGGATGAGTGTGCTTCGTTACATATTTTGCTAATTGATCCGCACAATCAAAACCCTTCCTTTTTTGAGTACTCTCTGGCTCGGTGCGGCCGCTATCACAGCAAAGATGGTTGCGTCATTTGTCTTCACAAAAGTCTTCCCCGAACAACAAACCAGCTTCTTTGACCGTCGCTTTGTGAAATTCTGCAGTTCACACAGACTGACTAATGTAACCTTGTTTGGAAACTTTCGTATGATCACGACCATTTATCCGTCTTCGCGGTTGCCTCCAGTATGTCGCATTACATTCCTGGCTACAAACTTTTCTGTTTGTGCTCTCCATAGAAGGTTTGGTTGAGGAGGTGTCTTTCAAACTCTTGCTACCGATATCTTATAGTAGCTTCTATCAGATTCATGCAATAGCGGTTGACAAATGCTAGTAGAGGTGATTTATGAGCGACTTTGCGTCATTTGGTTTTCAGCAATACTGTAGAAGACCCTGCACGCATTTTAAAAACTTCACTCACTCAGCTTAATAAGTCGCAGTTTGTACTTTTAGAATGCATTAAGTTGGTGATTCACTAGTACAGTATCGCAGCCTAACTGGCCCAACAAGTACGACATTTCGGTTAAGTCATTCAAGGCCACGTGTTGTGCCTCGGTTTAAAAATCGTCGTGTGACACGGCATCACAGAAGGGCCATGCAAAAATGTGGTTACCCGAAGTATTCATGGCCTGACCTGCACGACCTAGGTGCATAGGATGATTCAATGTACAATAGATATGTTAACTAGTTGACTTGTATACTACCTGCTGTGGTTCAGCTCTCGATACTCGCTACCACGACTGATCAACACGCTTACTTCTACTAATCGATGTTAATGCTTTCGTATTGATCAATTGTTATGGATGTTGTTTTTATTCAACGTTAAACAAGCGGGAACAGCTGCGACGATGTACCATGGTTTTTCAGTAATCGGTTTAAATTTCCCTGTAAATGCACCAGTGTGTACATTTCAATTAAGGTTTGTTTATTTTTTATCACACCAGTTACAGCTGTTGACTTGATGAACGCAAAAAAAACAGAGTAAATTAGTAATTTTTATCTTTTGTCCCTTCTATTCACATGGTCCCTTTTGCTCAGTATTTCGGGGCATAACCGTTGGTCCTGCTTTTAGTAGCTGGTTTGTGCCTCGTCATGTAGTCAATAGAACGATTTCCTTGTTGACAATGTTTAAGCTATTAGACCGTAATGAGCTATACCGGTTTCGGGACGTCGTATGCAGTGAATTTGTTAACCATTGGTTCATTGGGCAAGAAGAATATTACTTCAATACAGTTTGTTGTACTTTTTAAATTTCTGTGTAGTTTTGGAACTAAGATAAGGTACATGATAGTAATTGCAAATATAGGTGAGATCCAGTTGTGAAAAATCAGGGCTTCGGTTGGGTTTTTCCCAAGTGAATCTCACCCAAATCGTCAAATCTGCCAAACTATTTATTAGTACTCACAAACGTAATTAGCTCAAATCCAAGGGTGATTTCTGTGCAGTTGCAATAACCCAGCGAGTGAACCAACAAAATCCCAATGTAGTCCGCATCATGTGCAGATTAATTATTCATGTATTTAAACAGCAATAACATAAAAATTCTGCTACTGATCACAATAACTACGTTATCGAAATGTAACTAAAATTCTGTGTTATTGTGATGGTCTGGAGGTTTCTGTCTGTACCACCTCAACTGTGTTTACTTATTTCGTAAGTGAATTCGAATCCGAAACTGTTTCAGGGACAGAAGGTTTTGGTATTGCATCCAATATTCTTAGTGTTAGGTGAATTTTAAGCAGTTTGATCAACATGTCCGTGATGAACAGAACCATCAGTTATATCAAGTACTCAATACATGTAGGCGTTGAGATTGTCCACTAACAGTATGATGAAAGGCAGACGTTTCTTACCACCGTGGAAACGGCTTTAGCTGACTCTACACTAAGCGAGTTGATTTTTAAAACGCCTAGGCCATCTCCTTTACCATGTGAGGCTCATTCCTGTAATGCAAAAAGTTATCAACACTTTGATTAAGCTTAGCAAAAGCAGTTTTGTTAAGTGATATTGTGACGCTCTTATCAACTGCTGCGTTTCCTTGATGACATCTCATCTGGTAATTTATGTTGAATATTGGGAGTATTGATTCGTGCGGTTAATCGACACATCGGCTAAAATTGTAGTTGGTCACCAAAATTACATCACACAGATTGAGTTTAAAGCTGATGAATACAAACACAAATACTCTGTTTCATCTTCTAAGAATAGTGTGAAGTTCCTCTATTTTTAAAGTTCGGGCAAGAGATGCTAGCGAATGATACATGGGAGTGAAATCGCGAAATCAGAAAACTATACATTTTTATCAGATTTTACACATTCCTGTCAGTATCCTCGAGAAAAGACGATGTTTTTTTCCTTCTTCAAATCTTTACGAGTAATACATCAAGTTTCAAAAATTTACGAATAATCTCTGATACTCCGTGAAATTGTAGGAATATTCGGGTTTCCCGACGTGCAACAATCCGCCATGTGAAAGTTTCTATCCGTGACGCTAGAAGTAGTAACCGAGATCCGCCACAGTATTCGTAGATATCATTAGCCCTAACCCAAATCCAGTTTTCCACAGAATTAATACTACAGCGGATTTACCAACATAATGGTTACGTAATGTGCATTATGTACAAGTTTATCATTTATGTAATTGAACAACATTACCACAGTATGGCGTTACGAATTACAAACGCCACATTTACGCAACTTGACAGACAAGCGTTTGTTAAATTGAGTAAATAATTATTTTACACATAAGCGTGCTCTTTGCTTGGCTTAAAGCTAACATCTTCAAGACATAATCTTTTGCTTCCTATTCACGTCATATTGTTTCTGGTTGCTGTTGTTAGGATGCCTGCGTTCGATCAGTATGGGGTACAAGAGAGGTTCAATGGGAGAGTTGATTCATTGCAATCTCAATGAAATTCAGATGCTCTAGTCGGTCACCCTACTGCTCAACGAAACGTAGACGGTTGAATAGTCGACTTAAATCACGTTTTACCCAGAGAAACTTGCTAATCTGCAATGTGTTTTGTGTCAATCAATTGAGGGCCATTCTTGCCTTATTATTTTCAGAACAACTGGCTACATATTTTGATGTTCTGTAACTACTGTTTAAGCACAATTTAAATTCTACCTCTCTCGACTATATGAGTGCATATGTTACATAAGTGTGGTAATCAAGAGTGGGTGAGTACACCGGGGTGGAATGTTTGGTTAGGTTCAACCCAGAGGTCCATTGATCGGTTTCCTTCGACATACACTCTATCTCTGCAGGAATCTAATTCCATTATCCACACACTACTTTCAAGGAAGATGAACTGGCCTGTTCCTCTATAATCAACGGTTGCTGCACAAGGTAACACAGGCTATTGATTACATTAATGTCAGTGTTCACAAAGGAATTGACTATGGGGTGAAACAGTTTTGGTGCCGTGAACCAAGTTAACGGTTGAAGGACACACACCACCACGCCTCCGTTGATGCATCGTCGATTTTACACCTATCATTGGGCTAGATGTTTGTTTTTGTAACGATTCTTCCTGGCTTACACATTCAGTTAAAATTGATTAGATTCGTTTCAAACCTAGGATTAGACTGGCCTGGGTTTAATAACTCGACTGGAGGAGCTGTTACTAGAAACTATATGGCGGGATTGAGTCCCGAATTTTATTCAAACATTCTATTATCAATGGCTGTTGCATATCAAACAAGCTTGCTACCAATGTTCAGGATGACTAAACGGTACGGTGCACAGTTTAGTATTAATGGCCGCCTATTTCGCATCGACCGAAAAAAACCATATATAAGCTGAATGTGACTGAAATGGGTCAGAAGTTAAACTGAGTTGAGATACAAATATGCTATTTGACCACTACAAACTTGTTGGAATCTCCATCTAGCTTTTCACTTCCCAATAAACTATTGAATTAGAGTGCTGATCTACAAGATGAAAATAACTCGGCTTTCAAAGTGGAGTGCAGTAAATACATTTTCGTACGATGTGACAGATCACCTTGAATTTAACCCTGATGTCAGCCCCATAAATGCACTTACTAGTAATTCTTGTAGGCATTATTTAAATCAATGTGGAGGGAAGTTTTGTGATGTTTATTGTGAACAGTTGTTTGTTATAATTTAATCTTCGATGTGTTATGTGCACCGTTTTATTGACTTTATCTGAACGTTCGTATGAAAGCACACATTTCTAATCTTGACTGGTTACCATAACAATAGAGAAGAGTTTTCATACACTGGCTCTACCTCCTGATTTTCCGATGGATTGCTGGCTGATAAATTGGTTACACAATAAAAATATTTTAGCTCCGTGTATCTACCAGCCTTCCAACCATCAACGTTTTGCTTTATGTGTCACGTGTAGAATTATTTATCCGACTTCGTCTGATTCTATCCTCTGGCAATATCTTCTCTTTGTATGTGGTAACGTTCACAACCCAACGAGCTTCGACTCATCAGTGGGCCATTCTGTTTTGTCAATGAATAAATCGTTTTCATTTAGCCACATGCTTTTGTACTATTTTTGTTCATTACAGTTTTTATAACGCAACCATGTCTTTGATTGTTTGATCATTTGCCTGACCAGAGTCTGCCCTCTGAGTGAACTGCATTGGCCACCTTATCGTCCGGTCTGAAATACCCTTATTTTTGGCCTCTAAATTAGCTTTGCAAACGGTAGCAGTGAATAAACACATGTGCTGTTAATTCTTAGAAAAGTTGTCAAATCAGTATGAAGAAATGGTTTCATAAGGAAACATGCATTGATTTTTCAGTATCCTCAAATATTGAGATGACCCTGTTTTTATATTTAAGTCTTTAGTTTTATCTAGTATCAACTCAATTTTTCAGACACTTGCACATTCTTGTTTGAACAAGTATAGATAAGTTGGGTTAACGAAGTACAAAAATTTTGCAGATTTGTTGAACTTCATTATGAATTTTCATTATATTTCTGCGCTCTTTCGTCCAGTCTGCTCATTATCTGTTCGTCGCCATTTATGATTCGCCTAGTTTCACAAACTGCCACTGTAATGTTCAAAAGTACTGCATTGATACATTGATGATTAAGTCCAGTTAGGCATAAGTCTGTCCTCACTGTTAATGTTGATTGCTTTGAAAGAAAATTTAAAGTGACACACAAGCAAACTGAGTTTATGCTGAGTGCCAAGCACGCTGGCATCCACACATACCCACAGTGTCCATGAAGTCGGTGCTAAACGGCTCAAGTAACCTGCAAATGAGTTATCAACTGTAAACTTACTTCCACTCTTATAGATAAACTTAAACTGTCTTGTTGGCGTGTTTATTGATTATGCAGCCTACAGAGTGATTGTAAAAGATGACGTGGTCAACCTGTGTCAGAAAGCAGTCACTGACACGTGATCCACCTGTCCATTGGAAATCGCACTACCTTTGGTGGTATCAGTAAATAAGCAGAGAACAGCGTACAGTGAACCCAACCCACTGAATTCCAAATGCCGTCTTCTCGCGACAGCAATTTACCTTTGTGCCTGGTTGAAACGAGACTAGAGTATAACGATAGGTTGCGAGAACAGACCGTAGAATTACAGCGGTGTATCAAAAGGAAATTTGTGATATGCCGATATTTCGTCCCTTCTCATCAGCCGCAATCACACTACGTGCATAATGTATAGATATATATCAAGTAATTAAGAGACAAACAGTGACTAAGTTAGATCGTAAACACACTGATGTATCCAAAACTACGACAACCTGTTAAACTACCATAGCCATTTTTGTGCACATAACGCCGATTGACAAGTGTACATAAGCACTGCTGCACAAAATGTCGGTAACTTAGGGTTTCGATTGCGCTGACGTATTTAGGATTAGCTAACTTGAAAGATTTGTTGATTTGTCGTCATCACTCGACATAGCCCATTATGATAGGTCACGGGGAATTTGTAAAGTAGAATATTTGTGTATAGTACTTTCGGCTAACATTTTGCCGTTCTCTGAGATAGTATCGAGCATACAGAAGACAGCCACCTATCAAGAACAACAGCGGATTTTAATTTGTGGTTTTTGTTTTTGTTCACCTATTTCTGTCTCACTGTTTTCTATCATCCAGTCGCCATTTTATTTGGCAACGCAGAGCTGTAATGGTGTAAAGCCGTACGACCCTGCAACACAATTCACTTGACAACAGCTCATTGCAGTTGTCACAGGTCTACCAACACTGCTTACGGCATGGCTAACGATAGACTCTAGAATGCAACCATGGAATACACCGAAAAGTGATATCATTGAATTGAAAAGTGCACTGAGGTAGCTTCTTAGCTGGTGTCCTGGACCGCGTCAGTCCAACAAAGGCGTGATATTTTCAGCGATGTTCCTGTGAGACCTTTCTCAAATAATCCTGTATGTCCATACTTGTTACGCAGATCATTGAAGTTACTAGAAGGTTTCGACAGTTGGTTACTGTTTATATACAACAACCAGTGGACTATGGCAGGTAAGTGTGTTTGTTCAAAACGTTATTGTAATCACACTTGTACGAGTAATAGATACGCCGTTATGCTTGTCTATCACTCGTTTATAAATATACATACTTACGGGCACGTGGTCACACTCAGTTGTAATCCATCAGAAATCATTTACAATGAGAAATAACGTGTTATTGGTTATTTTTGAGGTATTGCCTGCGTGGTTTTCCCATTGAAACGTCACTCCTAAACCAGAACAGAAAAGTTGAGCAGAGTTGTGCCTTCTGATATCTGAATCAAGATACAACAGTCTACCTATCTTCGGTTTTGGTCTGAATTGAACCGAACCCCCGTGAGCTGTACATCACACAGAACACCCCTTTCCTAGTGTAGGTAACGCACCACTTTGCATTGATGAATGTAAGCAACCCTCATAATGCTTATGAAAAGTGTTCTTTTGTGCGAAAAAATGTGTTAGCAAATCTGCGGTATTAATTAAACGGTTCTCAATGAGGTAAGATTTAATGCATTTTAGCCTCATTACTAATATTGACATTAGTACACGGTAAACTCAGTTAAACGATCATTATAGTCTGAGGTCACTGTAAACTGTCATGGGTGTTGCAATTTGGAACCCACTAACACTCATCCATTAGCTAGTGTTATCGATGATAATTTCAGATGATCCGTTTCCGAAATCGCAGGGTTCTGAATAAACATTGAAAGTTACCAGTTTGCACTAATGGTGCTAACAAACATGCACGGTACTCACCAAGAACCTAGCATTTCCTGATTTGCTGACTGCTTTGGCATTAAGTGGTTCCATTAAAATAGCCCCCCTTAAAACGTATTTAACTGATTAACGATGAAATGAGTTGGGTCAAAGGGCAAAAAGCAGGATAATTCGGGTTACTATTTTCAAATTCCATCTTTTTAATTTTACGTTTCGGTAACTAACATCACGTCTCTTTTGCACTGCGTCTGGCACTATTACACTTCTACCTTCCACACCACCCAAAATAGCTTTATCGAGTTGCATAACTCATCCGCGATAGGATAGGATTCATAGGAAGAAAAAGTACACTACATTCAAACCAATTTCTTTATGCTCTAATTGGCATGTATATCTTAACTGTTATCATCCCGTTGTCAATCCTAACAATGGACTTTACTAAGGCATTCAGTCAGCAAATTGAGGCAGGTATACAAGCAAACACCCGCAGTGAGTACAAAACGGTTGTGGTAACACTGCTGGCCACTTGTGGGCACAGTCAAAGGAAACAGGCAAGCAAATATAAACTTCATCTAGTTAATGTTGCATAATAACTCCAGACGATAGTAATGAACGTTATAAACATGCCTCAGTTGTAAACAATACTAATCTTAATGTTCGTTCAGAGAATGTGTATCACAATCAGTATGAAAGCTGTAATAAAGTGCTTAAAGTACATGATTAAACATGTCTTCATACTGTACACATAAACGAAAACTGTATCAATTGGTGTTCGTTAGATGAAAATCAGAGCCTCTTCGCTGAACGGATTTTTGGAGTTCTGGCGAGAATGATATTCACCAGTTCGATATTGAACATGTGTATATTCGATATTCTGTAAAAAAAACTAGGTTCAACTGACCTATTATAAATAATATACCTCAGGTCGTGTATAAAATAAAATAAAGCCATATTAAAACTAACATAAAGAGAACGAACAAATGCGCAGAACAATTTACGGTCCATCGACTACATGTTTTCGAATGGTGACAATGACCCTTGATACGAAAATCGTGTCAGTTTTCCGTAGCGCAGGTTACTTGGTGTGCTGTCAATTGCTACTTTTCACAATTTCCTGATACGCATGAACACATTTGAAAGTTTTGACTCACAGAATTTATGGCACTAAGGGAGCAGCCACGGCAAAATACGACACTTGGTTTCCTTTGGTGCATAAATAAGTCAAAACTCTGACAAAGCGAATGGTTATGATGATTGACACAAATCCCGCTTCTAAATAGCACGAAAAACCCCATACTTTACGTAATCATCTAAAACTATAGGGTATTTAAGTGGTCCATTACAGGTAAACAAATTGTGTACGACAAATCTGTATGGCTATAAACAAGTGTTTTTTGGAGAATATCGAAGAAACACGTAATAATCATTGAATTGGGCAAATTTCAACCAGAAAACTGTACAAGCTCCCTTAATAACATTCCACAGACAGCAGCAAATGCACAGAGGCATATTTGAATAGATTCATCATCGGAAGTGCCACGCACAAATGCGCACACTGTACACGTTAGACAAATGGCAATACTTTTATACTGCTTGTGTGATTATGCATTGTAACTCTATTGTTTTTCGGTTGCAGTTTATCCTTGGCCTTTTTGGTATCGTTCTAGTGGTTTTCAGATTGAAATCGTCAATCTGGAACAATCGTGAGGCTCCCGAATTTTGACAGAGCACACATCCTAGGAATACACGTCTGACTACAGCTAACCAGCATTTCACGAATATGATGGAAAACTCCAAAAGAACGCATGAGATGGCGTTATGTGTTAAAATACATCAGAACTTAAGAAACACTGTCATGGTTTAGGAAATCTGCGAAACAATCAAGCTAAGATAGACCCCATAAAAACACACTAAGACGACCGACTGCTAAGGTGATATCCGCTTAGTTATTTTTGATTTATAGGTTAACAACAATGTGTACGTTCCAGTTAGAACACTTGTTTGCCGCTAGCTTGTTATTGCTTATTTATATGGTGCTCGGAAAGCTCAAACTACATGGCCACTAGAAACTGGTGGTGACTTTCCCAGTGATTTGATTGGGATTAAGATACGTTTACGGTTTTTGTCGTTCTAACATCGACTACGTGTTCAGACTGATTAATGATTATTGATTTTGCGCTCATTTAAAAGCTTCATTCCAAGAACGTATAACTTGACGGTATCCTGAAATTGCTGCAAGCTTAGTTTTAATTTTAATAATCACCCATTTGACACTCGCTGAAGAATGTTTGAATTAACTGCTCAGTGTACGATTCTCTTTCAGCGACGCGTTGTCGTTTTCCAACATTAACTGAGATATTTCGTTTTCAGTTTATTTTCGAAAGTTTGTATGATGTTGATCCAGAATTTCTACAAGTTAGAGTTGCTATTTAACGGTAATCTATTTGGCGTTCATTGACAGGTATTTAATTTAAATTTTCAATCATAGGTTCTCTCTGAGTTTAGTAGAAAACATATGGCTGTATTTTTGATAATAACTAACACACCTCACCATTAGTTCATTTCTGAAAACCGATGGTAGCTTGACATTTTACTGTTTTCACCGCACCTCCGTCGAACTTAACTAATAAATCAATAAAATAATGATATGTGCCAAGCGCTCGGGTGATAATGGAGTGCTAAAATGAATCGATGGAAACTGTAGAAATCGCAACGGAAATGCATCAGGGTGCAAATGAAATCTGACTTTCTCTCTGTGAATACAAACCATGCCTCTCGAAAAAATTTTCATCCAACTTGTGCTGATAATAGTTTTGGTTGTGTGAAGGACTTTCACGGTCATGGGGTTTCAAAACATTCAGGTTACCTATCTCAAATGGTTTGGGACAACAAAATGCTAGCCCACATGAATTTGTCATGGGGGAAAGGGTCTCGGAGAAAAATGTTGACCGTTTTTGTAGTGTTTTCAGAACGTCTATTTAGGACTGCCAGAAAACACTCAGAAATCTATCGAGAGACGGTCGTGTCGCTTGGGAGTGTCATAACGAGCTTACTAAGTGGATTTCAAGTTGAACATCACTCGCATTTGATCGCAGCGTTCGCATTCTTGTAGACTTTCCAGCCAGCCTCTTTCGAAAAGAAACACTAGACCAAGGTTTTGCTTTCACTAAGTTATCTTATCAAAAACTGAAGGGTAATATCTTTTCTGTTCGAGGAAACTCCTGGGGATTGCATTTCTTTCCCAAAAGTTCTCACCAGCTTTGTCTGCAATTTGACGACATATTTTCCCAACGTCACAAATGTGTAGGTTTTTATTCACATAGCTATGTAAGCATATTTGCATACATATACACACATACATGCATATATGTAAAAGTGTACCAATATATTTGTTTTTAAGTTCGCCTTTCGTCATCATTCATCTCTGCATATCGGCACACAAACACAGCTGTTACTGTTACGCACGCACATGCTGTTTGTTCTCCATCATCCTTTTCATTAGGAAGATTCGTATTTGATTGTGTCACTTAGGTTAGCTTTTATCATCAAAGACCAGTCACTGCCGACCATATCTGGTTGTAACCCACGGTTGGTGTAAATTAGATCATCGTTAACATGGACAATGCGGAATTATCTCATTTGATAGTCTGAGTTTAAACGATTTTCCCCAGATAGTGTCTCTGTGAGAAAATATGTGACGCTTTGAGGAACTACTGGTTATTCGCTACCTATTCTTCGTCTCCCACACGCGATAATAGAAGACAGTGGAATGATTATCGCTTTCTGTCGTTACCAACTAGTCCATTCCTACTGGACTTCAAGAGTCTTAGGAAAACAAATGCGAACATCACATTATTTATTAACGAAATTGTAATTAATGTTCAAGAATTACTTCTACGTTGGTCAGAAGTAACGGGAAGATGGAGTCAAGTAAACCCAGGTAGAAATTCTTTTCGCGAAATATGAAACGATGCGTTCACACTTATGAGCTACGTGAATCGATCAGGACTATTTCCAAACATTTGTTTGATCAAGATGTCTCATTTTCCTTCCAATTGATAGCCCTAACCAAACCTAGTAGCAAAATGTTGATGAGCCCACGCGAGCCCCGCGCGTTTTCTTGGCTCTTCCGAATTCGATGATTTCACTTAAATCAATTGCGTTATTCATTTCCAAAACTTTTGAAACTTCCCAACCACCCCTGCTTAGCTAAATTTCAGAAGAAATCTGGGAAACTAAGATAAACTATATAGTCTTTCCGAATCATTATCTATTAGGCATGTCCACATACTCCGCCACCAAATCTGTCATCCACAACAGTCACATCCGTTTCACTGCCAACCCGATTTATTCCATATGATCCACCAAAAATCGTGGCAGACAAAGAAACAGAAAAGAAAATTAGATGAAAGAAAAAGTTGTAACGATGAGTACGACAGGATCTATCTCCGTAAATAAAAGAAACAGCACAATTGAAGCATAAGAACCTTAGAGTATTCCTACTAGGCATCACAATAATTCTACGGATATTTGTCAGTTTGTGTGGGTCAACCTGAATATGCCCCTCTGAACTTGTGCAGAATTCGAATATGAACCATAATAATATAAGTTTTATGGGTGTTTGAAATTCCACATCTCTGTAAGTATTTCAGATAGAACAAAATTAAAATGACCATCTGGAAGCAATTTTCGTAAATTTCACATGGGAATGCATAACACAAGTGAATCGCTCCCGTAGGAGCAAACTCGTCCAATATCCACCAAACCTACCTGAGCGAGCGTGACAGACTTGCGACTAAAAATGCTCGAATTTACGAATTCGTTTAAGCAAATATCGCTAAATTTGCTGAAAAGACTCATGTAGACTTGAGAGTGAAGTGAATGGACTTTTTCATTCGAGATAATGACGTCATGGATTAATTGTTTTTAACATTTTACTCACTGCTCGCCAAAACCTGCGGCATACCGGCATATCAAGGCTGGCAGTGTACCACACGGGAATGTGCACGGCATTCGGAGCCGATAAGGACGCACTTAGGGTCACGCATTTTGACGCATAAATAGCTGCTTACACTCATTTTACGGCGGATTTATACCATGTGCGTGCCGTTTGTGCAGTTATTGAGTGAATGAATAAAGGCTGTTTGTTCTATTGCAGTTTTTTCCAGTATACAGTCATTACTGTTTTCCACCCTGACTACAAGGTTGTTCCAAAGCGGTTGGTGCTGAAATTTCTCTTTTTACGGATTAGTTTATGGCTGTCGTTGAACTATCAATGTTGGTATTTGTAATCTGGCAAACGTGTATAATAACACTCCGATTTTAATTATTCCCTGATCATTGTCTTACTTTTTCCGAAGTCCGTCTAGTTCATGAGTCCACTACTTTAATGGTAGCTTGTTTAATGATCAGTTTTAACCCGTTTCAGTTGCGCTTAAAAGTCGTATTGGTGGTTTGCTTCATCAAGTGATCGTATCACAGGTTAGCCATCAGTTCATGGACTGTAGAAATGGTTCGAGTTTATCGTAAGTTTAATCAAACTTTTGTGGCCAACCTATGAACAAAACCGTTGAATTCGGCAATTAGCCGAACACGTCTAAGTTTGTTTTAATCGTTTTCTATCTATTCTATATCTGGAGCAATTTTAAGATTCCGATGCACCATTAGATCATGCCATATTGCCGTCAGTCAGCTGTTTTTAGTGGTTTGGTCGTGAACACTAGTTAGTGCATGATGCATAAAACGGAGCAGTGTTCAGGGTTTCTCCAGACTGCTTTCGTTAATGTTTGTTATATTTTTACATATTTACGTAGAAATACTTTCCGCCTTGCAAAATCCAATTAATTCCTCACACCGCTCAGTAATATGTAAGTTTCATTTGCTTTACTCTTTTAACCGAATTTTCAAGTATTGTTCAATCTCATTTTCGTGTGTTTGTGCTGCATCTCACAAGCTTATTGATATGTGTTGTTTTTTCATCCATCCTCCGGACAGTCAGTTCTGAAAACACTAGTGTTCGAGCCAAGCAAGATCAGTATATATTCATTCGGTTGCACTCGTTGCCAATTTTTGTGTTGTAATGCGATGTACTTCTAACCTTTAACCATAGTTGCAACTGTTTGTTAAGTGGCGATGATTCTGAGGTTTTTCGGTTGTTTCGTCAAATCAGAGTGCAATGTATTTGACGCCTGCATCAGAATGCAGAAATCTTTCTTTGAACTCAAAGTAGTAAACAGCTGAGACCGATTTTGATCCCGGTAATAGAGAAGAATTGTTTACTGCCAAGTTTCTTTTTGGTTTGCAGGAACAACACAGTCACCACCGGCCAAATTACTCCAAATTTGTTTTGAGGTCCTATTCAACTCATACTAGTTCTCACTAGCAAGATACAAGGGCTTCGAGATGCAAGACTATACGCCGTGTTGATTTGGAGCTTACTGTATTAATAGGCCGGTCAGGACCATGTATGTCTCAAATGAAACGTGACCGAAAGGCCTTAAGTGACCAACGATCGTTTGAAGTTTGTGGGAATTTCGACAACAGCTACGCACTTCCATGGATCTACCACAAATTGGTTATTCTATGTGGGACTCCCTTGTGAGGCGTGATGTAAACTCAGCATCCCTTACTTCACTTGTGTAAACAATTGCACCTAACGCATACTGAAAGCTTCATAACAACTTTTCCTATCAGTCTAATCTTTAGGGTCGTTGTGATTTTGCCTCCCTTGGTTGCAGCCTTGGTTCTAGTCTGGGCAAAATCCAAATACTAATCGCGTTTTCTCAAACGCTGCTTGAAGTACATAGGTTTTTCCCGACTCTTACTGTTTTTTAGCTCACTAATTGTCGGAACTAGTGCTCACGTGTTCTCCAAGTAAGACGTTCTAAATTGTTAGCGGGTGATATTCTAACGTATCCCGCATGTCTACCACAGACTCCAGAGATAAATGATGAATATCACATAGCCAATATCAAAAGTCTGGCACAACGCACTTGGTCCGTATAGGAAACTTAGGACAATTTGGTTGTTTTTAGGATCAAAACTATTTAACAAAACTGTGCCTTATTGACGCCGACTTACAAACGCTCCTCGATTTTTAGTAAACATGCAATCAAAAACACTCTTCGGACGGTTTTGGTGCAATTTCTTACCATTTGAACCTAATGCATCTGCTGTGTTTTTTCGTGCATCTCCTCGGCATTTTGAAATGGATGATATTCAAACACCGAACTGAGATTTCTTTTGAGATATCTATGGCAAGAGTAACATTTTATCATATCCGACGAAGTTTTAAGCCTTTATCAGTAGGTTGGGACACCTATTGAACCTCAAAAATAATTCTTACAGGAAACGTATCTCTACAAGTGAACTTTGAGAAAGGGAGGTCACTGGCCCCAATTTTCTGTTGGTGGCCACAAGTGGACACGGAAAATGTCCACACTGGAAGGACCTATACAAACCATTCTGATAGTGAATTTTGAAGTGAGTACAGTTGTACCTACAGTCACCTGTAAATGCGGTCTGGAATTCATAAACTGTGTGTGCACAGCAAAGTCTACCTATCCCATAAAACAGTTTCATGAGCCAAGAACATGGCCGATGAAACGATTTTCACTCAGACAATCGACACAATGGATACATTTTTCAAAACCACTGTGAACACAAAACACTCATTTATACATAACAATTGTTCCCAGACTTCAAGGCTGCCAATAAGACTATTTCTTGCCAGAACACAACCCGATTCTTCTTCTTGCATTTCCCAAACGATAACTTCAGTTCCTGAATACTTTCTTCGGTCTGACTACACGACAGGAATACGAATAACCGTTCATCCTCTGCATATCAAAGTCCCATGTCTTGCTAGCTGTGGGAAATGAGGGTGAAATAATGAGTCCCTGCTTATGGAAAGCTGAGTGTTCAGCCTTCGGACGTATGAGCATGCCAGAAATGTGTACGGTCCTACTGGCGCGTGTAAGCTAACAGACACGCAAACAGACGAAGGCGATCATCAGATTCAGTTGTACGGCAAGCAGATATCCTCACATACATAAGTACAATGGAACTAGTATACTTGGATTATTTTACACTTCGTAAAGCAGACGCACCGGGGTTTTCAATGGTTCCAGCGTTCCATATACAGGCTGGAGACACAAACCATCCGGTTCCGGTCGGTCCTGTTTTAATCTCACATCTGTCGGTTGATCTGGAAGACAATAAGTTGAAACGGTGTGTAGCATCGCTACTGGGCAAGTATTAAGAACACAGCAGAGTTAAGAATTTGACGGGGTTTCAATTAAATGGGAATCTGATGCAGTTTTAAAACCATCCTTAGAGGAGCAACTAACATTAGGACGAAGATCCTCCAGACAACTTATAGCCCTGTAAGAAAATAATTGCTGTCTGCGAAGAATCCGAGGACGGAGCCAGTAAAACTGGTTGTGACATCCTCGGTTACTGTCTGCTACTTCAACGAAGAACTGCCCGATGAGTCTTGTGTTAGAAGAAAGACGTAAGGAAAATAAGTCATCGCAGTACTCCTAACTCAAACGGGAAGTAGGTCAGGAATTTCGAGCTGTAACTTAAATGTCATGTGCCATAGGCCAGTGACCAGCTTGGTAGCCGCATGTTAAACGTGCTGAACAGTAAGTATATCCTTTTTCAAGCATGTATCCACGACTTCGTCAGCTTGCTCACTCAACGGTCTCACACGTACCCCGTAGAAGTTCAAAACGTTTCCTCGTTGAACTAAGGGAAGGTTCACCTTATCATTCTAAGAGTAGCAAACACTGTTTTGCTGGCATTCCATGATGATATGCGAAGGGTGAGTTGGAGGACAGCTAGGAAGCCAGGTCCTTATTAATGATCGACCTTCGTGGTGTCCACTATGCCGAGTGCACTATGAAACACGAAGGCTCTGCCAGAATATCCACCGAGTGAAATGTGTATACTTATTATCCTTTTCATGGAGAATCAAATCGCGTGATTGTCGCATAATTGCGTCAGGATCTGTTTGAAGTTCATCGGGATCATTGGCATTCTAGATGTTTCGGTCGTAAGCGCAGGAAAAAGCGTTGCATAAACTATCGTCCGGAGGGTAGATTCTGTGACTCAGAAACGAAAAGATGGAATACTAACCCTTGGAGAGACCCCTCACAGATTGATGGATAGAGAAGATCTGACACTTTGATCAGGGAGGCAATTCAACGAAGAACCTTACTTTGAATGTCCTATGCATATAGCTTATTCCCGAAGGGACCATTTGGGACACGGTCGAATGTCTTAGCAAAATCGAACAGATTAACTTTTGAAATAAGGCCTTTTTCTTTGGTACCTGGCAAGTAATCCTGAAGGTGAGCAAATCTTCCACCAACTAGGAGGGAGCTAATGTGCGTAGAGGAAAAAGGAGTGTTACCTAGGATGTGTTTAAGAATGACAGGTTTGAGCAGGCGCTCCGCTATCTTGCATGGGATGCTGGTAAGGATAATTGGCCCGTAGCTAGTAGGGGAATGCTTATCACACGTCTTGAAACTTTGTTTGACTGTGGTTTTTTCCCAAGTAACAGGAGGAATGCACTCCGGGATGTCTGTTTAAACAGTTCGTTAATGGGTTATTCCAGACTAACTGCTGTTTCTTTGATCACCATAGGCTCAGTCTTATCTGGACCCATCGTACAACATTGATTAGCCTTGAATAAGGGATCCACAACGTTTGGTACAGAAAAGTCATCAGTAAAAGGTAGCTGCCGGAATTATCGCAGAGGTATGGGGCCACTTCGAAGGTGTAACTTTATTGATTATCGAATATCGATGGTCAACTTATCCTAGGTGAGTCGAAGTCATCTATAACAATCGGACGAAAGAATTCTTGTTGCCCGACAGTCGCACAGAAAGAGTTGAAGGCCTACGCTTACCAAATTGATGCATTTGTTTAAACGAGATTTTTTCGCGCAAACCCTCAGTAGGACCTTTCATTGTACTACCTCGATGTGTTAACGGACTTCTCGTTTACACCTATGTGGGATAGTATGAAACGTGTCCAGACCCTCTGAGTTGCTAGTAGGTTTATACTTCGTAAACAAGTGAGAACGGTCAACAAGCCGACGACTAACTACACAAGGGAGAGATGAGGGAAAAGAGAAAGTGTATGATTTGCGTGGTACAGACAGATCATACACCTTTTTAACTGTCTTCTGGAACGCACGGTAATTCAGGTCCATAAAAACACAATCAAGAAGGAGTGCACCGACATGGCTTCTTAGGCCATTAAAATCAGCCCGATTTGAGTCTAGAATTGCAGACTTCCTTGTAGTTTGTTACAGCTAGAAACGGAGAAGTTTAAAAGTCATTAATTAGTAGCCACCGTGTCCGTATGACAGTTTGATAGCCACCCCATTGACTGGAGGACTCTTGCTTTTGATAATACAGTCAGACAGTGGAGATCTGACCAGTGTTGTCGAGTCGGGGTACTGATCCACAGTGTCCACGAATTCCGTTGTATCAGCATCAACAAGGATACCGAGAACCCGTCATCACAGTCAAAATTGGACATTGTTGGTCAACTTATACTAAGTGAGTTGAAGTCATCTAAAATAATCGGACAAAAGAAACGCTGAGGTCCAGTGAAGATTTTTGGGTTCCCAAGGATTGCGTCACCAACCAAACTGTTGTGTGAGGGAGAACGATTTACAATCTACAACAAGAGTTTATCTTGACCGTGTCATGCTAGCCGCACTCACAGAGCGATGTAGTGGAGCGGGATGTTTCAGTGACTTTCTTTGGCTCGGTTAAAAGAGACAGAGCAACGTGATAGGATTCCCCAGTCATCTCAGAGTAGTTAAGCTTCAAAGGGTCAATTCCAACCGTGTCAAAAACCCTGTATTCAAATATGTAGAAGTGGTCCTTCGATTGAAGTGCCCTGAAAGACTTTGGTGAGGTAGTCTAAGCAGACCTCGTCAATCAAACATACGCACATATGAAGTCGTGGAAGTTCGTGTAAGCAAAGACATTACGGCTTTTACTACTGAGGATCTTTTGAATGGAAGCAATGTCTGTGTGGTTCGAGCTGACTGGCGTCGTAAACTTTGTGCTAGAGATTTTCTGTGATAGGAGGTAAGTGAACTCCTGGAAGACGTAGCGGTTGGCCGTAAAACGTTTAGCTTTGGAGACATGCGGGTCATCCATGAGGTCCGCGCGTCCACGAAGCAAAACTGTTGAAACTGATCCAACAAAATAAAAACCCTGTCAATGATCACAATCGACAATGAAAAGCCCAATATCAGCGCGTTGACCACGTGTATTATAACCGACCCTGAGAAATAGAGTTACAGAGAAATACGTCAAGCCAGCGAGGCACGGAGTGAGTTGTGGTTTTAGCCCCGGGACGGATGTTACAAAATGGGTAGCTTGACTAAAACAAAAACGGGTTCAAAACCAAAATCACAGAAAATGTACCCATGAATGCGACTATCAAAACATTTTAGTCGCTACAAAACCACTAAAAGGAACTCTAAGAGCAACGGTCCGGCGCAATCCGCTTAATAATATTCGATCCGGCCTATTTCAAACGCGGTTTATCATGTTATTATCTAGGGATATATTACCAACGTGAATCTCGTAAGATTGACTGGTTCATATATCGATGCTGCTCGGGATGAAGTAAATAGCCTTGTGGAAACCCATCACCGCTTTGCTGAAATCTTCAACGGACTGTCACTGGTATGCCGTATCAAGTTTGAAAACTGTTCCAGAGCAGCCGTTCGCAACACCAAGGCCAGAACTCTTCGTTCTCTACAGAGGTCTCTCTCACGATCAGCCAATGTAAGTGCATTTCTTTGTGATGGTTTCAGGAATACAGAAATGCAGTACTTAGCTTAGATCGACCCCAGTGCTAGTTTCGGCGCAAACTAGACATTTATCTTTTGAGCATAATTGTACAGCTTACTGTCAACAGTGCAATAAAACAGTAATGTTAAATAGGCATGGTGACAATCAGCATATCCGCCACAGTTTAAAAGTCAGGATTGGTACAGTTTCTGCGCTCTTTATTTCTGAGACGTTCAGACAGTCAAAACTGTGACGGTTCATTCTCAAAAGCCTCTTAAACTGAGGTACATGAACCTGGAATAGACTCAGAAGCATCGAAATTAGTAATAGGCATTGCAGGGGTGAGAACAGGTAAATTATAGACAAGTTTGCCGATGAGCCTACGATGAACAGGTCCATCGTCTGAATCGAGTATGTCACACATTAGTGTGCTCAAGTTGTTGTGAACAGTCGCGCTAGATGATCGGACGTCATTGCCACGGTGATACACAACTTTTTCTGATTCCAAACTAAACAGGCTGGTCCGCAAAACACGGTTTCTCAACAGCTTAGCTGGACTGTTCCCAGTTGTTGAGTGGTTGGAAACTCAGTACTGCATCATGAAGTTGTCAACACCACTCTCCAGCTCTTCAAACTTAGAAGGGTTGATAGACTTGATCGCATTTTTTTGAATATGCACGAAATTCTCAAACACCACCGGACTGAGGATGAATAGGAGCAGAAATCAGATGTCGACATCAGCCGATGTTCAAAATTTTGCACAGTGAAATGAGTGCCACGGTCAGTAACAGAAACACATCGTATTCCTCCTCGACTGAACGTTTTCCGCAATGAAATCAGAGTGAAATTCAGATGCTGATGACGTAAAGTGAACCTCCGGCCAACGAGAATATAAATCAAGGATGATCAAACAATGGTGCCTGTCCAAGAATGGACCACATTAGTCAGCATGTATCTGTTGCCAGGCTTCACAAGCAGTTATCAGGATGTCCATCATGATTGTCGCGATTATGTTTTCTGTACACATGTGATGAATGTCACTGACCATATAATTTCACGTCAATTATTGAGGTTCAGGTTGTACACTTGTGGCACGGCGCGTAATTCCAATACAAGCGTCTGATTGTCGTTCAATCGTTGTGTTCTGCTCAATTCGGATATACCGGCTACTGGTCTCGCGTTAAGTTCTATCTATTCACGAAACATCACATTGGCATCGCAGCAGTCTTCAATAACAGTGAACCCTATTCTTCTCGAAACTTTCAACATTCATTCATCCCCTCGTGATATTAAGGATTATTTTGAACGATTTGAACTGTGGTGCAGGACCGTATCGAGCCTAAATGAGAAGAAAAAAATCAGCCTTCTTCCTCTCAAGAGTAGGAATACATGCCGATTGTCTTCTGAAGAATTCATCTAATCCAAATTCGCTGATTGATCTCACATATGAGCGAATAAAGAAAATACTGCTTGGTCATGTCACTCCTGTAAATCTTGAGGTCGCCGAACGAGCCAAATTCAATATCGTGAAGCGCCAGCCGGACCAGTCAGTCCGTGACTTTATTCTCCAGATCCAAACTCAGGCAGCACGGTGTGGTTTTGGTAATCAATTGGAGGTCCAACTTCGTGACCGACTCATCGCCGGTATTAATGCACCGGATCTACATAGACAACTACTGCTACTTCATAAACCTACGTAACATAATACCAAAGTCATCTGTGAGCAGTACGAAGACGTTAATAATACAGTCCATAGTGGGAGTTCTAGTGAGACCTCGGTCTTGTTTGGATCGATAAAAAAGTGACCTACAGAACACAGTACTCTGCGGCTACTCAGTTCAGCTTTTAAATATGGTTCTCGACCAGTTTATCAAAATTCTTCGCAACAGTCGACACATTTCACTGCCAGATTCAGGAATTGGGCCTTATGTGGCAAGAAACATTCCAGATACACATGCATTCATCGCAGCTCTTTATGCCATAAGCGTGGGAAACCAGGTCATTTACAAATTGTCTGTAAATCGAAAAGAAATTGTCAATTTATAGTAACTGGTCAAAATGAATTTAATGCTACATGTGGCAAGATGGAGTCCTTTACTTTGGCAGTTGATTCATCTACTTCAGGGCATTTATTTCACACTCTTTTCACAGTACTTGACACCAGGCATGATTTCATTATTGACACTGGCAGTGTAGAATCTACTATACCACAAAGACATCTATCACAGTTCTATCCAAACTACATACTGCATCCTTGTTCTGTTACCATACGAGGTATAACTGGCCATTTCATCCCTGTTTTGAGTACAGTCACCATCCCGATCTTTAGCGAACAATCTAAGCCACTTGATTGCACCTTTGTTGGTACTCATCATGGCCCATCCATTTTGGGGCTAAAGGTTTCGAAAATGCTTCATATTCAGGTTTGCTTGCTCCCAAGTAGCAAACCGCTGCGGGAAGTGAGAGTAGGGCCTCGCATGCTCCCCGCGTGGGCCACGGTGGGCCATGGAAAAAACCGCCGAGCGAAGCTTTCAACGACGTCCGTAAAATTCGATTTTTTTTAAACGGATTCTCCATCATATTGCAAAATATCCGCAAACATGGAAAGCTTATTAGATAGTTTACACAAGTTCATCGGAAACATACAGTTCGTTATGCATGTGTTCAGGAAATTTCGCCATCGACGTTGCAGTGACTGCACCACACTTCGATTCATACTTGGGAAACCTGCAGAGAGCAATGCAAGGGAAGCGTGTAGTGAACGAAGGTAAACCATATTAATACCAGTTTTACGGGTAGCTTTGAAATTCCATGTCTCCGTAAATAATGGAGACAGAGCAAACATAATGCACAACAATCTTACAGTACTCCTTCTGGGCATTGTAATGATACTACAGACATTCGCCTGGTCACAATGCGTAACCTCAATATAATCTCGCGAAATTGTGCAATATTCGAACATGAACCACAATAATACGACTTTTATGGATATATTTGAAATTCAACTCTTCCGTTAATATTTAACATAGAACAATAATTAAATATCCATCAGATGGCACTCTCCGTGACATACGAGAATGAAAAACAGCGGCTAATTTCTCGCGTTTCTTCAGAAGAGCAAAACCGTTCAACTTGCTTTTATTGTCACTGAACTCAATGAAATACGCCTGCATTCACTTTGGGTAGTCAGCGACTCTTTTCGAACACTACACATGCTCCAGACAAGGTTACTCATGATTCTCGCCTTTTAAAACTATCCCAACGGTTCTATGACTAAAACATTGCTGTTAATCCAAACAAACCTGCTTTTACTGTAAGCAGTTCCGAGTGTCTCGTTTACTTAGTTGACAGTAACGGATTCAAACCTGATGCCAAACGTCCAGACCCATTAGTTAATGCACCTTCACCCACAAACCTATCCGAATTGTGTTCTTTGTTAGGTGCTTTGCAGTACTATTCGCGTTTCATTCCGAATTTCTCTCATCTCGCTAGAGGTTTATTCCGGTTGCCTTCTGAAAAGCAGTTCACGTGGACTCCAACCCATGAATGATGTGTACGTTCATTGTTAAACTTTTTGTCACATGATGCTATACTTCGTCCACTTTTTTAAAACTATGCCTGTGTTGATTACTGATGCTCCTCCAGTTGAAATTGGAGCTGTGATTGAACACAACAACAAACCAGTTGTGTGTATATCACGCCGACTTAGTCCAGCAGAAAGGGGTTATGCTCAGACACACCGTGAAGCTCTGACGGTAGATTTGGCGGTAAAGCGGCATCATAAGTATCTGTTTGAAATACCATTCAAATTTGTGTCGGATCGTGAAGCACTGAAATTCATCTATAATCCTGACAAGTTGGCACGTTCATCAGCAGCTATGGTTCAACGATGGAGCATAACACTCAGTTCATATGGCTCTACTATAGTGCACAAATCAGCCAACCAAATCAAACATGTGGACTACTTGTCAGGTGTTCTGAGCAAACTTCCAGTAATGATTGCTTTCTAATCCAGCCTGTGCCGGTTAACCGAACAGAGTTTATTCGCGATACTCAACGTAACTTTTCAGTGCGCTACGACGTGGTTGGATCCCATAAGTCAAACGGAAATTTCCTACATTTTATGTGCGTCGGGAGGAATTATCACTCACTTCAGATGGATTATTGTGCTTGATTGACAGAATTGTTATTCTCCCAACTCTTCGTAGAGCTGTTCTGGACGATCTGCACCCCGGACATCTTGGAGTTGAAAAGATGAAGTTTCTGGCCAGAGTAGCTTACTGGTGGCCAGAGGTTGATGCTGATATTTGTCGTCTGGCTAAAACTTCTTCATCTTGCCATCACAAATTCCACAATTCACCGTCTAAATGGACTCCATGGCCGATGTTCTCTGAGGCCTGGCAACGGGTTCATGCGGATTACTATGATCCTTCTCTGACAAGTGTTATGCACTGGAAGCGATTGGTTCCTATTCGAGGTGGTCGGAAGTGGCGTTCATAACAATGCCCACTGCGGAATTCCCCATATACGCACTCAGAAGAGTGTTCAGCAGAGAAGTTATCCCTCTTGTGTTAGTGACTGACAATAGTACCCGCTTCACTGCCAACCTTCTAACTACTTGACGCAACGTTATTGGATGCAGGCATCTGTTTACTCCCGCTCGACATCCCTGCTGTAATTGTCAGGCTGAAAACTTTGTTAAAACATTCAAAAGTGCTATAGCCTCTCTTCAGTGTACTACACTCAGATACCTTGAAAAAGGTGTGCTGTATACGCGTCAAGGCCTTCTGTGTGCCCCACACTCGTACCAAGGCTCCAAGAGTGTTCTGATTGGTCGCGGCTTTAACGACCAACGGTTCACTCATCCATGTACTTTAAAATGACCCGATTGCTTGTAAATGCGATAATACACGGTGCGCTTCTACGGAGTGACTTGTTCTCACTAGCGCTGTTATTGTCTGTAAGGCATGTAGCGGATGGGGATCGGATACAGATACAACAAGGTGTTGACAACTTCTTGCTTCAGTATCACAATGCCTGTCATTCAACTACACATGAAAATCCCGCCAAACTTTTCAAAGAAAGACATTTGAGGTCAAACTTGATGTGTATTCAATCCTCTGAAGTTACCTTTTATCGTGCTAATGACTTGAGACCATCACCTGGTTTACTTCTAAATAATCTTGGTAAATGCTTATACCGAATTCTAGACGTTGATGATTTAGCTGTACATAATCGACACGTGAATCAGATACGTTATGAGGATACGGGTCATTCCGTTCCAAATTCTGGTTTGACTTAAGATAATGATGATTCTGTTCTAGATTCGAATTCGGACCAAGAAATTACAAACATCATTCGTAGGTCATCAAGGCTACAAATGAGACCCAGAAAAGACTTCAAGAACCCGCAATGTGGTGGATGTGATTAATGTCATTGAACGTACAATTTTACGTCAATTATTGAAGTTCAGGTACTACACTTTTGATACGGCACGTAAGTATAATACAAGCGTTTGATTTTCTTTCATTCGTTGTGTTCTGTTCAAATCGAATATACCGGCTACTGGTCCCGCGTTAAGTTCTATCTATCCACGAAACATCACAACACTTTAAGCACAACCTTTAGAAACGTTACACAGATGAGCATTCACTTCTGGCTACCAACAAATGAGACGAGCCAATGATTTCATATTCTTATTTTCTAGATGACCGGAGTGCAAGTCCTCTTGTGCAGTGGATCGCAATGTGAGTGGAATATCAACTCTATCACGTAGATACAATAATCCATCGGAAGCAACAGAGAGATCATGTCAACATTTGCAGAAATCAAAAAATCTTTGTTACACCATCAGAACCCGATGCTACTGGCATTCAGGGGAGCTATGTTGATTAGAACTCACCAGCCGACGCTATGTGCACAACAGTGGTTAAAACAACCCACAGGGTTGCCGTGGTAATAAAAACATATATGGTGTGATTTTATGCGTGTCCATACCCTCTCTATATCTATTTGTGCGTTATGTATAGCTTACATGTTTTACGCTTACGACTGATGAGCGTAAGCGAAATGTTGACACATCGTAACCTGTCACACTTCTGCATTGATTGGTGTCAGTCAGTCGAGACCAAAATGTGATGGTGAAGCTTAGGTTGCCGACAAGCTTCGTGAGACTGTGTCCAAATGTGAAGGTTTTTCGCAAACCGGGTCATATGTGCTTAACGGAGATAAGCTTTCTGGCCTTTCGGTTGTTTGCCGAGCTAAATGTTGGAGTTACAGGCGTTTCATCCCCAAATTGGGCATCACCATCAGTGTGTGAGCTTTTGAGTGTATAAAAATGAGCGTTCTGGTGGGTGGGATTAGCTCAGCTGGGACCAAGAAGCCAGGGTATACAACGTTATGTAACCTGTAAACATGAACGTCGGGAGACCAACTGCCGAACGGAGTGTTCTGTCGACGCGTCGCACAATATTGTTCCAGGTCCCTTTAGTGATGATAGGTTAGCGAATTGCACAGACAGTTTCTGACGTGACGCGCAGAACTCAGTTTTCCTCCACTCTGCGCTGTTCCTAAGCAATACAGTCATGATCAACAAGTAGCAATACCAGTGGAACGGCATCGGCCACTACGCTGTCGCTGCCAGCGACACGCCGTATATCTCCAGGAAACTGCCAAATAAAATTGAAGCGGTGCACTCCGTGAGGCGGTTGTCGACCAAAACGCCGACCAAACAACGGAAAAGACATCATGTAATTCGCGGTTTTAGTGGAGCGGTAGGCGTCTTGGAAAACTAAAACGTGGTCTCCGTTGCCCATCAACAAACCTTTTGAGTGCAGCACCAACTGTCCAACCATTCAACGCATCTACTGAGGGCATCATTTGTGTCAGAATAATGCAAGGTAGCTTTTGCGGATAGCACTCCTCTGTTGACAACCAAAGGTATTTGATGCGGCAACGAATACGTCGATTACAGAATGCATCCGGTGTGCGTCGTGTCGAATAGATCAGCGGTACTGGGGGAAGGATAGTATCGAGTGCTTTAGAGCGGAGGCAAAAATAAACGATCTAATGCCCGTCGGTCAACGGTCTAATACCTCGCTGTTATGCTCGATGCCTGAAGAATTCGGCCTCCATTTGGCTTAAGCACACCTATTCGCATCAACAGTGACTCTGAACACTAGCAGGTGTTCGAGGAGCTGCCGCAGATATCTCCAGTTCAATCTTTCGAGGTGCTTGCAGGCTAAGTTTTATCCACACGATGCCGTCGTTTAGAAATCGGTAATGTTTGAGGGGCGTCTCTAAGATCACGGTAGGCGTAGAAGTTTGAACGAGTTGGCTGATGCGACTATCGCTACCCTCGCGATATCACTGTTAACAACTGAAATCTGGCGGGATCTAGCAGCCAGCCATTCGCCGGCATGCGGGTCGCTTCCGAGCTAACACTTACGTCGTGAGCATGTGAAGCGGAGGTACCTGTTGGGTACCACGAAGTTATTAGACCTACGGTAATGTTCGAATGAGTATCAGCCTGGTAACCTCTTGACGGCACAAGTGATTAAAAGCTTTGTCGTGTGCCCGAACTATTCGTGCCTTTCCTAGTTTGTCCGGTGTTGAGCAGTCGGCTTTACAAACAGCGGCGAATCAGTTTTGACGGCGCTTTATTGGACTGAATCATTGGCTGGCGATAAACCGTTACGCTGTCTGAAAACCGCAGAGGAATAAACATCAAGCGACTCAAATCTATCCGAAACTGCGCTCCAGTACAAAGGCAACTGGCATCAGGTTAGCCAACGTCTCAATAACGGAGAGGTTCTTCTTGCAATCGGTTATTCTATGATATCGCACGTCAGATACAAGGCCAGAATTCTCAAAGAAGTCTATGCTGGTGATATGCTTTTGGACGTTTGCCACATGATCCATCAAAACATGTGGAGAAGACCCAAATTCAATGCTTGTAAAAGCCAGCCGTACAAGATGATGCACGCGACACTGATTGGGCGCTAAGTTTACTGGCTCATACGGTTTGGTCGCGAGCCTCGATTGAGAAATCGCTAGTTCTCTCACCAGCACCACTGGGGTACGAACTCCGTATTAACCGTTTCGAATGAGAAACAGGCGACTGCAGGTGTCAACAACGTCGGTTGCCCCTAGGTACTGCCCAGTCGTTCTCTCGGACCTTTCTCAAAGAATTGGCAGGGCTTGTGGCAAGATCCAGTACGATCGCTGAGGTGCCTGTTGTACCGGTAATAATTTGGTTGGACACTTGCAGTATACACCCGCTGATTCGGATAAATAAAGCGAGGCGTTTGTCGGTCAGAAGTTTGAGGAAGAGCGTGTAAGCTTAGGTTGCGTGTGGTGGGCGCCTGACTTTCACACATGGGCTCGTGTACACTACTAGCTGAGCACTAATGTTCCTGGCGATGATGTGGAGACTTGAGGGACCTGATTCTCGCACGTCTTCCAGATTCGACCAGTATTGTCTGCTCACCTCGACAAACTCTGTATGTCTCTAGACAGGCGTTGAAGCAACACTTCTCTCTGGGACGACCCCCGATTCCCGATGGAATGGCCTACTGCTTTATATGGCGTGAAGGCCGTAAAAGTTTTTGGCATTTATAAACCTCTAAGAATGGCCTAATTCTCACTGTCATTTCGTTGTACAGTTCGGAGGTCTCCGGCAAGGTAGTTGTTTAGCACAATTGTGTGTTTGGAAATCCCCCCTTTTCTCTGCGCGTGCTACATGTGGAACAATTTCTGGTTGCACGCCGCTTTTTCCTCAGTCGTGATAATAAGTAGATTACCGATTTATCGCGTCCACAGTATTTCTGTTGAGTATCACATCATATTCGAAGTGACATCTCTTGGGATTGCTCTTGTGACATTTTGACCCGTCAGTGTTAAGCGACCGGACGATGTGTTAACGTTCCCACGAGACGGTGAGCATGGCGCAATTCGGTTCGGGCTGTTTCTATAAGATAATTGAATCGTACGAGCAATTTGTCATCCCTAAATCCAGAACTTGAAGCAGAATGACGAAGACCAGATTTTAAAACTTTGCCAACTTCGTGATAATACTTAGCAACGCTAAAGTGGTTGTCGCTATTTCAACGAGCTCCAAATATTTTTACAACTGATGGGACCGAAAAGAAAGGTACACTGACAAAACATCTGGCAAGGTCAAAATCTGTTATTGAAATGCGACTGAAGATATATAACAGTAACTGCGACCATAATTAAGTAAGCAGGAAAGCGACCGATAAATTATTTTGGACAAACAGAAAGAACCTACAAAATTATGAGCATTTTTAGGCCCACCGGTTCTTACTACATATGTTCATTCAATCGATTTTTTTGACGTGTATGGCAAAAACGGAAGTTGAAAATATAAGTAAATAGGTGATTTAACCTATGTCATGCGTAAGTTACAAGTCCTTCGAAACACTAAGAGACAACCATGTGCAGGGCTAATTGGAGAATCTCAGGACCTGGTCATCAAGCGTACAAGCATGCTGTAGGTAGCACTGCCGGCATGCATGTGTAAACAAACACACAAACGAACAATTGCGATCACGCAACTCAAGTGAATTGCGGACAGACGTTCTTACGATCGCAAGTGCAACGTGAAACAATAACTTGGTGGTAGTCTGCACGTCGCACAGTATATCGGAGTTATTTTCAGATCACCAAGATACGTACCAGTCGATGAGTGGTCCATCACCGGAAGTCAGGTCCTATTCAGGATTCTTCTACCCCATTTTAAGTGGATCTCAGGTATTACCGGTGGCGGGTAATTTCATAAGCCCCCGTAAAATTTATGTTGTTGTTCATGTCCAAATGTCGAACTTTCTGAGCCACAGTGTGTCCGATCATATGGAGCATGCAAGGTGATCGCAAGGTGATGCATGTTGTATACTTCGGTTTCGTTTTAGTGCATCTGAATATTATGAGGCATTCGGCTTTGTATGCATCATGGCTTTCTTCAGTGCAGTTGCTGGAATCACTTTGTTCCATTCCTTGGTTCGCCAAATACGTTTGTTGACGTATTCTGTTGCCATCGGTATGACTACTTTGGGGGACGAATGTAGTGACTGAATACGCTGACGTACTCCGCAGGGACTATTGTAAATATGCGAAATATCATCCACATTTTTGCAACAATTGTAGGTAGGTTGATTAAGAAACCCTGAATACGCGAGATGTGAGTATAAAAACTGTTTTCCAAATGAACGAACAATCCTGAACTGTCTCGAACAACTCTAAACAACACCATCTTCGTTCACCCTAACAGACAAGCCTAGAGGCACAGACCACATTTCATAAGCTTGCCCTCCGGTTGCTCCAGATATCGCAGCATCCACAGCGCCAGTCCCACCATATCTCGAACTTTTGTTATGCGTATTAAGTAAGACAATACCCGGCAAGTAGGTGACCCTCCCTGCCAGATAGGTCAGTCATAGACCAGATGTAGGCTAGGTGCCTGTTTGTCTTCTCCCTCTGGTTGACCAACCACAGATAGAGGATACGGCCAAGGAAGATTACTTCCATTGTCGGCAAACACATGGGGTCAACCTAACAGCAGCATTTTCATTGTTGCAAATAAATTGCTGTTCACCCGGGGCCCTTGTTATTCAGGCGCAAATTGCATCTGTGCAGCCTATTTTGATAGCCTAGCATCACTGTCTTCATATTCGCTTTGTGGTGGGTGCTTCCTGTGGTCAGCGACTTGCCACGTAGTATCAGTGACAGTTGTAAGTAATATATCCAGTCAGCTGTAGCGTTATAGTGACAAGCTTCTGTTATTATTCCACCGGCGATAACCTTAGGGTTGTAATTTCCAACAAGGATGTCCCGGATCAGCTTAATACGAGTTAATACGAGTTCGGGCTTGCTGTTCTAACATTCGCCTACAGATTTGCCGAAGTCTTCTGGTTACCGCAGACTTGATGCACCACGAGTTCAACACTAAGATATTACTCTTATTTTGCTACTTAGAGTCGAATACGCTGGAAACGTATAAGGAATGGTACCGATAGTAATATTGACTTCTCCGAGATAGGACTAGCCGTCTTATAAAATTGAGCTATTTCATCAACCAAACCTAGCAAACATGGCAGATCTTACACTTCTGCAGCGGACTCAAAAGCTCTATGTACCTAAGGAATGCACACAAAACAAACGAGTGATGTAAATGAAAAAAAGCTGAACCACAGTTGCGCGGGTACCTCGAAATCTGGTCATCGTCCATCCATATTTTTGCTATTTTGGTGCCCAGTGCACCAAAAAGTTATACACGGTCACTGCTATTCCTCGTGGAATAGCATTACTCATTGCGTGTGTTGTATTCTTCGTGTTCTACAATATCCGTATTATTTTTCGGCCTCTTGTTTTCTTTTCGTTAAAAACTGTTATTTTTGCTCATAGATCATAACACAATGACACGCACAAGACCCAGCAGCATTGGTGTATCGGAGGTATCGAGTTCTTGTGATCGTTGGAGCTGCCACATGACTGTCCAGGACAGTATGCAATTCCAGACGTGCCTACAATGGTGCCACTTCGAATGCACGGGCCTCGGGGAGGACTAGTACGTCTTGCTCACTTCCTCAAAGAGGCTATTTATCTGTATGAACTGTCTCTTTCGAGAAAGCTGCACCCCAATCAAGTCCACGCTGGATCCTCTGCTCGCCACCCCGAGCGAGCAGAAATCAAACACGTGCAAGTGTGGCTGCAAGGCATCTGAGGATGTAAGCGCACAGAGAGCCACGGTAGAAAAAGTCCTGGCTGATACTCAGAGAGCTTTATCTGACATGAATTCAGAATTGAGCTCATTGAATGAGTACATTGCCTTTTCCCTTCCAGGCGCGGCGGCTGCTCGCAAGGCAGTGGCTTTGTCCACTGCTCCAATTGGGGAAGTCGCGACGAGCTTGACGGATAGAGCACCCTGGAGACAGTTTCCGACCATACTCTCTCCAGGAGAACAAGCGAGAGCGGTGCTAAATGCCTGTTCCCCTCGAGAGCTTACAAAAATGGATTCCGTTAGCATACTTCACTCCAAAGCTACCAAGAAGACACTGGGACTCTTCGTGACGTTACCCGCAAACATTAGCACAGAGGAAATACTGGACAAAATGGCTGGCTCCTAGGGGAGTCTCACTAGGTCGCTCACTGCAGGAGCGGCAGAAACGCCTTCAGATTGCTAGAACAAGTTCATGCCTCAGGGCTGACCCTAGACTCCGGGCTAGCGTAAAGGTCCTTATTCCTGCTCAAAAGAGGGGACCGGTGTCCTCGGATGGACCATCCCAGGCACCCACATCAGAAGCCACTGCGCTTGTAGAGATGCAACGAGCCGATTGAGCAAATCCCAAAGGCGTTGAAGGCCATCACCCTTCTTCTAGACCCTTAATTATCTCACCCCAAAAACTTCCGTTAAGACATTTTAACCCTAAGATTTATAGCCCAGTGAGTCTGCTGGGGTCCCCCTGCATCCAAGATGGCCCGAACTTGTCTCATTCCGGTGGCTCTCTCCCCGGCTGGATTGAGGTCATTTCGTCCCATATTATCTTTTGATCTACAACCCCATCCAAATTTTCGAGGGTGCAAAACACTGAATCACCCTCCAGAAGCTCCGAAAGCGAGAGCGGCCCGAAGGTTATCCACCTCGGGCCAACAGAGGCGAACGAAGCGTCCCACAGGGGCGCTCGCATATGCCCGGGCTGCGATGGAACGGCTACCACGCCCCAAATGGGCTAACGAAATTATACCGCCAGTTACGCACCTCGCCTCGCTACTGAGACTGCTTTCTGAAGCTCTTCCTCGTAAACCTCTGTCTCTTTCTGCACCCAGCCAAACGAGAAAGTAGCTCTCAAGCGCGTGTACACCACCTGTCTGAACCTTCCGAACAAACTACCAGAAACCAGACGGCAGGTCCACGACACTAGCCTTCACATTCTTGCTTTAACGGAGACCTGGCTTCTCAAGGATATCAGTGATAATGAACTGCATGTCTCTGGGTACTCTTTCTACCAAACGGAACTATCCCGTGGAAGCATGGGAAACTGAGCCGTCATCCAAATTTAGAAGCTCCAGGTGACATCTTTCTTAAGGAAACTTACCTTCCCAGATGAATGCGACACGCTTTGGATCAAACTCAAACTTAGTAGACGTGACAAGCTTCTTGCCGGTGTTATGCACCGTTTCCCGTCATGCAGTGCATCCGACGACGATGCCATCCTTGTCACCCCAGGCAGACACACGTCCACCCGGCGTTTCTCACATCTTCTTATTATGGGTGACTTCAACGCACCCAAACTCAACTCTATGGCGGCTTCTCAAGAGGATTGTGGCTGCGGGTGCTCGAAACATTTGATATTGTTGATCTATTGGGAAGTCTGGACACAGCATGTCGATCCACGTACAAGGCACCGTCCAGGACAGACACCCTCCTGGCTCGAACAAGTCTCAGCTGGTACATGGGGTGGTCATCAACTCACCGCCGGGGCATAGTGGCCAAATGCTACTAACATTTGAATTCATCTGTTGCTGGCCCCAATATGCTGTAACAGACTTCATTCCGAAACTTCCATGAGGCTGACTCTCACGCACTATGGAGGGTTTTGAGCACACTCAGTTTTTCATCCGACTCAGTGAACTTGGACTACCTTTCTTTTAAAGCTGTCATTCACAAAGCTGATGAGGCGTTTGCTCCTGGAAAACTATGGAAGTTCTCCTCTCGTGCACCACTTCCGTGGAACATACGCCGTATTCTTGAAGTACGTTCTTGTATATGCTCTGAGTGGAAGCCAACGGGTAGGCCAGAGTATCTAGAGGCCTTTCGCTCAGTACGAAACAGGTTCAAGCGGGAAATCCGGTAATACACCCAACAAGTACAACCAAAAATCCTACGGGTAGCTCACGAGAATAGGAATTTTCTTTTCAAGTATATACGTCGCCAGAAATAACCTAAGAGTTCAGCGCTTTCTCTGCGGCTTACCGACGGGGAAACCTTCTCCAACCCCCAGGTAGTTGCCGAAGTGTTCAGATAATACTACTCAGCAGTCTACAATGTGGATCTGCCAAACTGGCATCCAATTCTCCCGCGGCGACATTTCCAGTACCCTCTCCTGACAAATGACTTCTCTTGCTCAAGATCAATTCTTATAGTGCCATGAGACCAGACGCAATCCATCCCCGGATCCTCAGAGAAGCGGCCCTTGGTTTGGCGGTGCCTCTCTTTAGTCTGTTTAAACAGACACTTCGGACAGGCACTCTTCCGGATGCATGGTAATAGGCTACTGTCTCATCTATATTTAAAACAGGCGATCGTCACTCTCCTGCAAGTTATCGGTCGATCAGCATTACCAGCATTCCATGCAAGATAATGGAGAGACTGTTAAAATGCACAATCTCTAAGCATTTATTCTCAAATAACTTTTCCTCTTCAACCCAGCATGGCTTTCTACCTGATCGGTCATGCATAACCAATATGTTAATCTTCATGGATAGCCTAACGGAGGCCAAAGACAGCGGTCATATCTCGGATGCTATCTTCTTCAACTTTGTCAAAGCCTTCGACCGTGACCCACACGGTCACCTGGTACATAAACCAAAAGCTTATGGGATCCAAGGAGAGGTTCTGCACTGGATTACTTCCTTTCTTGGTAACGGGAATTTTGGAGTGAAAACCGGTTCGGGCCTTTCGTCTCCATCCCCAGTCTCTGCGGGAGTCCCTCAAGGATCTGTAATTGGTCCAATGTTGTTTCTGATCTACATCAATGATCTCCCCGAGTTGATCACTAGCAACGCCCACCTCTATGCTGATGACTTGACAAGCTGGGATGCGTGTGACCCCAATGCACTGCGGATTGACCTTAACCGTATCAAGTGCCGGTCAGATGACTGGATTCTCCCTTTAAACGACAGCAAGTGTGCGCGCATGTCACTCGGAGGAGATTCCGGGAACCTACTCGTGACACACGATGCACAAAGGGTAGTAGATATCACAAAAGCGGACCTCAAAGGAGACTTAGGGATTCGGCTGCCGTCTGGTTTATCCTTCTCCTATCATCACCAGCTGGCCGCCAAAATAGGTTTTGTCTAGCGGGATGATAAAAAGAACCTTCCCCCGCATAGATCGGAACGCCATTCACTAGCTTTACGAAGTCTATATACGGTCACTCCTCGAGTTCACCAATCATGTTGTCTACACCGGTTTGAAGAAAGACATACTCGCCAATGAAAGTTTTCAGCGAGCGGTCACTGGCTTGCGGCCCCTGTCCTACGAGTCTCGCCTTGAAATTTCTGATCTTTATCCAATTGAGTTTCGAAGACTCCGCCGCAACTTGACTCTTACACTCTTCCTCTTTAGCACAGGACTCGTGCAGCAATTCTCCACTCTAGCAAGTGATAACAGTCGAAAAATTCACGACCTCGGACCTTCTTAAGATAACAGTTCTTCTGCTACAGCGTTATCAATTACTGGGAAGACCTACCATTAGAGACTGTCAGCTGCTTTTCTAAGGACCGTCTGAAAGTGTTACTGGATTCCCACCTACTTAATAAACCGTTAGGTTAGCAATTTATTTTGTTCTGCTAGATCATTATTTTACCTTGTTCTTGTTACTCTCTATAACCTCGAAGAGCAGCGCCACACCCTGTTTTCAATGGTTGCCTTTCAGGTCAGAAAACCGCCGGACATCGGAACGAACGAACTGACTGGATTCTGGCAGTTTGGGCCCCCAGCCTCAAACCCGTGTACGAATCGTTGGGAAACCATACTAGTTCGCGAAAATGACTAGGTTCAAAGTTCCACCACGCTGACTGAAGGTACTTCCAACGGACTTGACCCATCCGGCTACACCGAGCGTCCTCGAGTCCAAGGTGGCAGTAATTCTGGAGCCACATAAACCCAGAAGTACGCTAAAATGGACAGTGGATTCCGATATTCTTTACCCCCCTCAAATTCAACTCGCAGAGCGCAGGAGAGAAAATGTACTTTTATACCCACGTTTGTAAAACCAAGCGTTCCTGTACACATGGAAAAGGTGAAACTCGCAAATGCAGTGAAAATTCCGCAGTACAGAACGCTGTATAGACGCTCTTCTGCCTTAGAGATAGCGATGAAGGAAGCGTCTTATCGGCGCTGTTCAAATTTTGACACGCACGTCTGAACTGGAAAGAGCCTACAAACTTACAAGATCAACGCACGATTGCGAAGAAAAGCACACTTTGCCGCTATTTCCCACACTGTTGATAGTACGCCCTCAGGTTTGTAGTTGGACTGGAAGTGGACCGTGTGAAGTGGAATATAATTGATCTCTGTGATTGAAATGGCTCTTCTCTCTATATGGGGAGCCCACAACCTAAAACGGTTATAAACACAACACCACACTCAACTAATAAAAAAGTGAGAACTGCCAAACTAGCTGAAACTTCATATCCGGCTATGCAGGTAATATATGACATTCACTGCTATTTTAGGGTCGGTAGGGAAAGTTATCCGGGTAGCCATCGCTAATCCCAATGCTGCACAAGTCAGAATATTTAAAAGCCTTTTAGGTGGGCGTTTTAAATGCCATTTTGGCATGTGATGTTTGCGTCTAACTAGTTCGACACTTCGTACCTGTCGAGATCGCATGATAAGAACGATGAACGCCTAAATGTAAGTGTGAAATGGTCTCGTGTGCGAAACAGAATATAACAACACTGCCTTATATATCACGCGAATTACTGAAATATCGGATGCAGGTAAACGGACAAGTGAAGAGAACGTTGCCAGTGTTGACTGTTTGATCGATTCGCACATGAATATTCAGGGTCGGACCAATTTTGGTTTTTATTCCATTTCTACTCGGATCAGACTCCGGGTCAGCTCTCGCCAGAGAAGGGGATACCACAAGACAGAATCAGCGCACTTCATGGGTATGCGCATACGTACGTACCTCGTCATGTATATCGATCTACCCTCATTAACGCGATAAGAATTGGCATCTTCCATCTCATTCAGATGCCTCTTCGCCATGTCGCCTGATAAATGAGACGCACTATTTCTAGTTGACGCCCAAAGTAGACGCTCATGTAGATAGTGTCATCAATATTTCTCACTTATTTTCATCCAAGTGCTGTTGAATTTACGTTATCGGGTGCTAAGTTAGCTACCTGGATTGATTTTTTGACGGCCGTTGTGTTTTATAGAAAGCCGGTGACCACGCTCCCTATCTTCATTTATCCCCTTTTCGTCGACACACCCTCCACTCACGCTTGAAATTCTCCTGGTAGAGATCGTGAGTCGTTCCTGACTGAAATTTATCCGCAGGCAGTGAATGCTGTCGTTGGTATATCGTTACTCTGTGGGTTTGAAATATCATGTGAATGATTGCAGACTGTTTATTTAGGAAAGTGTGAACTATGTTTACTGTGCTGTGGGGACTTGTTTTGTTTTATGCGTGAACGATTTTTATCAAGGACGCCAAGGAATTGCGAAATAGGCTGACGAGATTGAAAAAGTTTTGTGATCTGATAGATAGATGGAAATAGCAACGAATGATTAATAAACATGCACCGTGTAATTTGTAGATAATTCTTCTTGAAATTTTGCGTTCGATATTCTCTGAGATAGGTGCCCACAGTTGATAAGTCTAAGTGTTTATGATCATCCCTACGTGAAGCCGGAAACTACTGAAATTCGTAGGCGCCGTGGTTAAGTAGATAAGGCTGCAGCTGACGACTTCTAACCATAATGTGGGCGAAAGTCGGCGTGATCTGCTTAGAGTACATACTGCTCACCGTAATCGGGCGTAAGCTGCTTCGGCATTAAGGTAACAGAGAACTTGGCAAGTCTGTGCAGTAACATGACCACAGAGGATATGTGATTTCATGTTTTCAGACAACCAGAGGTTTAACGAGGAGTGGAGCTTCCTACCGCATGAAGCACTTCGGGGTTCCCAAATCGACGGTCAGCCCACGTGCACCCTACAGTCACAACGTCACGACCTATGGTTGGAAACACTGATGTCTATGCTTGACGGTCACAACGCCACGACGTGAAAATGATACCGAATTTTCAGGATAGGTTTAGTATATGTACATGTCATCACTATCTGGAACATTCTGTCCGAATTCCCGAGGCCCTTTTGCTTTCGGTTCCGCTTCAGTAGAAGTCCTCCTCTTGCTGTGTACGCTGGTCTGAAGTTAAATGGTATATAACGTGTTAAGTGGTGCATCACTTACTGTTGCCAGTGATGTCCGTGCAGTCATTTGTCAACACTTTCACTAGTACCCGCTTGGGTGGGGGAACAACGCGAAAATCATCTTCAGGGGTTTCATCAATGATGAGTATAGCTGCACACGGTCTCTGCTTATGTTTCAACATCGGAGGTGGTACCGTGTTTGAGCTCGATGCAAGCGAACCAACATAGTTAATGATATCGTAACTCACTTGACGAGAGGGTGTTGTAACTGCCCTGTGCATAGGGGGCAGTGCGATATGTCAGCACTATTCATGCATTCCACGTGGAAAACCAGCTGGTCGTTATCGCACCGATAACCGTTCGTTTTAACGGGGTTACCACAGTACCCACAGAGCACCCTCATATGAACGTTCTTCTCCCACCCTGGCTGTTTTGCATTCCAGGACGTAAGAAGGGGAAGTCTCTGTGTGGCAAAGCCTCCTTAGCTGTCTCAGTGGACTGGTGCGTGAAAGCTAAGATAACCTTGAACAAATGATGCAGGGATGCGTATTCATCACTTCGTACATGGGCGTACATCATGGGCCGTCCATGGCCTGTGACGTCTGTAACCAGGAACTGATGCAGCTTCGGGCTACAGCGGCGAATGTGGGATGATAGAGGACCTGCTTGTGGCGGTCGATCCCATGACGTCCCATCAACGTTTACCACATCAGGTAACCGTATGAATAACTGCACTTGCTCTCATCGTGCGAAACATATGTGCGTGTATCTATTGTCGTCGTCTCTGATGACACGCAGCACGCCGTTCTTCTCTATAGGATGCAGGATTTGTGGTAGATGTTCTGCTGCATTAGTGCACACTAACCCACTTACTTATTACTGGCGGCTTCAACCGATGACGGATGTTGCAAATGTCCATGGTAGTTATACACTCGCCATAAACATCTGCAGCCTACTGCTTCAACTCAGCAGTTGGCGTGTTGTACTCGAAACGATGTTTCGAGTCGTTCAGTTAACTTTCCGTGAGTCGACGAGTTCTTGGATATGCATCGTACAGCAAGGCAGTTATGTC